>JANVCL010000001.1:17383866-17396219 GCA_026546855.1 Erythroxylum incrassatum
TAAATCATAACTCTTATCACATTTATCAAACAATCATTTCAAGTCCAAGTTCAACCTCTCAAGGTTATAGAAAATTTCATTTTCTTTCAACTTGGCTTGTACGCTTTAAATATCGTCATTTCTACTTATATCTCTATTTTCCTTAAACAATCCACAATAATGCATTCACAACTATATCACTTTCGAGGATATATCATCATAGTACAATATTGATGTCATATTCAATAATACATCCACCAATACAATTGCGTTGAATCTTTATCTGTTATATCTAACCATATATTATTTCTTATTTCTAAATATCCACAAACTTTCATTTTCTCACATTTTGACAAATCATCATTCTTCTCACTACTTTCGTAAGCTCAAACTCTTAACAAATGCTCATGCATGTGACTCATGTAAATGCTACTCAGACTAAGGATTAGTTGCTACTGCCTGTTATGACATGTCTAAAATGCATGTACCTTGACACATATTTCAAAAAATGCCCATGTAAGATACTAAATTTGGGATTTGATACCAAATTGTAGCACCCCACTTGCGCAAGACACATACCCGACATCCTTAGTGATGTTCGAGTATGTACCCCGCAAGGGTGGCATGCTAGAATTGTCAGTCAACCAAACTTATTACAATTTTTTTAAAACAATGCATGTATATGCGAAAAATCAATAATGAAACTTTGGACCCATTTTATTTATAAACAAATTCAATTGTAGTGTTACAACCAATATACATATCATCATCAATTCAGTAGCCATTTGGGCCCATTACAGATACAAAACACTTGTAGTCATAATGTCATTACATTATAAGATCATTCATATACACATTGTACAATGCTTGTGAATACATATTTTGATACAAAATAATGAAAATACATATACAGACGCGAACATATCTCAACCTTTATTTCTTACTCGAATGTGGTGGCTAGACTCCTATTTGTCTAATGAGGTAACTATTCTAAGCCTGAAAAATAATGTTGTAATTTTGGTGAGTTTTACGAACTCAGTGAGGTAACCATCCTTGATGGTTCACTCAACTCAGACAACACAACATCATATATATATATATATAACCACATAATTTATATCATTTCATTTATCATGTCGCATCACATATCACATTCAGAGCAGTCAGACTGATCATTTCAATCATTTAAAATATACATATCAATTATAAGTGTAATACACATGAGACTCACTTTCATTTATTACTTTGTTATGACCGAGTGCCTATTTACTAGCTCATATTTCTTGTGGGCATCGAGTTTATATCAGATAATGTCCTATATCTCTTAGTGGATACTAGGTACAATAGCAACTGAGCTAGAGACTTTTATTAGATTCTGAGCTTTAAGCTCTTTTCACTGGCTACTTCGGTCACAACTGCCTTTATCTTTAATGCATTCATGTAATGGAATGAATCACATTTACGTATTTTCAACAATCATCAAATTTCAGTTTCACATTCAGAAAACATTTATCATTGGACCTTGGTCCCGTATTTAACAAAATTGTCGAGTACATTTATTTCAATCAGATTCCCATACAAGAAGCACTTCCAATATCTTATTCATGCATCAAACACCTCGGACATTCAACTTTCAAAGTCTGGAATCAACTCAATCACATTCACAAAATGATTCAATACAGAATTTAAACACAACAATCATTTAAAGTAAGACCATCTAAGTTAGCTCACTGTACGCTCCAGATTAGCATTAGCTTCCATGATTTGGAAACGTTTGGATGCGAACGTATTATCCTGCACATCAACATTATGCAATACACACATTGCACACACATTATTAATTACACAATCTTATGAATACTCAATCACATACATATGTATATGTGTTGTGTATGATGCATGCTCAATTAAAATCTCGGGTATATTATGTAAATTCACATCTTAAACTCATTCTCTTTTCATAATTCATATATGTCTAATTGAATTTAGATTTACACTTCATTTGAACATGATTATTCTAAGTTCACCATTCAATCCTCATCCTTTGTATGTGTCTAGCTTATCCTTAGGCTTACACCTCAAGAACATTTGGTTATTCTAGTATCATAAACCAATTTCTCATCATTTCTTTTCTAACTTTATAAGCTCTCATAATACCCAATTCTCATTCACATTTACTTAATACATATTACCCAACTCCTTTGAATCATAACTACAGTCATATGAACATCTTCATTCCTATTATACTCATGCCTTTGGTACTTTGATATTATCAATTCATTCACTAAGTTATAACCCTAATTATCACTTCATACATATAACACATTTAGTCACTTAATTAAAGCATCATTCTAGGTTCAATTCAAGCCCCATTCTAGCCTAAATCAAGACTAAATGGCCAGTGAATGTTTGCTAGGAGGACCTTCACAGGTAATTTACAAAAATGTGAAATTTTGCTCTAGAAAGCAAAATCTCTCCTCAGGGTCTTCATAGAAGTTGTATAACTCCAATTCATTCTAGGTTCAATTCAAGCCATATTTAGTCACTTATCAATTCATTCACAAATTTATAACTCCAATTATCACTTCATACATATCACACATTTAGTCACTTAATCCAAGCGTCATTCTAGGTTCAATTTAAGCCCCATTCTAGCCTAAACCAAGACCAAATGGTTCACTTACAGAAATGTGAAATTTTGACTCTTTAAAAAGCAAAATATCTCCTAAGGGTCTTCACAAAAGTTGTATAAATCGAAGTCCTCTTTGAAAGCATACTTAAATGACCTCAATCTGAGTTCTACAGAAAAAGTTATGCCTCTTGCCCCAACATTTATCCAATTTCATCCTTATTTTCCAGATTTCTAACTCTTTACTTACTACATTCAACACCTTATGCTTGGTATATCATTCTAATTTAATTACTCATCATTTCCCCATTATTCTTAACTCCATTTCAACTCAATATCACCATAAACAAATTATAGTTCATGATTGATCATGAACATTAAAAACAGAACATATACATGTATACATTCATCATTAACTTTCTGCACATATTCATCTTCATTTCCACTTTTCTTTCACTTCTAACTATCACTTTAATTCATCTCATTTCAATAACATAACTCAACATCTTAGTTAACATAACTTTCACTTTCTTTATACCCTTAATTCACAACTCATAACATCTACATAATAACTCATCACTCATGGTTTTCATACTCTCAAAACAGAACGCAAACACATGTATTCATCCATCAATTTATTGAACCCAGTACACAACTTCAATTCAAAATTTGAAACTCTTAAAGACAAAATTTGAATTCAATGTCTTCATGAAAAATGTAGCCATATGTCTCTAATTTAATCCAAATTAAAAATAATTTCATTTGGATATCTACAGATCAATGTATGGATAAAATACAGATGCATATCCAGCAGAAATGTTATAGCTAACATATTCCAGCACATTTTAACACCATTATCACTTTGTCTCTAAACTTTCATCCAAGTTCTTCTCTTTTCAAGACACTACATTTTCCTTTTCTTTAACTTCAATACTCAATCCAATCCATTTATAAAATAACCACTGATCCACATTTTTATACATAAAAAATAGAACATGAAAATATCCATTCACAACTTAATTTTTCTACACTTCTTTCTACCTCACCTTTGGATTCATTCTAACTCTAAATCATCTCAATACCTAATCAGACATTATTGTTCATAAATTATAAAAAAAAGATATAAACACATTCACTTCTTCATGATCATTTTATCACCAACTATTATCATACATGCTTCATTCAACAAATCAAGAAGAGCAATACTTATACTTACTTGTTTAGCTTCAATGTCTTCAAATCACACTTAACCCTAGCTTTTCCAACATATATGATTATGATCATCATTCAAGGTAGAAGGGTTAGGTCTTTTAGTAACAAGATGGAGAAAACAACAAATCTTGAAGAAACAAAGTGAAAGAGTTGGACAAAAATCAACATGATGAAGGTGGTAATAGTTTCATAAATGGAGATAAGAATGAGAAGATGAGAGAAAATGAACAAAATGAAGAAAAGAAGCAAGTTTCATAAATGACAAGTGAAAGACCACAATATGGTCTTTAATTTAGGTAAAAGAATAGTAAGTGGTGAGTGGTAATGACACTTGTCAGTTTTCTATGGTCATTTTGGACTTTTAATAAGCTAGTCTATTTGTCTCCAATTTTCAACCCAATTTTCAATGACACTTGTCATTAAATCCCAACGTCACTCATAAAACTTTCCACTGCCATTTGACTCTTATTTCTACTACTACTATTCATTAATTGTAAAGTCACTTGGAATTCTTCCTGGTCCAAAAATACCCTTAAAATCTAGAAAATTCTCGTATTTCACCAAAAATTATAATTCACTACTTATACACTCCAACTCAATTTTTAAGACACATAATTCAAACTTCACATTATAATTGCATTAAAACAATAATTTATACCTGAAAATGTCAAATGAATGCATGAACAATTCATTGTAATATTGCAATAACCAAATTTCACATATGTGTATGATAACATTATGCATGAGCATGAAATGTATTTTTCTAATCTCTCATTGCTATTTTCTCAATTATAGAAATCTAAGATTCTAAGCCTTAGTATGAAAACGGGATGTTACTCTCCATTTGACCTTGGACGTCTTTTTACTATTGACATTTTGTCCATGCCATATGAAGTCTTGTATACTTATGTCAATCTTTTTCAATACTCCTGTAGGTATTGCTAAGTGTGCCAGCCAATAAATATGTAGATTATTGAGAATGGATATAGCTAGTTGTAACCTACCTCTATAAGACAGAAATCTATTGCTCTAGTTAGTGATTCTTTTATGAACTTTGTCCAACATGGATTTGCATTCGACTTCCTTTAGCTTCCTTGTGGAGATGGGAACACCCAAGTAGTTAAAAGGCAATTGTTTTATTGAAAGCCCTACATCAATGATCACCCTAGAGGAGTCCACTAGACTTTGCTTGGAAAGGTAAGCAAAACTCTTTTGAGGGTTAAACCTTAGATCGAATACATCTTGGAATCTCTGTAGAGAGGTTAAGATTACCTCAATTGAAGCAGAATCATTAGCACATATGATAAATAGATCATCTACAAAACAAAGTTGAGTGATATTGAGCTCACGACAATGATAATGATATTTGAAATTTAAGCTTTTATCAATCTATATCTGTGTCAATCTCTAAAGAACTTCTATAGCAATAGTGAATAGGTAGGGAGAAAGAGGATCTCTCTGCCTAATTCCCTTAGCTACATGATAAAGATACATAGGATCCCTATTTATAAACACTGAATAAGAAAATATTGATATGCAAGAATAGATCTAGCTAATGAACTTCCTAAGATAGCCAAAAGCTTGGAGAGCATTGATAATGAGACCCTAGTTAACCATGTCATATGCCTTAGTGAAATCTATTTTAAGAGCACAACTTCAGACATATTCCTTATGAACAGTCTTTGAATAATTCTTGAGCCAATATTATATTGTCACCCACACTTCTCCTTAGAACATATGCACCCTGACTATGATTAATAATACCAGGCGGAGTATTTCTCAATCTATTGGCAAGGATCTTATAAATGATCTTATATAGCACATTGCAACATAGTAATAGCCTGTAGTCATTCAGCTTCTTTGGGTTGGGGACCTTAGGTACCAAATAGAGAAATGTCTTGTTGATTTCAGTAAGTAACCTACCACTACTGAAGATAACAACTGATACTTGTAACAAGTTCCATTTCTCTTAAAAGAACCTAGTGTTAAAGCCATCCGGCCTAGGAGACTTATCTAGATGAAATGAAAATAGAAACTCCTTTATTTCTTCAACTGTGACATCCCTGAGTAATGTTCTATTTGATGGGACCAACCATTCAACTGATTAGACAGCTAGGAAGGCTTGTAGTGTGAGTAGATATCCCATTTATTGCTTGAAAGTGACTTATGGCAACTCTTTTGAATTCCTCTTAATCATTTATCTTCATACCATTCTCATTATCAAGATAAACTATTATGTTTCTATTTCTCTTGCCTTGAATCACACTGAAAAGGTATTTAGAATTTCTCTCACCTTCTTGCAACTATTGGATTCTAGACTTTTGTTTCAGCTGCTCTCGACATTCCTCAATGCTCTATAAGTAACTACATAGTTCAAATTTCTCTGCCTACAAGAGTAAGGAACTAGTAGGATCCTTGGCCTAAAGCTTTTGGGTCAAAGATAGCTTCTTGACGGCCTATTCTTTACTGAATTTCAAAGTATTTGTATTAAGCTTAGCAAACTTAATGCATTCAACTTTAATACATTTCAGCATTTGAAAACTTTGTCACTAATTATGTCATTTTGTAACTGTGCATTTATAATGAATAACAAATTGATGATAATTTGTTGAACCTATATTGATATTATTATCATGTTTTTATATTAGTAATGTTGATTTTGTATAACCTATACATCCTATTAATGTATTGGTTGCACATAATTAGTTTGGTTATGTATATTGTTTTAGAAGCATTATGGTAAAATTATAATGTCTAAGTGGGAGGATGTTGAATTAATTAATATGGACTAATATAATCTTATGACAAATATCATCTTATTCACGTGTACTATTAGTATTTGGGTCCATTCACTAATCTTATTTAAGCCTACCCATTAGGCTTAAGGCCCACTCTAAGTTACATTTTAATTAATTAATGTATTCTTCAAGTATTCTTTTTAATTATTAATTTAAGAATTGTTTGGTGGTGTGCAATAACGGTTGGTGAATTAGACTCAACAAACTTTAAACTCTTTTATTGCAGTTTGTTCTTGTGTTATAATCTGAAACTAGAATTTTTGATCAATTTCTATTATTTTGAAGAGATAAGTCTTTAATTTTATTATTTATACGTGGTTTAAAACTATGAGATTTTAATTTAGTTAACTGAAATATTTTAACTTTATCAATTTAAAGTTATTATTGTATAAAAATTGGGCAGGAATAATTATGAAATTTTTTCACAAATTAGTTTTCCGAAAACTAAGATCAATGTAATTATATAAAGTGATTATCATATAAATCATAATAAAATTTGAATCTAAATTCGTACCTTATTTCAAAGCTTGATCATGTTCTTATCATATCCCTTGAACCATTTCTGAAATTGATTTATCTCAATTATTATATCTACACAAATGTTAGACCTTTAACGGTTTCTATAGAATGGATTAAGAGAACTTTGTAACTCTTACAAAGAGGGTTAAGCAATAAATGCTAGCTTCGCAGAGCTTAAGCTCATTTATAATAGGTTTTGGATATTTTAGTAATTTAATTGAAATTAAATTTAAATTTCAATTAAACTTTTATTTGAATTACAAATCATTTTAATTAAATATCAATTATGCCCAAACAAGATCCAATATCTTATATTGATCCTTATTTATTAAATATTTCATATTTAATCATAAAATTTCTCAAACTTTACGTTTAAGTTCAACTTGATTAGTCACGCGTATCACGACCGTGACTTCCTTAATGGTTCCAACATCTTCTTCATTCAATACGTTAAAAAATGGGTTCTCTCGCTATGATTTCTCTCTTCCTTCTCTCTACTCTACTATGGATCTTCCTCCTCTAATCTTTCCTGTCTCGTTCTTCCTTTGACACTCACTGCTTCTTTCTTCTATTACTTGCTATCTTTGATAAACTACCCAAATTATGCAACACACGGGTTTGACATTTTACCATTTTGGTAAATGCCACCCTACTCTACCCCTTTGTTGGAGAGTGAGGTGTTTCCTCCTCTCTCAACATCCTAGCAAACACCTACCTAAACACCTCTTAAACTGACTTAGAGCTGAGTAATGGGAAACTCAAATACATTTAGGAAGCTTCACTATGTAGCTAGTGTAAAGGATGACCCTGTATCTCCTCCGATGGACTTCTTAAAGGAGCAAGTAACTGCTTGAAAAAATAATTGCGTTACCAATTGTCCAACATTGGGTAGCCACCAACTAGAAGAAATTGGGTCTTCAATCCACACTTATAACCGAAGTTGAGCTATTTATCTTTCGGATCTCCTAAGTGGAAACAACAGGAAAGATACTAGATATGGGGCCCTAACACATTCAAGGTAAGTCATTGTTCTTGTGGAAATGGGAGTTAGGATTCAAGTTAGATAGAAATGAGATTATATCTACTCCAATTTGGGTTAACATGCATAAAATCCCTCTTGAATATTGGTCATTTGAGGGTTTGAGCTATTTGGCTAGTTATATTGGAACTCCCTTGGCTATAGATGATAACACTGCTAATATAAAAAGAGTTGGCTATGCTCGTTGAATTGGAGCATAAGCAAAGCATGCTAGATAATATTCCTATCGTGAAGTTTAATTTAGGTGGAGAGTTGGTGGAAGAGAAAATTATATTATCTTACTCGTGGAGGCCATACATGAAACCTAGTACCAAAGTGTAGATCCCTAAGAGGAATGTTAATGAGGTAGTTACTGAAAGTAAACAGCAGTCAAGTGCACCTAAAACAAAGCCAACAGGTTGTGAAGTGGGAAATGCAGTAATTCAACCAATGACTAATTTTGTTAATTTTGGAAAAACACAAAGTGGTCTTATGACAAAATCTGAAGTGGGAATTGGTCAGATTGTTGAAGATCCAGGTGTAACATCTAATCATAAACTTAGCTATGTTGAAGAGAATGATAGTGAGCCAGATATCCTTTGAAACCTCAACGCAGTGTGTTGAATTAGTTGATAAAGAAGAAAATTAGCATCAGGTGACTGCTAGAATCCAACGAAATAATGTGGAAGAAATTATGCAAGAGGCTACATCTCAAACTTAGCACCAGAAGGCCAAAGCAATAGTAAATGGAAACAACAATCAGGAAACCAGTCTGAGATAACTGAAGTTAAAAATGTTGACAGATTAACTACCCTAGGAGATATAAATATTGTTAATGAAGAGAGCATCAGTTAAACTAGTATTTGATAGGAAGATTGGCAAGCAACAGGAAATAAAAGTATAAAAACTAGGAGAAGGACTAAGCCCTCTCAACCATGATGATTTGCACAATATGGAACGTTAGGAGACTAAGTTGTCCGAATAAATAATTAACTTTAAAGGATTACCTTCAAGCTAGATAGCATGTTTTGTTGGTTTGGTGGAAACCAAGATCAAAGAGAGTGTTTCTAAATGGGCTTAAGTTTATTCCAGCAGATTGGCAAACCTTGAGCAATGACCCTAAGCATCCCAAAAGAAGATTATTGTCGCAATAGATCCAACTTACCTTATTCTCTCTAACTACTATTGCACTGATCAACTACTACATTATGAACTTATGTTAAAGTCACTTGACATTCTTATAGCTATAACTGTGGTTTATGGTGCTAAATGGGAATTTCAAAAGGTTGGCTTATAAAAAGACCTGTAGGATATTGGTCTAAATATATCAATCCCGCGGATGGTGAGAGGGGGTTTTTAACTACTTAGTAGCTTCTTCTGAAGCCATGGGGACTAGGAAGGTTACATATGGGGAAAGTTAGGTAAGTGCTTAGTAAACAATAATTGGCTTACTCAAGTAACTGAAAGCTATATAGTGTTTGAGGAACCTCTATTTTTTATCATACTCTTAATTGGATATGCATCCATAGAAACTCTTTTAAATGATGATCACCTTTCATGTTCTTCAACTCCCTACTTAAGAACTCTTAACTTGAATTCAATTATTGCAAATGCTGTTGGTATGACTGTGTAGGGTTCTAAGACTTTCCAATGTTTTCAAATACTGAAATGTATTAAAGCTGAATGCATTAAGCTTGCTAAGCTTAATACAAATCCTTTGAAATTCAGTAAAGAATAGGCCCTCAAGAAGCTATTTTTGACCTAAAAGCTTTTAGCCAAGGATCCTACTAGTTCCTTACTCTTGTAGGCAAGGAAATCCGAACTGCATAGTTACTTATAGATAATTGAGGAATATCGAGAGCAACTGAAACAAAAGTCTAGAATCCAATAGTTACAAGAAGGTAAGAGAAATTCTAAATACTTTTTCAGTGTGATTCAAGGCAGGAGAAATAGAAACATAATAGTTTGTCTTGATAATGAGAATGGTATGAAGATAAATGATCAAGAGGAATTCAAACGAGTTGTTATAAGTCAGGGTGCATATGTTCTAGGGAGAAGTATGGGTGACAATATAATATTGGCTCAAGAATTATTCAAGGACTATTCATAAGGAACATGTCTGAAGTTGTGCTCTCAAAATAGATTTCAATAAGGCCTATGACATGGTTAACTATGTCTCAATATCAATGCTCTTCATGCTTTTAGCTATCCAAGCAAGTTCATTAGCTGGATCTATTCTTGCGTATCAATAGTTTCCTATTCAGTGTTTATAAATGGGGATCCTATGTATCTTTATCATACAGCTAAGGGAATTAGGCAGACAAATCCTCTTTCTCCCTACCTATTCACTATTGCTATGGACGTTCTTCAGAGATTGACACAGATATAGATTGATGAAAGCTCAAATTTTAGATATCATTATCATTGTTGTGAGCTCAATATCACTCAACTTTGTTTTGCAGATGATCTACTTATGTTATGTGCTAATGACTCTGCTTCAACTGAGGTAATCTTAACCTCTCTATAAAGATTCCAAGATATATTTGGTCTAAGGTTTAACCCCCAAAAGAGTTCTGCTTACCTTTCCAAGCAAAGTCTAGTGGACTCCTCTAAGGTGATCATTGATGTAGGGCATTCAATACAACAATTGCCTTTTAACTACTTAGGCATTCCCATCTCCACAAGGAAGTTAAAGGAATTCGAATGCAAACCTTTGTTAGACAAAGTTCATAAAAGAATCACTAACTAAAGCAATAGATTTCTGTCTTATAAAGGTAGGTTACAGCTAGCTATATCCATTATTAATAATCTACACATTTATTGGTTGGCACCCTTAGCAATACCTACAAGAGTATTGAAAAGGATTGACAAAAGTATACAAGACTTCAAAATGGACAAAATGTCAATGGTAAAAAGAAGTCGAAGGTCAAATGGAGTGTCATTTGTTTACCCAAAGAATATGGTAGATTAGGTATTAGCTCAGCTAGTAGAATGAGCAAGGTATTGTTAGCTAAAAAGCTATGGAGGATTTGCTATGATAAGGAGTCTTTGGGTGAAATGGGCGCACATATTTCATGTTAAACAAGGAAGCATTTAGATTATAACTCAAAGAAGTACTCATTCATATACTTTTCAACAAATATTATGTACCAAATCTTTGCATTCTCATATCAAGAATTACATTAGAGATGGAAAAGGTACAACATTTTAGTTTGACAACTGATATTCTCTTGGACCATTATGCAAGACTCAATATTTTTCAGCTCTAACACGGTTAATCCTTGAAAACACCAAAATGCACATATTTGTTCGCAATGACAGCTAGCATTGACCATTTCATGCAGGGAGAGGAATCAGACCAATAGTAGATAGTATGCTAAATTATTCACTTGATATGAGGCACAAGGATGAAGTTATATGGGAGTACATAACTCTCATAAGTTTACTGCTCAGTCATGTAAACAGATGTTTGCTTGGTCCACTTATCACTTTCCCCTTTCACAAGTTGATATGGAGTTCTAGAACTGTTTAGACACACTCTTTCATACTTTGGTTACTTGCCCGACTTAAGCTAAATACCAAAGATAGGATAAAATTTCAGATCTTAAATAAGTTTTGTCCTTTATATACTAGTGAGGAAGAATCAATTAATCGCATCTTCTTCAAGTGTTACCACACAATTCTGCTATGGAATAAATTTCTCAACTTATTTGAGCTACAGGATATGAACATTAGTTGGGAAGACTATCTGTATTGGATCAATGGGCTAAAATGGAAAAGCAAGGAGGACTTAAAGGTGTTAAAGGTTGATTTTGCAACGCTTGTGCATTTCATATGGATGATAAGAAACACTAAGATATTTAAGAAACTCGAGCTGTACAGTAAGTACACCTGGATGGCTATCTCAAGCTAAAGATGACTATTTTGACAAAGTTTCATCATCTCATCTCAATTAGTATCAAGCAACTAATGAGAATATAGACAAGGTATGTATTGTAAATGGGTTTTGTAGGTAGCCAAGTTGTACATACTCCAATTATTGGAGATGATTGTCACATCCTTTTGTAATTTTCACCTTTTTGCGATTGAATATACTACTTATTTTTCCAATATATATATATATATAAACTTAATTAAAATATCTTTGCTCTCTTCAACCCATTCTATATGTGAGGTCTATTAGCTTCCTAAATCTGTT
>JANVCL010000001.1:17437926-17449031 GCA_026546855.1 Erythroxylum incrassatum
TTGCTAATTAGTAAATGATTTATAATTGATATTTGAAAACAACTTTTCCAAATTTCAATTTACTCTGGCCAGAGATTTCTAAAATCATTAATAATCAATAACAGCTGAACATTCTTCCTAATTACTTTAGGACAACGAATTATTTATTGATATACTCAACTATCTCCACATAGTTCATACTATATCTAATAACCACCGAATTATACTACTCCACGAATAGAACATAAGTAGTATCAAAACATAATAATTCCTACATGAGATAACTTTGGTAATCGCAAGTCTAGGGATCAATTATACAACCATCATAATGAGATAATCCACAGACACACAAGTAATGTTTCATTTGGGATTCTCATGATTAGATCAGTTCAGTGAACTTATTCTCTAATAAGCACTCACATATTTATTTAAGTGTCTTTTCACTTTAATCTATGAGATCGATTACTTTCTTCTTCATAAGAAAGAAATAAATATGTGCTAGTCTAATCATTTCATTAATACCTCATCTTGATAAAACTATGATTAGGAATATTTTAGGAATAATACAAAATGCAATTCAAATCTCATAATTATAATCATATTATAATTTCTAATTGCATAACAATTATTTCAAAAATTTTGTCTTTATGATTAATAATTAAATAATTAACAAATATATAAAAATAAAGAATATTTTTTATTAAATAAAACAAAATTTATATAATTAAATATACAATCAAAAATTAGCTGTAAGGTATAACCCAACGCTACGTTGTATTTGCTGTTATTTACACATTAAAGAAAACGCAATTAGAAAAAAGTGGTTGCAATGGAAGGAAGACGGGCGCAAAGCCGCAAACAAGACACCTTTCTATTTCCTTCCCCAACACGACGCAGTTCTTGTAAACTAAAACCACCCTCCTCCCACCTCTGCAACATTCCAGCTCCATTTATTGCTCTCTTGCCCTTTCTCTTCCTCCTGTATCATCTATTTCTTTTTACTCTCCACTATCAGTCTATCGCATACTTATCAATGACTCGATAATCCAATTAACACATTCTACTGTTAACCAAAACAAGAAAGTATGAGTACTGTGGACAAGATGCTAATAAAGGGTATCCGGAGCTTCGACCCGGAAAACAAGAACGTCATCACCTTCTTCAGGCCCCTAACTCTCATAGTCGGCCCCAATGGCGCTGGCAAAACTGTAAAATTCCCATTCTTATTCCTTTTCTTTGTTTTCTGGTTTCGGTCGATAGGTGAGTGGATGTTACAGTTTTTTTTTTAATGTACTGATTATTTTATTGTTGTTTACAGACGATTATAGAGTGCTTGAAACTGTCCTGCACTGGAGAGTTGCCTCCTAATGCTAGGTCCGGCCACAGTTTCATTCATGATCCCAAGGTGTTTTTTCCCGTCTTTCTCTTTCCCTTTCCTTATGTGTGTGTGTGTGTATATGTTCGTGTGCTTGGTTCCTAGAAAACCCAGGCAAAGTAAAACCAATCATTTCTGTTTATTTCTTAAATAATTTTGTTCGCAAATGTTGGAATGGATTCTGTAATTTGATGGGGTGCTGATGGTAGGTCGCTGGAGAGACTGAGACAAAAGGGCAAATTAAGCTGCGGTTTAAGACTGCTGCTGGGAAAGATGTGGTGTGCATAAGGTCATTTCAACTCACACAGAAGGCATCCAAGATGGAGTATAAAGCCATTGAAAGTGTGCTTCAAACTATTAATCCACATACTGGCGAGGTCATATAAACCAGTTTTCTTTTTTCCAAAAGTAGAATATGTTGTGGCTTTCGTAGAGGGGTGTTTTGCAACATTTGTATGGATATTCAACTCTTGGATCACTCTTGTAATTCTTGTCTGTTGATGAATGCAGAAAGTTTGCCTTAGCTATAGGTGTGCTGACATGGATAGGGAAATCCCTGCTTTAATGGGTGTTTCAAAAGCTGTTCTGGAAAATGTTATATTTGTGCACCAAGATGAATCTAACTGGCCATTGCAAGATCCCTCTACATTAAAGAAGAAGTTTGATGATATCTTCTCTGCAACCCGGTATACTTAAAGTGTTTGCACTTGAACAGTAATAAGTTTTGTGTTTTTTTAAATGGATGGTTCGAGATTGTTTCATACCTTGGTTATTGCTGTTAACGATTCACGAAATACATTTCTGATATATTTAGTCTGAGCTGAAGGGCTTCTTGTTTTTGTACTTGCTGCACATGGCTCCTTCAATTTGATGACATCTGGTGTTAATATTTGACAAGGCAGATATACAAAAGCATTGGAGGTTATCAAGAAGCTTCACAAAGATCAAGCTCAAGAGATAAAGACTTACAAGCTGAAACTAGAGAATCTTCAAACCTTGAAGGATGCTGCTTATAAGGTTTAGTCCTGTTCATATTCATTTCTTTTTAAGACCAGGATGCTTTTGATTGCAGTTCCATGTCTTTTTTTGCGCTGCTTCATTCTATTGGAATGTCTGTGGCAGTTCATAAGGAAGTGATGATAACATTTTTGCAAGCAATAGTAACCAGTAAATTGGTGCTGCTATTATCTTACATAATAACTGATTATGTAAATTGAAAAGTGGATTGGAGTGTTTAGAATTGATGGATGGAGGCAGCTGTGCTTTTCATTCTCTGCTTCTGATTACAGAAGAATCACCATTCACCTGTACCTGACAAGAGAAAAAGAAGAACTACTTCATGCAGAAAACCAGTTAATAGCTTGTTCGAATCTGTCAAAGAAATGGATTTAATAATTCTAGCAGATAGGGAAATGCTTGCCCTTTAGTTTATACTTCATTTCTCTTCCGATCTCTTGTTGTAAACTTGTCATAAATATGAAATATATGGATCGATTA
This sequence comes from Erythroxylum incrassatum, assembly GCA_026546855.1. Classification (NCBI taxonomy): domain Eukaryota; kingdom Viridiplantae; phylum Streptophyta; class Magnoliopsida; order Malpighiales; family Erythroxylaceae; genus Erythroxylum; species Erythroxylum incrassatum. The sequence continues at coordinate 17,440,778 of JANVCL010000001.1, forward strand.
CTTACCATTTCAGTTAATTGAGAACCTTTAAATTTGTATGCAACTGCTCAAATATCTTGTTACTCTGCATGCTTTAACAGTTTCAGACTGTATTTTGACTCTTTTCCTTCTAGTAGTTCTTTTTCTTTGGTTATACTTTACCTTGTACAATCTTATTCTGAAAAGGCAATCAAATTGCTTGCCAAAGAGTCGCTTTTCAAATTCAACCTGTCTTGGAGTCTGACTCATTTGTTCACTTATGCTTGTTAAGTCCTTTTCTCTTCCCATTATTTTGGAATGAGCAGTGATGAAACAAGATTTCCTAAAGTTTTGGGATGTTGAATACATATGTATCTGTGTATATATACATGGACACATAAATACATATATAATATACATGTGTGTGTTTGTATGCGTATGTGTGCATGTTATTTATATCTAGCTGGACCTTTTTCCCCTCCAATTTTTATTTGTTCATATGTTGCTAAAACTTTATGCCTTGCATTCTTAGGTCAGCACTTAGGGTTTTTGATGAGTTTTCGGTGATTTTGGACAGTAAATGACACTGCTTGTTTTCTTTCTTTAGTAATTAGGAAGATGGTGAATTTTCAACTCGTATATTAAATTTTCATTAATTTTGTAATAAACTTGCAATTCTATGGACTGGGGTAGCTTCAATGGTATCAAGTTTTGTTGTACAGCTGCGGGAAACCATTGGTCAAGATCAAGAGAAAACAGAATCTTTAAAGGTGCAAATTCAGGAATTAGAGAATGACATTCAGAATTTGGACACAAAAATGCACAATACTGAAGCAACTCTAAAAGATTTGAGAAAACTGAAGGAACAGATAGCTGTAAAAACAGCGGAACGAAGCACATTGTTTAAGGAGCAGGAGAGGCAATATGCTTGTCTTCGAGAGGAAAATGAAGGTTTCCCCTGCATTTCATCTTTGTCCCAGTTTCTTCATTTCTAGTTCTCTTTTGCTTCCCTTCCTATTAACATAGGGTATACATAGAGCCCCTATTGCAGTTCATATATTTACAGTTATTCTGAGAACGTTGATGCGTCATTTATTAATTATTTTGCTCTTAGTTCTAATACATTTTGCTGCTCCTTTTCTACCCTGTTTTCAGACACTGATGAAGAGCTGATGGAATGGAAAATTAAATTTGAAGAGAAGATTGCTATTTTGGAATCAAACATTAGCAAGCTGGACAGAGAAATGAATGACACAGAGACAAAGAGCAGTTTTCTCAAGCAAAGTGTTAAGGAGTATATCCGGGAGATTAGCCGGCTTCAGAGCGAAGCTGAAGTAAACCATACCAACATTGACTTTTTATGTTTTCTAAGTTCTACAATTGAGATGGAATGACGGATTGAATTCCTTTCATTGAAAAATAGGCCCATGTGTCCCTCAAGAATCAAAGAGATTCAATCATCAACAAACTTTTTGAAACACATAATTTGGGGATTGTTCCAAGTACTCCCTTCAGTGATGATATTGCCTTCAGCCTCACAAGTAGGTTAAAATCAAGGTTGATGGATCTTGACAAGGATTTACATGACAAAAAGGTGATCAATTGCTCTCTCTCTCTCTCTAGACGTATTTGTGCAGGTATATTTTTTATTATGCTCTCATACATATGTAGGACATATATGTTTCAGGTACTTTATAGCGATGAAATAACTCATGTTGTACTCATATAAAAATGTTGAAAAATCTTCCATATTAAGGATTCTGGACATAGGTAGTTTATGTAGAGTGCACCTTGAGGTGTGAAATTCCAGAATCTCTATGGGACACATCAAAACAACCCTGCAGTATGTCTGCAGTACTCCATCTGCTTCTAGTTTATAGATGCATTTTGTGGTTAAACGTCTCCCTTTTTTGCAAAAAAATGGTGATTTAAGGTCTCAAAGTGTTTCTCTTTATACATAATGAAGTTTCTGTTCACATTGTTGTCTATGGTTTGATGTTGTTTCAGACATCAAATGATATTGATGTTAAGACGGCAGAGGATAGATACTGGGATGCAAACAATCGTTGGAAAAACAGTGATGCTCAAAAGCAGGCTAAAATGGAGATAAAGGTTTGCTACATAAGTCATTTTCCTCTTTTGTATTAGATTTATATAGATTGGGATTAGAGGTGGATGGATGGTACTATTTCTAACCCCTTCATGCACCTGATGGATTATCTTTATTTTGTGCAGAATAGCATTTTGGATCGTATTGCAGAGAAAAAGGATGAGCTTGCTTCATTTGAAGAACAAGTATCTCATGTGAATCTTTCTCACATTGATGAAAAAGAAAAGAGCATGGTGATGATTACTCAGCAGATTTTCTTTTCATGAGAATTAAAATTGCCTCTTTGTTGCTGTTAACTAGAATTACTTTGCAGCGGATTGAGGTTGAGAGGAAAACAAATCAACTTGCTGAAAGAGATTTTGAAGCAAAGATACGTCAAAAGCAAAGCGAATTATATAGCATAGAGCAACAGATTAAAGTTCTTAATCGGGAGAAAGATGTATTGGCCGGTGATTCTGAGGACAGAGTGAAGCTGTCGCTGAAGAAAGCAGAGTTAGAGAGTCACAAGAAGAAGCACAGGAAAATGTCAGTTACATGTTTCTGCTGTTTTAAAGGTTTTTGTGAGGATGTAACTATGTATATTATGTTGCTTTCTCACTGTTAACATTAACTATGTATATTATGTTTCTTTCCTCACTGTTAACATTCTAGTCCTTGAAATTCCCTAGTATTGATGAATACAAGGATAAAATTAGAGGAGTTCTAAAGGGAAGGCTTCCTCCTGATAAGGATCTGAAGAAGGAAATTACTCAGGCCTTAAGGTAACATAATGCAAGTAATGATGCTACAATTTCTCTGCGAGCTCATGTAGGTTTAGACACACGAATACCATATCTATGTATGTCCATCTTTTTCTGACGTGTGTAAGTATTCATGTGAGTACCTAACGCTTGTCACTAGTTGTGTTGTAGAATCATCTAGTCAGCCATCTTAGTAGTTTAACATTTTATTTTGAAAATTCTCCTTTCAATTTGAGCTTAATTTTCTTGTACATTACTTGCTCCCTGTTCAGGTCTGTTGGACTCGAGTTTGATGATTTGAATTCAAAGTCGCGTGAGGATGAGAAGGAGGTAAATGTGTTGCAGATGAAAATACAAGAAGCCAACAATAATATCTCCAAACTTCGGAAGGATATGGAATGTGAGCATGTCTTTGTAGCTTACATATTTTGTGTTGCATATTGATTCTGTGGTTGAGCTGGATATATCAGGACTCAATTGTTTATTTGGTTCTGTTCTTTAAAAAAATATTAATTGATGCTAATCCATCCATGCATGTCAATGAACATACAATAAAGTAGCTTATTGTTTGCGTATATTTATTATACTGGACCTGTGATCCAAGAAAAGTTGTGCTTAGTAATGCCTATTTGTATGCAAAATACTTTTAATGTTGCACCAAATAAACCCATGTGAACCTTGTTGTCCGGTATGCTTTCAGAGCATAGTAAAAGTAATCTGTCATTGTGTTTTTTTCCCCCTAAAAGTTATCTGTCATAGTGTTTCTAACACATTTTTTAACATTAGGCTGAAAATAGATTGAATTATTAATGGGCATTAAGCTAGCGTATTGATACTTTGTGGTTAAGTAGGATTCCTTTCAGGGTTTCTAATGTAGCAGGTTGTGTTTTTTATTTTTTTGGGTAATGAGAAAATGTGGGGCTGAGATCTCAATTGAAAATTGTTTTTCTTTTTCTCATAAGTACTGTTAAAATGTTTAGGGCTCTAGCTATTTATTTGTTTTTGAAACTACAGTTTGCTTGATTTTATACCATTTTTACCTTTTGGAACATTAGCTTCGGTAAGACCATGAACCAAAACTGTCGTTCAAAAGTTAGATTTAGTTCTGGTTGTTCTAGTTTTCCTCCATTTTGTCTGGTAATCTTGTTTTAGTCCTAGAATCATGTTCTAATAGTGCTTTCTGTGTTGCATTCAATGCAGCAAGGAAGCGATTTGTTGAATCTAAACTACAGTCCTTGGATCATCAGGCTTTCAACATTGATTCATACATCAAAGTTTTAGAGACAGTGAAGGAGAAAAGAGATATACAGAAAAGGTTCCTGCTTTTTGACTTCACCCCATGGTTCTTGTAGTGTAGGCAAATTCAAGGGCCAAGGGTCTTATGCATCTTTTACCATGTTGCCTGCAGCAAGTACAACATTGCAGATGGGATGCGGCAGATGTTTGATCCTTTCGAAAGGGTTGCTCGTGCTCATCATATATGCCCTTGCTGTGAGCGCCCTTTCTCCACTGCAGAGGAAGATGCATTTGTTAAAAAGGTTTGTATCATTTAAGTCCATCATGCATTAGATTTTTTTATCTGCTGATTACAGTATTCTTTTCAGCTTGTTCACAGAAATCCTTGGAACTCTCTTTTCATTTTGATGGATATTTTGGTATCTTACTGTAATAACAGCAAAGAGTGAAGGCTGCAAGTTCTGCTGAGCACATGAAAGTATTGGCTTTGGAATCCTCAAGTGTGGACTCCAATTTCCAACAGTTGGATAAGCTTCGAGTAGTTTATGAAGAATATGTCAAAATTGCCAAGGAAACAATCCCTCTTGCGGAAAAGAACTTACTGGAGCTTACTGAAGAGCTGGATCAAAAGTCACAAGCCCTTGATGATGTGTGTCATTTCACTGTCACCTAATCACTGTAATTCTGTGACTTCTATTTATTCCATGCAGTTTGACGTTTAGCATGCAGCAATATCAAACTAGCTGAATAACCCTACAAAGAATAAGCATTAATTCTGATAGAAGACAGCATGTATAATCCTCATAGTAGACATTATGAAAAATCTCTTGTCCCTTTGTTTTTGGAAACTTACCTTTTTGTCAACTTACCGTGTTCTATTAGCGTTGACGTAATGCCAAAGTGTTTTTTCTTTTTATGCATGAGTAGCATCTGGTTGTGAGTTGTGACAATGTCCGGAATGATGTTGCTGCTTTTAGGTATTAGGTGTTCTAGCTCAAATAAAGTCGGATAAAGAATCTGTTGAGGCATTAGTGCAGCCTGTTGAAACAGCTGATCGACTATTCCAAGAAATTCAGACTTGGCAAAAACAAGTTGATGATCTGGAGTATAAGCTTGACTTTCGAGGGCAAGGTGCCAAATCTATGGAAGAGATACAGTCGGAGCTTAGTGCTGTGCAAAATACAAAGTAACTTTCAATTATATGTTACTTGCGACTTACTTTTCCTTCCCATCCTTTTTGATTATCAAGCATTCTTTTGCTCTCTGACTATTAAATTGCATGGTTGATGGGACCCTGACTGTAACTTCAGGGCTGTGAGAATGGTGGAAAGTACAGAAGAGTGTATGGAAATTAGTGACGAAAATAGGAGAAAAAGTGTCTATTATTGATGAATATGGAAGGATACAAAACCAGTAGCTTTTTGAGAGGCTACCATCTCTTCCTCACCTTAGAAGGTGCCAAAATGACAACAAAACTCTCATGAACTCTTCCCTTTCCTATCTCACGTAGATAACCCCCTCCCTTGACACTAACAAACTTTTTCAGCTCATCCTTCTGAAATGATGGCAGGGACACACGTCACAGCAAAAGATTCAAATGACTTAAATACCCTATCTTAGACTTCTTGTTTCTGTAATTTAGTTTTATCTGTCTTCATACAAGTTCATTCACTCCATGCTCATATCTATATATGCCTTATGCTTCACAAGTTTTTATCTAATTTTATTCCTTTCCTTCTTATGATGCCATCAGGGATAATTTACATCAGGAACTAGAGAAGTTGAGGGATGAACAGAGGTACATCGAAAATGATTTGGCACATGTTCAAATAAGGTGGCATGCTCTAAGGGAGGAGAAGGTTACAGCAGCTAACATGTTGCGTGATGTTAAGAAAGTAGAAGAAGATTTAGAGCGTTTATCTGAGGAAAAAGATCAAGTTGAGCTTGATGAGAAGGTCCATCTCTCAGCTGTTATGTTTCTTATAGCTCATGTCCTCTGTTTATTTTTCGTTTAAACTTTTGTGTTGCTTGAAAGTGAGTGTATGATCAGGTAATAGGAGATTCCGACAGGCAATTTATGTTAATTCCATTCCTGAAATTATGCTTTGTTAGAACATCTTTCATTCTATTTTTATGAATTCTAAGTTTTTGTCAAACTGTAATACATGATCACTGTCAGTCATTTAAGTAGTGGATAAACTTTTATTTCTTGAAGATATAAGGTGAACATATGTTGCATCTTTTTATGGTCAGGCCTTGATTACTGTGTTTTTACTTCACATAGACGGTGAGATTGTAGGCATTGCATAGGGAGAAGGGTAAACAGATTAGTAGGTATCAAGTACAGGAACCAGGCATTCTTATGTTATCACAAATAAAAGAACTTTTTGTTTTAGATGCATTTTCATACTCTAGTTTTCCCTATGACTAAGTTTTGTCAAATTTGAAATCCTTCTTTATGTAGCCACATGAAAACTTTTTTATTGATTCTTGACGTGAATATTGTTTTCAGTTTCAATTGTTTTAGTTTTACATTTCAATGCAGTCTCCTTTAAAGGGGCTTGTGACACACCATCATGAATAGCAATTGATTGTCGTTGTGACACACCATCGTGAATAGCAATTGATTGTCATTGTATCTTTTTAGCACTTGGCAGAGGCTCTTGGTCCTTTATCCAAGGAGAAAGAAAAACTACAGAGTGAATTTAATGAGCGGAAAGTCAAACTTGAGCAGGAGTATGAGGACCAGAAAAAACTGTTGGACAACTATCGGTGGCAAATTGATGAGCTACTAAGAGTTGCTTCAAAAATTAAAGAGTAAATTTTGACAAACTGAGGATTGTAAGATTCTATCATGCCATTTATCTTGATCATCAATTTCATCTTACCAGGTATGATGATTTAAAGAAAGGAGAAAAATACAAGGAAATGCAAGAAAGGTTATCTTTATCGGAATCTCAACTGCAAAGTTGTGATGCTAGGAAGCAAGAAATATTAGCTGAACTTAACAAATTTAAGGAAGGAATACGAGATCAGGATAACATACAAAGGAATATTGAGGACAACTTGAATTACAGGAAAACAAAGGCGGAGGTGGAAGAGCTTGGCCGGGTGATTGAATCTTTAGAAGAGAGAATCCTGAAGATCGGTGGGATTTCACCAGTTGAAGCTGAACTTATAAAGCTTTCTCAGGAAAGAGAGAGAATTCTTTCAGAGGTACTCATAAAATTTAACAAGTCATTTCATGTTTTTCCTTCAACTGGCTGAAAAGTTTATGGTTATGATCACATTGATATTCCTAAGTTTTTGAAAATTGGCTTATGTATGCGTCAGGTATGATTTATGGACATTCTGTCTTGCATTTTCATGATACCATCTTAGTCTTTGTCTGTATTGTATTTTGTTGCATGAGTGCTGATGTTCTGCTGACAAGTTTCGGCTACAACAAAAGGCAATTACATAGTCATGATGTTATAAAAACACGGCTGGGATGCTTGCACATAGAGTGCCTAATCCCCACCCAGGCAAGACCTGAAATAGATTCTTTGGAACCACTGAATGTCAAAACCAATGTTCTTAATATACAAACAAAGACATAATGTCACATAACCTTTCACACATTTATGTCTTTTGTACTTACCTACACGTGCTTTATTGCGGCTTTTACATCAATAGTTTCAGAATTGTTTCCTACAGTTGTGAAGTTTTAGCTCCTCCTCTCTCTTTCCTTAGGTCTCCAAGCCCAAATTTTTCCTCTCTTTTACTCCCCTTTCCCATTCTCTGATGTTCTTTCCTTTTCTGCATCACTTTTAATTTGAAAATTGTTTGCATTTTCACGTTTATTTGAAACAATGGTACTTTTGTCAAGATTTAAGATTTCAAGGAAAGGAATTCTCTTCACAATTATTAATAAATACATACCAGGACATTTAAGTGTTTATTTGGATCCCAATTCTTTGAGGACAAAGTTGTATTTTTCTCACTGGAGTTTGCCTTTGCACCAGAAAAAGTTTTAGGCCTATGTCCTTTACTTTTTTATTTGGGCTGTGTAGTAGGCTGTTTATCTGTTACGAAACTGGATATAAACACAATATATTCAATGGATAATGAATTGAGACAGAGATAAACAAACGCAAATAGCAGCAACAATGCTTTTTGTATTCAGTGTTTGTACGAGAAAACAAAAACATCCACTAGCCAAGAAGACTAG
>JANVCL010000001.1:17449131-17464606 GCA_026546855.1 Erythroxylum incrassatum
ATCTGTCCCTTCATGGTAATGCTGCTGTAATAACTAACTGCCTCCTCAATTGTTGCCCTCTGTCCCTTCATGGTAATACTGGTGTCATGCTACTCTTATTCTTTTTGGACTTCCTTGTATAGACTTGCTTAATTGGGTGCTTATCATTATCCTTTCCTATATGTCATTGTTGATTCCTACCAAATAAATGACGACTGCAGTATAAATTCTCATGTTTTAATGTAATTTTCATAGACGAAGGTATTGTGGTATCACCTATTTATTTATATCTTCACCATTCTTTGCGTCTCAAATTATTTCACCTGTCAATTTATTTGTGCTTTCCTGTGACAATTTTCATGCCTTGATCATGTGAAATCACTGAAAACTATTTGTTGTACTAAAACAGTTGAATAGGTACCGAGGAACAATGTCAGTTCACCAGAGCAACATTTCAAAGAATAAAGTTGATCTTAAACAGGCACAATATAAGGATATTGACAAGCGCTACTTTGATCAGCTTGTCCAGCTCAAGGTCAAATTATGCTTTATTGCTTGCTTGCTCCCTTCTAGCCACTTTTTGCAATGTTTCATTAATTTGATTTTTTTGGCAGACAACTGAAATGGCAAACAAGGACCTAGACAGATACTACAATGCACTTGACAAGTGAGTTCTCCGTAGGCAATCTCGATATTTGCCTTTGCTTGTTGATATATATGCTATATTTTAAGGTAAATTTCTCCGTTAATTATCCCCCAGGATTTGTATAGAGTAGATCATGTGTGTCCTGCTACCAAAAGATATTTCTTGCAACTTTCTATGTGGAGCTTTCTCCTAATTTGCTGATCATTCATCTTAATATTTCAATCGCATGGTATTGGTTGAGATTTTATTGAGCATGTTTACAAGAAGTTAATCCTCTTGAAGAGGTATCCTACTAATTTTATCAATACAAGAAGGGAAGAGAAAATGTGCTTTGAGAAATTTATATAACTAGGCATGGCAAAAGAGCCGCAAGCTCAGCTTAGTCGAGCCCGGTTTAATTAGGCTCAAGCTTTGGACTTCAGTATTCAGGTCTGATTGGGTTCAAGATTGACAAATTTTGTTGGATCTGATCAACTATGAAAAGTCGGGTCGGCCGGGACCAATGTCAACGGGCTAAAATAAGTTTGACTGGACTCAGGCCCAATTTTTTTTTTTTTTGACATAAGACTGAAGCCCAGCCTAGTTCATTGTCATCCCTAGGCATCATGAGCCTGTTGTTAAACACAGGACATCATCTACGTTTCTTTTTGGCACATCTAATGCTTTTGTGACTTACTAAATTCTATGCATGCCTATGTTTCTAGAGCATTGATGCGGTTTCACTCCATGAAAATGGAAGAAATTAATAAGATCATCAGGGAGTTGTGGCAACAAACATATAGAGGGCAGGATATAGATTACATCAGCATCCACTCAGATTCTGAAGGTTCTGGAACTCGGTCTTACAGTTACAAGGTATTGAATATCTTTATTAATCTAGTTGAATTTATGCTGTGTTTAGGTCATTTAAGTGTATTGATGACAACTACTAACTCCACTGCCTTCAAACTAGGTTCTAATGCAGACTGGAGATGCAGAACTAGAAATGAGAGGAAGGTGTAGTGCTGGTCAGAAAGTGAGTATATCTGAGAATAGGCTCTTCCAGTAGAGCTGATATTCTGATTTGGACATGGTTAAAAGTTAGGTTTGGATGCAGGTTCTTGCTTCGCTTATCATTCGGTTGGCTCTAGCTGAGACATTTTGCCTCAATTGCGGAATACTAGCATTAGATGAGCCTACGACAAACTTGGATGGACCAAATGCTGAGAGTCTTGCTGCAGCTCTACTCAGGTACAAGACAGCTACAAAGTCCTTATAACTGGATTGGACTAACCACTGTAGGGGTCTTAAAGGGCTCAATAAATGTAGCTTTTATTGTTTTTTTGTTCTCTTGGATTTTCTCCAGAATAATGGAGGACAGGAAGGGACAGGAGAATTTTCAGTTGATTGTGATCACACATGATGAGCGTTTTGCTCAACTAATTGGTCAAAGGCAGCATGCAGAGAGATATTATCGTGTCGCAAAGGATGATCAGTAAGCTGCTTTTCTTCCAGTTTCCTCATCTTCAAGTTTTTGTCTAAAGTTGCGTTTGTTACCTGATTATACTTCGTAAGTTTATTAATCAGAGTATATTCTATGGCTTTATTTCAGTCAGCATAGCATAATTGAAGCGCAAGAGATATTCGATTGACATTGAATGAGAGGTATAGACATCCTTCTGTCAGATAGAGCATCAGGTTGAATTATTTGAGATGCACACAAGATGCATCATTCAGACATGTCTACTTGGTTTAGATTGTACAAGGTCTAGCTTATTATTGTACAAGTGTTTCTGATTTTTTCTCTAGGAAATGTTTGTCCTTGATTTCATAATGTGGTCAACATACTGTTGGAAGTAACAAAGTGAAGTTATAATTATGAATTGAAGTGAACTTCATTTGTCCCATTTGTCCTATCTGTTCAGCAGCTCTCCCGTTTATGCTGTCAATAAAATAAAAAAAAATGCTCCCCAATATCTTTCCACTGATCCTGTGCATTCTCCATATACGAAATCGTCGTCTGGAGTTTAGGTTCAATCATACCACTAATCTTTAATCTTCGGTGAATCGTTTACTGGTATCTTAGTGGTTTTGTCGATGAAATCAAATTTTCATGTTGACTGCAGCGAAGCTCTCACATTCTGAGCCCACTCCATAGTTGTTACCTCGCAATTGAACTAGCATGATTACATATGATTAGATCCTAGGTAATATGGTGAGTACATGATCTTCATTTTGGAGCCACCTGCTCCATCTTTATCTTCCTGGACTGACATGTTTAGGCATATGATCTTCACGATTTAAATGGTAAGATGGCAACTTCTTGTGGATTAGCAACAACTTCAAAAAATTATCATCGACCTCACTCTTTCTCCTATCAGAAAGATATTCATATATTCTAATAAGAAGTAAGTCCATGTAAAAGCCCTCTTCCCGAGTTTACGATAAGTAGATGATGGGTTGAATTAAATAAGACGAGAGATTTAATTCTAAATTGCTTGTTTAATGTACCAAAGCCTATGTAAGTATACGAGAAGTTTTGTACAACTTGGTGACAGATTTTTTTTAGAGTTTGCTATTGTTAACCCATTAGATGTGATACTAATTTAATTTTTTTTTATTAAACACATAGGTCATATCATATTAACTTAAATTAATTTACATTTAATTTCTTTAATTATAATAAATTTAATTATTATTTTGACTTAATAAATATTAATTAACTTAATTTAACCATAATTATTCAAAGTTGTGATCAATTTGAATCTCGTTTGTCCTTAATGAACCCAAGTTTCTAACATGAAAATCGAATCCTCTTCTTTCAATCAAAACTTCTTCAGTGTCATTGATTTTCTCCTTCTTCAACTATAAACCATGGCTCTCCCACTCTGAAACCACCCATATTCTCTAAATCCCTATTATCTTCAACCTCAATCTCTTTCTCTAAGCTCTCCTTCCATGCAATATCGCCCACTAGTCATCAGACTACTAACATTCAAATGGGTGGCATCCCAAGAACCTACCTCAATATTGTATCCAATTGGCAGCGGAGGCGATTGCAAGTGGAAAAAAGAAAATAACTCCTCAAAGCTTGACTCTGTTACGAGAGACAAATTTACAACATAAAAAACAAAGTTGAACTTCAAGTAGCTATTTTGGAGCTTGAATGACAATGGGAAATGTTAAAAAAAGCTCCTAACTTGTTCTTTATTAGTATCGATGAACAAATTAAGGTTTTCCTGAAGAGGTTGTTCATAGGATTAAGCCTTAAGCGAAAAGTTCTGGGTTTGGTGATTCTGATATGGAGGGGTTCAATTTGGGTTTGAAAATGAGAATTAGGAGAGAAATAAAGACGAGTTTGAGAGAAAAATCCATTCTTAAGGTTCAAACCATGTCTACTTCCTTTTTGCCTTAGCGATTTGTTTAATAAGTTGTTGCTTCATTGCACTCTTTCACACAGCTTCCAACTCCATTGACAATATTGTCGCATTCAAACCCATTAGTTACCTTATTTCCATAGTTTTCTTACTATATCTCATATTAAAATATTCTTTCTTTAAGATTCATTCATCTCCATAACAAAGAAGTCTTCATTATCTTGTTCTACCTTAACTTGAAAAAATCCTTCCTTATTAACACTAATATTTTGTTGTTTATTAGTTGTGTCCCTATTATCAATATCAAATCAAGTTATCCATCATTTGTTGCAATATCTTCATATCTATACTCGTAATAGACTCGAATATTATGGTAGGTCAATTCTTGCTTACAGGTAAGTATTGACAATATGTCTCTATCATGAGACAAGATTTTCTGTCCAATTTTATGGTGTCTTATTCTGTCCCATAAATCCCAACCATTCATTTATGCGGGTCTCACGTGAGCTCCACATAAATAAACGTGGGACTTGCATAAATAAATGGCTGAGATTTATGGGACAAAATAAAACAACATAAAAATGGACAGAGAATATGGACTCCTCCGTCATAATGCAAGCTCAACTCGCTTAAGTATCTCATCAAGTCCTCAAGAAATTTGTAAATTATTGATATTAGTCGATGTCTTTTTATCTTCTGACACTTTTTCAACGCAAGCATGCTAAGATCATTGATCCGTATATCCTCCTTCCTTTTGATCTTTTCTCTAATATATTTGTAGCCTCTATTTTTTTAAACACTCCATTGTAATAAAATTCAAAAGTTACTAATATATGAATTACAAAAGAATAAGAGTATTAAGTTACAAATTTTGATATTTGAAGTCCATAACAATGTTAACTACTGTTAAGGAAAATGACAGACATTATAGTCGTCGCAAGAGATAAAATATCCTTCGTCTAAGATTATGCAATTGGCAGGGAGATAATAAGATTCCTGTAAATATACAGCTCCTTCCAATTCAATAAATTCAAGGAAAAAGATGACAGAGAGTAAACAAAATGATCATTTATGCAAACACAGATGCTAAGAGCATAACACTACTTTTAGTTCTAGATATATACTATATAGAAAATGTTGTTTCTTGTGCTAAATGAAGCATCTTTCATTAAATTACTTAATTTCATTGTTAAAACCTAAAGACATGAATTACAGAGACTAAACTAATTGAAACCATATAGTCATGATGATTATACTATTCCAAATTTAAACTCCAAACTGAATAAATTTCTTAAACTTGAACTCAACAAAGAAAAACAAAAAATAATAATAAAGCTGTTGATTTTGAAGATATGAGAATTTCACTAAAATGTGTAAAAAGAAAGAAACTTGAGTAATTCTTGGCCTTTAGCATTATATTTCACATGCATTAAGCTTAAAAATTCATGCATGTTCAGTTGATATTCACTTTATAGGATTATAGAGGTTTTAGTCTTAATATTAGTCTCAACATAAAACCATCATCTACAGTACTAAGGCATTTCACTTTAGGAATTAGAAGGGTTAATTACGAAAAAAATCTCAAATTTTACTCAATTTTTTAATTATAACCTGGATTTTAAAAAAATAACAATTAAATATTGAAACTTTCAATTTCTTTTAAAATTTAACTCGATGTTAATATCTCAATAAACTTTGTTAACATGATAAGCCACATTCGACACAAATAAAATGTTTTTTTCTTTTTCACCGTCAATTTCTTTATTTTCTTTCGCATCCGTAAACATAAGAACAAAACCCTCACACGTTTTGCACAGTGGACACCACCTTATCGTAGGCAAACGAGTCATCATACACCAAAAAACCTTTGATCACGTTCATAGCCAAAAGGGCAATCTTGCAAATCCCTCTAGTAAGTGAAGACAAAGATGAAACAAAGTCATAGTTTTCAGTTTATCGTTGATTCCCACAACCTTACGTCAGAGGTGAAAAGAAACACAGAATCAAGTTCCTCAGTTAGTTTTTATACTCATAAACTTCATTCCACATCAAAAAAGAAACATTCTTTTAATGTTTTGAATCAAACTGACGTTAAAAAAAAAAAGAACTTCCTTTTCTCCTGAAGAACACAAAAAGCATCCAAAATCTTGGTGTCAATTCAAAACTGCTACATTTCTCAAAGCAATGGAAGAATGAGAGATTTAAGGTACCTTTGCCATTCCATTTCTTGCTAGCCAATTCATCTACAAATCACACTTCATTATGCATTTTCTACAATTAGGATTTTAATTTCTTTGTTCTGATTTATTTATTGTCTGAGGAATAAGAATTTATAAATCAAGAAAGTAAATGAAGCAGAAGATATATCAAACATACATTATTAGACGATGAAATACCAAACTTGAATGGCCGCCCACCATAAGTCCAACATTGGACTTCTTAAAAAAACAAATCTAACCTACAAAACCAAAAACCAACAAAGATACATTTGCACTTCTCTCCCGACCTAATCCTTATACTTCATCTCAGACATGAGAAAGCCAGGCATGTCAAAGGAGGAAGAGAACTTCTCGACATCAGCCTTAAGCGCCTCAATGTCTTTGTTGTTCACCAACCCCTTGTTGAAGTCCTTCAAGAGCTTTCCATGTTGTTTCTGGATGCTCAGAGTGATTGTCACAGCACGGTTAAGGAACTCTCCAATCTGCTCAAAGTCCTTCTCAACCAGACCTCTGGAGGTCATAGCCGGAGCGCCTGCCAACATAAGCTTCAGTCAGTAACTTATTACCGATAAAGGAAGATCGTCTTCTCATCCAAATGATAAACCCAAAATATGAATTCATACCTATTCTTACTCCTCCAGGAGCCAAAGCACTACTATCACCAAACACAGCGTTCTTGTTCAAGGTGATGTTGCAAAGGTCACACAGCTTTTCAACCTTGTTGCCTGGCGAAGGATTATAATAGAAAAAAAAAAAAGGCAACGTACAAAATCGATGAGCAATGGTTGTAATTACTGAATCCAAGAAAACTCAATTTCTTTTACCTGTCAAACCGAGAGGTCGAAGGTCCCACAAAACAAGGTGGTTCTCAGTTCCTCCGGTCACCATTTTGTATCCCTTACTCGTCAAAAAGTTTCCAAGTGAAACAGCATTGGCCTTTACTTGTTTAGCATATGCCTTGAACCCAGGGCTCATAGCCTGCTTCAGTGCAACAGCCAAGGCACCAATCTGGTGATTGTGAGGACCACCCTGAAGAGCGGGGAAAACCGAGAAGTTGATCTTATCTTCGAAGTCATAAACTGCATCCTCTGGTTGGCCCTTCTTTGCTGGTTTAGGCCCCTTCCTGTAGAAGATCATACCAGCCCTAGGACCCCTCAAGCTTTTATGTGTAGTGGTTGTTACAATATCACAGAACTCGAAGGGGTTGGCAGCTTCCTAAAGATAAGGAAAAAAGAAAATTGTATTTAGACCGAACCCAGATCTTAACGCTTTTTATGTTGAAAATGAAGTGGGAAATGAATACGATAAAAGGCAGTTCCAGGTTCGTAAATTCACAGTTGAAAACGAATTCCAAAGCATCAAATCATGTCTTACTACACAGATAATCATCTAGTAAACAAGAGTGTACAAAATCCGAGTTCTAGATCTCCCAATACTAGTGTAAAATACCAACCAAAAAAGATAAGCATATGGATCAGACCTAATTCGCATCTATCAAGAACAGAAAGTACAAAATGACGCAAAATAAACAATGGAAACAGAAACAGAGATTCGCTGAAAAGGAAAATGAGCAACAATCAGATTCAACTCAATTGCATGCTTGAACAGCTCAACAAAATCAAAAGGTTGGAAAATGCAATGCCCTGTGAACAAGAAAAAATAGAGTAACATTTAGTCCATACATCAACGAACTTGTCCACAAAGCTACATCTTTTGATGGATCAGATCCTAAGGAACAAAAAAGAGATCAAGTAATATCATTGGAAACACTAAGCATCCAGACAAAGATCTGTTCACCCAAGGATCCAAGGCTACAAACTTTTGAGTTTTACTTTCACATATCATGCATGTAAGCTGAGAAAATCGCAAAACGAAGACAGTTTGCAAATGAAAATACAATCTTTTCCACTTCAACCTCCTCAACAGATCCAACAAAACAGAAAAGAAAAAAAGAAACGACATGCAAGATCAAAACAAAAACCATACCTGAGCAGCAACGAGGCCACTAATGTGAGCCATATCACAAAGCAACAGAGCACCACATTTATCAGCAACAGCCCTAAACTTGGCATAATCCCAATCCCTCGGGTATGCACTACCACCACAAATAATCAGCTTAGGCCTGAAATCCAAGGCCTTTTCCTCCAACTTCTCATAATCAAGATACCCAGTTTGCGAATTCACCTTATAAGGTAAACTCTCAAAGTAAATCGAAGTCGCCGAGATCTTCTTCCCACCGGAGGTGTAATAACCATGAGTCAAATGTCCACCGGAAGGCAGGTCCAATCCCATGATCCGGTCATGGGGCTGAAGCACCGCCGTGTAGGCGGCGAAGTTGGCCGGAGAGCCGGAGTAGGGCTGGACATTAACGCCCCACTTGGTGGGGTCGAGGTGGAAGGCCTGGAGAGCGCGGGAACGGCAGAGGTTTTCGATCTCGTCGATGAACTCGTTGCCTCCGTAGTAGCGGTTGCCGGGCATGCCCTCGGAGTACTTATTTGTGAGGGCGCTGCCGAGGGCTTCGATGACGGCGAAGGAGGTGAAGTTCTCGGAAGCAATGAGCTCGATTCCTCTGCATTGTCGGCGTTTCTCCTTCTCGATGAGGTCGTAGATTTCGGGGTCCACGGTTTGAAGTGGCTTGTTGCCCCACTCTGTCACTGGCTCCATATTTTTAGAGAGAGAAGGCGAGAGACCGAGTAAGAGAGAGAATGCAAATGATGATATGAAACGGTGGGATTGTGCGGTGGCTTTAAAGAGAAATAGTTGGTGTGAGCGAGGAGAAAAGGTGTCTGGTAGCTGTGCTGCGCCATTCATTTTGATAAAATTTTATGAGATTAATGGATTTACTTTGTTGAAAATGTTTATTTCTTTTTTAAAATTGTTATATATAACCAAACTCTACCACAAAGGAGATAGAGTTTTTTTAGTTTAATTGGAAATAATTTATCTTTCTTTTATTTTCTATTTTAATTATAATTTACCAAGATAAATTGAAATTTGTCAATTTAATTATATATGATATTTGTCAATTATAATTTTAGGTGTAATTTCAATTCAAAAGCTGCCCAGGTCTAGACCAGACTTGAGGCTCATCGTCTGAGCTTGAGCAGCTCAAATTGAGGCCTAGTTGAAACACCTAAATCAAGCTTGAAAATGAGTATTTTAGTGAGAATTATGAGAAATTATGCATAATAGTTTTGAACAACATAATAAAAATTTAAGTGAGGAAATTTATATTTATAAGAATGTTAACAATTTGAGTAATTATAAACATGTATCAAATGCATCTAATTTATAAAATTTATGAGAATAAAAGCAGCTAATTTCTTTGTTGAATATTTATGATCCTAAAAATTGAGATAATCTTAGATAATAAAATAAGGAATATTTTAATTAAAAAAGACCTATAAAGAAAATAAATCTTGATTTTCTTTAGATAATACATATTTGCATATCGACAACCTTTCTTTTTGCTTTATATAGATCGAAGAGAACGACCCTAATTATATTATCTTTTAATTAGAAGCATTTACACATCCATTTCAACTTGTTATATATAAGATTAATGGATTTACTTAGTTTAAATACTATATTTAATTTTTTATTAGGACCATTTGCACATCCATGTTAAAATTTTACAATACTAATTCTCTTTTGAATATACGGTTGGCTAATCATTTAATTTTAATTCATTTATCGAAGTACTAACTTGTTATAAGTAAAAGCTATTTTTAGTATTAATGTGATCCTAAATACCTAAGATAAAATTCCTTTATCAAAATACTAACCTATTATTAGTAAAAGCTATATTTAGTGTTAACATGGTTCTAATCATCATGCACTTCTATACTTACATTTTCCAAAATATGTCTAAGAATCAAAATGTAAGTACAGTTTTTCATGGGCATAAGGTA
The DNA here is from genome assembly GCA_026546855.1 of Erythroxylum incrassatum. Taxonomy (NCBI): domain Eukaryota; kingdom Viridiplantae; phylum Streptophyta; class Magnoliopsida; order Malpighiales; family Erythroxylaceae; genus Erythroxylum; species Erythroxylum incrassatum. Next base: position 17,459,243 of record JANVCL010000001.1, read on the forward strand.
ATGTACCCAGAACATCGTTGTCAAGGTAGGTTTAGGTTCTGAGCCATTTTGGCGTAGAAAAGAAGAAGTGTTGAATGTATTGTGGAGTTGGTGAGGATGAGAGTTGGTGATTCAGATCAGTTCACACTAATTTCTTTCTTCATACATTAGACGATTCCCATCCTCACCAACCCTGAAATGGATATCACGATCGACTTGTTTTTTTAATGAAATACTTGTATCATCGCCAACCTCAACTTGTAGTTCCTGCCAACTTTCCAGGAAGATTTGGACTCTTTGTTCAAGTAAATATATAAATAAAACAGTTTGGACAGTTCTTTTTGACATTGGTTGTAGGTAGGTAGGTAAGTCATTTTGGTGTAGTGGTCGCACGTTTTATATGTAGCGCTTATAATGTATAACTTATACTTCATAATTCTTCTCATCTATAACTATTTTTTGCATCTAAGTGTATTTAGGTCAAGTTGCTAAACAAATTCTCACTGTGACAAGATGCTGTTTGACCCAGCACCAGGCGATGCCTGATAACCAACTCGAGCGAGTTAGGTGCCAAAATTACCAACTCCAAATAAACATTAATCTTCATTTCTGCATTACAACGTACTCTCTGTGTCCCAAAACTTCTGTGTATACAATTTTACAATAGTCCACTTTCATTTATGTTGTTCAGCCAGATATGGTCCAGATCCCACTTGGCCACTTCAACCCCGTCTCATGTTTTACATGAATGCCATTAAATATTTTAATTAATATCTAAATAGATATTTCCGCACCAACCACCGACGAAGCTTTAGATCTCAGATCTTGCAGCTAATAGATGGGCCCACACTTTAGGTCGCGCCTAAAGCCAACCATTTCAGCTACTTTTTATCGATATAGTTTTTTATTGTGTCTAATAAATTTTAATTATTTATTTATGTGAAGCTCATATGAGATTCGTGTGAGTTTCGTAAAATAAATGACTGAAATTATATAAAATAAAATAAAACAGAGTAATATCAAACGAAACACTTGATTTACTTTTGCCAGTTTTACTGGTTTACATTCTTCGTCAAATCACAAAAAGAAAAAAAATACGACTTGTTTGTTAAAGGCTAAACGACTCATGAGTTTTTTTTTAATTATTTTTTAGGGGGGTTGGTGGAGAGGTATTACTATATTAGACTATTCGAATGTGTCAAACAACTCACCCGTATTTAATATTAAGTTGTAGATTAAATTTAATTCATTGTTTTTTAAAATACCTCTATGACGAGTATTTTGCTCTAACGACTTATAAATTAAGTAACTAAAAAATGATTGCACTCAAAAGTTATTATAAATTATTTAAATTGTTATTCTTTATTATTGCTTTCTCTTTAAGAAACACTAATATTCTAAATTTTATTTTTATGAAATTAAATATCTAAAATTTAAATTTTTATGATAATATTTAAAGAAGTACTAAAAAATGACTCTTATTTTTATAAATTATTTTTTTAAGTTATACCCTTGTAAGTTATTTTATACATAAACAACTAATTTTACTAAACATTTTTAAATAAATAATTGATGTTATTCACTGATCAAATCGGTTGATATAATTTATTATCAATTAATCGCTAATAATATTAGTTAGGAACTAATGCAATCTGCATATTACCGAACAAGTTATAGCATGATAAATAGATAAATTACTTATAAGTAGAAAGTGGGTTAGTGGTTGATAATTAACACCTCTGATTACCTTAAGGACGCCACACCAACCCCATCTACTACAACGACTATGACTTTATTGCGTAACTATGTCAACATTATTGTTAGTACATGTTGAAATCCTCATTGATTAGTTCTTTGAATCAGTTAAAATTTGGACCTTACATAAAGTCGAAAATATTTTTCAAGATAAGATATTAACTTAATTATATTAAACTTTTTAATAATTTATAATTTATTTAAAAAATTATATTATCATAATCATTATCATCCAGTCCAAAATTCTGCAATGAAGCAAGATTTGAAGAGGTCCAATAGTACACAATCTTACCTTTATATAATAGAGAGGTTGTTTCTAATAGACCCACATGTAAACAGGATAATAAAATAATGACAAAATATTTAAGTGGGCAAGTAGGGAATCCGTCCAATGCTCATGTCACATTGACCTTACTTTTGCCTATTTGATCGTTGGACTCAAAAGGTCCCCATACCCTGACCCAATAAAGTAGTGAGGGGTAAACTACGGTCTAATCCCAACCAGTTTCTCGGAAAGGCGGCCCAATGCTCAGTGCACACAAGGAGTCGTCATATTGGATGAATTTTCACACTATCGCTGCCGAAACTCAAACCTGAAACTTTGGGCTCACTTTTTTTCCCATGACCAACTGGGCTACCTGTTTATGACAATGAAATCATAGGTTTAATTCATTTAAGCAATAGATTATGTGACAATCCTTTTAAGCATCATCTAAGCGACCATAAAAGATAGCTCAAGTCAACCTAAAAAATTACTAGTGACACTTGAAAATTGAAATGCTATTAATAGTGTAATGCCACCTCTTTAACTACTTGCCAACTTATTAGGGTCTTAGTTACAGCAGTTATAAAGGAGTTTGTGGACTCCAATCTCACAAGAACTAAAAATGAAATATTAAACTGAAATTTTGTGGTGGAAGTGAAGTTCAGATCAAGTCATTTCCATTTGCCAAATCTACCAACCCTAAATTCAAGATGACCAATTTCAGCCGTCCATTTCACCCCTCTTAAACCTATTTATACACCCTCGCTTCACTATAACAATCGCTCCCAACTGCCCACTCTTCATACTAAAAATTGTCTTGAAGAGAGTGCGTTGCAGTTAGTGTCGTTACGGTAACGTTAGACGTCCCACAATGGCTTTGTTGGTCGAGAAAACCACGTCAGGCCGTGAGTACAAGGTGAAGGACATGTCTCAAGCCGACTTCGGTCGGCTCGAGATCGAGCTAGCCGAGGTAGAAATGCCCGGTCTGATGGCTTGCAGAACCGAGTTCGGTCCGGCTCAGCCCTTCAAAGGCGCGAAGATCACCGGATCTCTCCACATGACCATCCAAACCGCCGTCCTCATCGAGACCCTGACCGCTCTCGGCGCCGAGGTCAGATGGTGCTCCTGCAATATCTTCAGCACACAGGACCACGCCGCAGCCGCCATTGCCAGAGACTCCGCCGCTGTGTTCGCCTGGAAAGGAGAGACTCTCCAGGAGTACTGGTGGTGCACGGAGCGGGCGCTTGACTGGGGCCCCGGCGGTGGGCCGGATCTGATCGTCGACGACGGCGGCGACGCTACTCTGTTGATCCATGAGGGTGTTAAAGCTGAGGAAGCTTATGAGAAGACCGGTCAGCTTCCTGACCCCGCTTCAACTGATAACGCGGAGTTTCAGATCGTTTTGGCGATTATTAGAGACGGTTTGAAGTCTGATCCCAAGAAGTATCATAAGATGAAGGAGAGATTGGTTGGTGTATCCGAGGAGACTACCACTGGTGTTAAGAGGTTGTATCAGATGCAAGCTAATGGAACTCTGTTGTTCCCCGCTATTAATGTCAATGATTCTGTTACGAAGAGCAAGGTATTGATTTCCTTTTTCTTTTAATAGATCTGGTTCGCCTTTGATTTTGTCCATAATGGTTTAGTAATGATAGATCTGGTTTATTGTTATTTGTGATCTAAAAGTGATTGCTTGAATGATTCTAACATCTGGTGTTACCCTCTGTGATGACAGTTCGATAACTTGTATGGATGCCGTCACTCACTTCCGGATGGGTTGATGAGGGCGACCGATGTTATGATTGCTGGGAAGGTTGCTGTTGTGTGTGGCTATGGTGATGTTGGCAAGGGCTGTGCTTCTGCCTTGAAGCAGGCTGGAGCTCGTGTTATCGTGACTGAAATTGATCCAATTTGCGCCCTTCAGGCTCTTATGGAAGGTCTCCAGGTCCTGACCCTTGAAGATGCTGTGGCAGATGCTGATATCTTTGTGACAACCACTGGCAACAAGGACATCATCATGGTTAGCCACATGAGGCAGATGAAGAACAATGCCATTGTCTGCAACATTGGCCACTTCGATAACGAGATTGACATGCTTGGACTTGAAACTTACCCTGGTGTGAAGCGCATCACCATCAAGCCTCAAACCGATAGGTGGGTCTTCCCAGATACGAAGAGCGGCATCATTGTGTTGGCCGAGGGGCGTCTCATGAACTTGGGTTGTGCCACTGGTCACCCCAGCTTCGTGATGTCCTGCTCATTCACCAACCAGGTGATTGCACAGCTTGAGCTATGGAAGGAGAAGACAACTGGCAAGTACGAGAAGAAGGTTTACGTCCTGCCTAAGCACCTTGATGAGAAGGTTGCTGCTCTTCACCTTGGAAAGCTCGGAGCTAGGCTCACCAAGCTCAGCAAGGACCAGGCTGACTACATCAGCGTGCCTATTGAGGGTCCATGCAAGCCTCCTCACTACAGATACTAAGAGGCAGATGGAGAAAACCATGTACTTGGAAGGTTTGAAAAAACTTTTGTTTTTTTCTTCTTACAATCTGATTATGAATTGCAATAGTAGGATATCAATTTTCATTTTTTCAAGGATTTGTGTTTTAATGGGAAAGTTTTGGGAGGGAGGGAATGGATTGGTCTCGCCTGAAGAAGACCTCATGGAATTTAATAAGGTTTTGGATGGTTTTGTGTGGGATATATAGTATTCGAGTTTTGCTGAAATTAACTAACTAGCGCTTCCAGTATTTTCCTTATCCTTGTTGTAGTCGATTAAATGAAGCTAGATAGACATAGATGTTTCTTTACAAAAAAAAAATGAAGCTGTAAGAGTTGAACAAGACGGGGTAGATCTACCAAAGGCGCCATTGTTATCTTCTCTGAAGGGACCCCCCTTTATCAAAGAAATAGATTAGGTTGGCCTGACAGGTGGTGTAAGGACGAGTATGCTAAGTACGCTTTATCAATGAAATGCTGTCAAGTTAATTTGTCTGTCTTCGCCTTGTCATCGTTGTCGTTAACGTTACAAATATGGTACCAGATTTGGTAGTGAATTAAGTTTTGTTATAGTACTGATTAGTAATAAGTACTATTTTAAATATTTTTTTAAATTTATAAAATAATTCTTAAATTTTTTTAAATTTACAAAATGGTTTATTATTATATTATACGATTGTACTGTATATTTTTTTACCATAACTCTAAAAATCATAATAATAAATAATAATCATAATTTTAATTTAATTTACAAATTAATTTAATAATTATTAATAAATATAATTAAATTTTAAAATATATAAATTTCAAATAAATTTTGATTTAATAATTAAAAATATATAAAATAAATATTAGTTTATAAATAA
>JANVCL010000001.1:17488817-17499048 GCA_026546855.1 Erythroxylum incrassatum
GAAGAAGAAGCAAAGCTAGGTCTTGATTTTCTAAGCCCTTCAAGAGTGATTTTCATGGTGCTCAAGAAGAGAAAAACGTGGAGGATGATGAGAGCTTCCATCCAAGCCAAGAAAGTCATTGTTTGGTGAAGATTCAAGGTAAGAGTGTGTTTGTTTTGTTGAGTTTTTGAAAAGGTTTTGGTTTAGATAGCTTAAGAATGGTATGGGTATGAGTTTTCAAAGATCAATTTGGTGATATTGTGTTTAGGGTTTCTCAATTGAAATGTCTTTTGATTTGGGGATTTTGTCATTGATGAAGGGGATTGAGGCAAGAGGAATCAAGAAAAGACAAGGGGAGACTTTTTGAACAAGGTTTACAAGCAAGGATTTAAGGTGGGCTCATGTTTATAATTTTAATAATGAGCCAATAGTATGTTTTCAACAAATCAAGACGATAAAATGTCTTCAAATATATTATTTTGAATGATTTGAGAAATTGATACAATTGTTGCTTTTATTGCTTATGATTGAATTGAGAAATTGCTTTATGTTTGATGTATGAAATTTTGATAAAGCATTGAAAATTGTTATATGAATGTGATCGATGAATTATGAATTGCTACATAAAAGGTTTTTCAAAAAATTGCATGTTCAAGAAAAGCAAGTTTATGAAATGTTGCCATTTTGGGCAAATTTGTTTTCAAGTCATGATTACATGTTATGTGGGTTAGTGGTAGTCCCTCAAGAACCGTCACGTGCACGTTGACCCAAGAAATAGGCTTTTCCTGCCTGCCCGCTGTGGCACAGAGCTCCTTCAAGGACTCCCCAAGTTTATGGCTACACAGCACCATTATATGGGAATGTATAGTGCGTCAAGAATTTGGACTAACCCACACCATTATGATATGTTTATATGTTTATGAATTGTGACAAGTTTTGATGCATTCATGATCTACGAACAAGTTGAAAAATGCATGAATTGTGTTGTTTATGATTTTGACTACTTGACAAGAATTTTGAAAAAAATGAGTTTTATGATTCAAGAAGCATGTTTATAATAATGAACTTTTTGGAAAGGTTTTTTCTTGTTATTTTGTTATAAGCATGTTACCCACGGAGCTTTCGAGTTCACCCCCTCTCTTTCCCTATCTCCAGGTATGGAGCAAGAGATCAAGTGAAAGCGAATCAGGGCATAAATCCAAATTTGCATGTTTTTGTGTGTTTTGGGATCATTGATGTAAACCAAAACTTTAGATGTATTTTGAGAGTTATTGAGTTTGGCATCTTTGTAATTTGGGTATTGATATTGATATTGTATTGTGACTTAGAAATGCCATTGAAGTTTGTAAATTCTTATTTATGATGTTAATGAAGTATGGAATTGTGTATGATTATGAAATATGAATTATGTATGGGTGATATGAGTTGCAAGTAGATATAATTGAATGAGATATAAGTGAGGCAATATGGACAAGAAAGATAGGAATGTTATGATGATAATCATGAAATGTTTTTGAATAAATTGAAGTTGAGGGTTGATGAATTCCAATTGGTAATTGAATGGATAAGAATGTGTTGCTTTAGTTAAAGAAGTGAAGTTGAGATGAAATTCAAGTTTTAACAAGGATAAGATTTTGTGAACTGATTCAAGGGAAAATCTGGAAAAATCTAAGTAGAACTGGTCAAAGTTGTCTACATAGAAGTTGTAGATGATCCTTTTGGCTTTCCGATGCTATAAAGCTTGTGATTTTTAGATGTCGAAGTCAAGAGATATGATTGATACAAGTTAGGGTGTTGTATATGGTGTGTATGAGATAACTTTGATGATAGCTAGGGTAATTGATGAGAAATTGTGGTTTTGATGGACCAAATGGATCACAAATTGAGAGTTTGATGAGATTAATTTGATGTTTGAATGGTTATGAAGTGATTTTACATGATAAGAAGTGGAAATTATGAAGTTTATAAGTGTATATGGTGTTAGGATGAAGATAGGAAGCTTGAAAGAGGGTTTGGAGGACTTCGGGAAAGCCCCATGTCTGTTTAACGGACCTCATAAGGTCCGTTTAACGGACCTTCTTGGGTGTAAAAACACCCCTTGAGCAGTCTATGTCCGTTAAACGGACATGGATGTCCGTTTAACGAACCTTCTCGGGTGAAATAGTGCAGTTTGGTCGATTCATGTCCGTTTAACCGACATGCACGGGAAAGATTATGATTTTTCACCATGTTAGAGGCCGAATCAGGTTTTGTGGTCTTCTTGAAAGTTTTAGCTCTTGAAGTCTACTTTCCAATGGTTCAAAAACAAAAGCAATCCGACTTATATATTGAAAGTTATGGCGATCGAGCCAAGAGAGGTCCAAATCGATTTGGGATGAAAACATGTGTGATTCTTTTGAATCATAACTCCCTCATTTGACCTCCAATTGAGGTGATTCTTGAAGCAATGGTTTCCTAAGACATGTAGCTATCTTTCCATAAAAATTTGTAGCATTTGAAGTTGATTTGAGAATGTTTGTATTAGAACAAGTAAGAGGTCGGTTAGGAGAGCATGATTAGGGCTTGAGCAGATTTGAGCTTTTTAAGCATATCTTGAGCTATAGAGCTCTGATTAAGATGATTCTTTCTTTAAAGTGAACTAGAGACATAAAGCTATGATTTCTATGAAGAGAACAAATTGGAATTCGGATTTGCAGATTTCCAAATTTTGTCCACAAGTAGGAGAATTGAGTTCAAGCACAGTGACTGATTTGTATGAGCACACTATGGAACCATTTGTGAGTGAATTTTGGGATGTTATGAGCATGGAGATGAATTGCTAATGCCTAATAAGGGTACAAAAAAAATTTGATGGCTTATGAGGGTTAAATGCGATAACCCTTCAAGGCAATATGCACAACCCTTCAAGGCAATATGCACACTCACGTTTCATGATTTCCTGCAAGAGGGTTGGATTCCGGAAATAGGATCCAACACGACATATGCATGGAAATTGAATATTTTTGCCTGTCCCAACATGAAATTAAAGTTTGGAAGCAAAAACATGAAATGACAGTATAGTGAGAACAAAACGCCAGCAGAAGAAGAAAACCAAGTTAGGCTAACATGCAAGCAACATGTCTGTTTCATGCACACGCACACATTGGACAAAAACGACACACACCAAAATAATGCAGCGTAGATGTGAGGGAGAAAGGAAACAAAAGGATAGGCAACACAAGAAGGAACGTAGCAGCTGACACACCAAAGAGGACCAAAACGACGTGTAGGTGGGCGTATAACCAAGCTAGCAAGGATGGAAAAACGTGCAGCATGGAGACATAAGCCAAGATAAAACACAATCATTGGCTGGGACGAATGAAACATAGAAACAAGAGCGTAGTTTTTTAATAAGGGAAGGGTAAAGTGGACCAAGAATTAATTAGAAAATCAAAACAGTAGCGTAAGAGGCGTAGTAGAGATAGTGAGAGTGGTTCTTCAGTGGCTTTTCTTTGGAATGAATCGAGTGGTAACTTTGGGAGCTTCGGGAGACCACGACGATGGAGGTAAGCTCTCCACCATGAGGAGACCAATGTAGGTGTGGCTTCCTGACATCGGTTCGGAGGTGACATCGATGCCAATGATCCGGTTAAGCACTCTTTCTTTGTTTTAGTTATTTCTTTCTCTTTTTAGAAATTGATTGTGTTATCCTATGTTAATTGATTGGGGTTTTGTGTATGGATAATTGTATTCTCGATATTGTTTGATTATTTGTGTATAAACCCATTGGGTATTGTGAAAAGATGATTTGAATGCGTTCATTGGATCATTTATTTACAAACCTATTGCGAGAATTTCGATATAATCTGTAATTGTTATATTTGAAATTCCCGTGTAGCGACTAATAATTCTTAATCATTATGGAAACATAATCTATGTTAAATGACGTAATGAATCTATTTTCCTAATTCGTAGTGCTACTGCCTAATTGAATCTAGAGATCGTATCCTAGGTTATTCGATGGTTAGGTTTAATTAACGATCGTATCTTGATTAAGCATTACCTAAGGGAAAACTCAGGTTAATTATTAACCTACGATTAATAGTCTCTAAGAGAGGTTTGAGAACAACAAATCATGAAAAAATGTTTAATTAGGGTGTAGGCCGAGATTGAACCAAAAAACCGGTTCCTTACCGAATTCTCCACTTTTATCATTTTTTTACATGTTTTCTTTATATTGCTTTTGTTAGTTATTCTAGCTTTATTTTATTTTCTTATTTTTAAAACTAAAACCACCAAACCTAAACACCTATTAATTTCATTTCATATACTTTACACACACTCTTTGTGGGATCGACCTATACCCACCACTGCTATAGCAGTAGTCTAGTTTATTTTGACTAGTATTACGACACATTGTCAATTTAGGCGTCATTGCCAGGGAGTGCAGTGTTTTTTTTGTGTGATTTTAATTGGTGTTTTGTATATATGTTCGTAATTGGTTTCTTTTCAGTTATTTTGTGATCCTTTCATTGTTCTGTTTCGTGTTTGTGAATTTTTTTAAAAAAAATAATGGATGAAAGTAATTTTTTTCTTTAACTCTGACTCTTAATCCTATAACCAAGGTTGGACTGATCAATCTGACTTTAGTTATTGATAGGATAATCAACAAAATTACTTTCATGATAGTTTACAAGATGCACAACAATTCTCGTACAGACCAGAAGTTTCTTACCATGATTAAGGTACATTTCTAAACTACTATATCAAGACCTATAATGCTAACAATATTCAATTTTAATAGGGTATGCAGTAGCTTTAAGAGAGTCTATAGCAGGCCTAACAGGATATCCAACAATTTCAGCAAGATGAAAGGCAAATTTGGTCTAGTTTCAAAAATTGGAAGAGTCAACAAAACTCAGGTACATCTTTGGAAGAATTAGTTGATAATTTCGCTGCTAACACTTTGCAATTTTAGCAGGATGCAAAATGGTTCCAATAAGATGCATTGCCCCGATGGAGAGATATCAATCATCTGGAACCGCAAAAGTGAAGAGGAGTAGCCGTATTAACCCAAGGTGTACCCAATGGACGTTTATGTAGAAACTTTACAAAGTGATGAGGAGCTTGAGAATTTTGAGAGCATTACTCAAGGAGTTGCTTGTGTGGAAGAAGTAGAGGAGGGGCTTGAAGCAGAAAAAGACATATCTTTTAACTCACAGGTAACTACTGAGTTCCATTATGTTGTTGAGAATGACTCTTTACTTTTACCTAGCAGGTTAGAGGAATTAAACGAGGAAGAAAAAGATGAAGAGACATTCAAGATCTTTCAAGAAAGCATGGGTTCAGTTAGAGATCGAAAGTTTAAGGATAGGGAGGATGCTAAATGGGAATGATGATCAACTAAGGCCTTATCTAGAACAATCTTGTGTGGAAGTGACGCTAACTATAATACCTAAAGATCACAATTTTATCACATGAGGAGAAGGAGGAGTCGAGCCAGTGACACTAAACAAAGGCGCTTCTTGGGAGGCAACCCAAGGGAAGTAAATTTCTTTTCTTTACATTTTCGCATTAGTTTTTTTATGCATGTGTGTTTTTGAATTTGTTTGTTTTTTTTATTATTTTAAGTTTTTAATCAAAATGAGGGAAAGAATAAAATAACAAAACTAAAATTTTCTAATTTTCTATTCCTTCTAGGACTATATAGTCATGATTAGAGAATGAGTTGACTAGAGAATTTGATAGCAACTTTAACATGTACTTTTACTCTTGTGATTGGTCGATGTGCATTATCTTTAGAAGAGTCATGACTAGTGGTAGACAAAGCCAGTAACATTTTAAGCCTTATTAGACTGACACATTCATATTAATCTCATTGTCTTTTGATAATGTGTGACCTTCATGAAATGTACATCCCAATTTTGCCTTGAATTTATATTCAAGACCACATTTTATCACATGCATTAACATGGATCTGATTAGGCATTCTTTGCTTTTCTGAAAGACATTAGCCAAATGTCCTGCCCATTATATGATTTTCCTTTTTGATAAGCTCCCTTGAGCTTTATTTTCCTTTTCTTTGTGTATTAGCTATATTACATGCTTTAACCTAACCAAATGTCCTTCCTAAGCCTTGAAGCTAGTGGAACACTTGTTGATTTTTGAGTTTGTGGACGTACAAAATTCTAAATGTGGGGGTATGCATATGTCTGGGTTGGTTATACTGTTGGGATGTTATTTTATGTCTTATCATTGAAATTCCCACATTGATGTAGTTTATTTTAATTTTTATAAGAGAAAAGAAAATAAAGGAAAAGAAAGAAAGAAAAGAGAAAAGAAAAGAAAAAAAGAAAAAGAAAAAAAGAAAGTATTAAAAATGTTTAAATAAATTTACCAATAAGGAAGTGCATATGTGGTTTGCAATGTTATTCATACTTAATGCATTCTCCTAAAGTTGTATTGAATGGGTTATTTGAGTATATTAAATATGAGGTAGATGTTGGATTGGAAAGGCCACTCTTTATGGTTTCAATGTATTGTCATCAATTGTATGAGTGATTTATTCGGATTGGTATATACTTCATGTGGTTTGTGTATGAGAGCTCGAGTTTGAGTTGTGAAACTTGTTTTTGCATTCATCATAGTTGATGTACACAATTGGGATTAAATGTTGGTTTTTGCACTTGATGTTACATTGAGTGTTGCTTGTTTCATTAGCTTTAATGACTTTCAAGCCACTTAACCTAAGTACATCTCACCTTACCTTTGCCCACATTACAACCCTAAAAAGTCCTTTGATCCATGATTTTGCATGTAAATTTTATTGGTGGAGAAATGAAAAGATATGCAACGTTATGGATTGTCGTGATCATGAATGGTATTGAGTGTATTCATGGATATATTTTAGTTAAGCACATTTTTCAAGTCGACCATTAGATTGCTTGGTTTTTAAAGGTATTGAAAGTCGATTTATCATGAGTAAAAGCTTAGAATATTAAGTTCTTGCTATGATATCTTTGTTTATGATTATGTGTTCTTGGAACATATGGGAATTGAGTAAATATTTTTAGGTTTTTGAGCTTAATTTTAATGTTTTACCCGAGGATAGCCAAAAGCAAAGTGTGGGGGAAATTGATATGTGATTAATTTGTTATGAAATTATTCCATAACACCTAGTAATTATTGACATGAAATTACTCAAGATACTCACTTTGACTCATATGTGATTTTAGGCACAATTTGGAAGCAAAGAAGTTAAAGTGAGTTGAAAGCTCTATATTTTGGGTCATTTTCCGAAGATTAACACTCACTTGTCTTCATAGAGTAAGAAGAAGAAATTTAGAGTCAGAGAAGACAACAACAAAAGAAAAAAGAAAACATAAAGAAGTTGCTCACGGCATATGTATGGAAATTGAACATTTTTGCATAGCCCAACGTGAAATTAAAGGTTGGAAGTAAAAGCATGAAATGGCAATACAGTGAGAACAAAATGCCAGCAGAAGAAGAAAACAAAGTTAGGCCAACATGCAAGCAACATGTGTGATTCATGCATACACACACGTTGGATAAAAGTCACACACCAAAACGACGCAGCGCAAACATGAGGGATAAAGGAAGAAAAATGGCAGGCAACACAAGAAGGAACGTAGCAATTGACACACCAACAAGGACCAAAACGAGGTGCAAGTAGGCGTACAACCAAGCTAATAAGTAGGGCAAAATGTGCAGCATGGAGACATAAGCCAAGATAAAATGCAGTCATTGGTTGGAATGAATGAAACACAAAAACAGGAGCATAGGATTTAAATAAGTGAATAGTGAAGTGGACCAAGAATTAATTAGAAAATTAGAATAGTAGCATAGAAGGCGCAGTAGCGAGAGTGAGAGTGGTTCTTTGGTGGGTTTTCTTTGGGCTGAATCGAGCGGGAAATTCGGGAGTTTCGAGAGAGCACGAAGATGGAGGTAAGCTCTCCACCATGAGGAGACCCATGGAGGGGTAGCTTCCCAATGCCGATTCGGAGGTGACATCGACGCCAATGACCTGATTAAGCACTCTTTCTTTGTTTTAGTTGTTTCTTTCTCTCTTTATAAATTGATTGTGTTATCCTATGTTAATTGATTTGGGTTTTGTGTATGGATAATCATATTCTCGTTATTATTCGATTATTTGTGTATGAATCCATTGGGTATTGTGAAAAGATGATTTGAATGTGTTCATTGAATCGTTTATTCACAAACCCATTGCTAGAATTTTGATTAGGGATGTCAAAAAGGGCCCGATCCGATTTTGGCCAGGGTTGACTGGGCCATGTGTGGACTCGTGGCCCAACCATTACTTCAAAAATGACGCCCTTTTGTAAAAAACAATGTTTTTGAACTTTTTCTAAAAAAATATATGGTGAGTCGGGTTGGCTCGGCCTGCCTATGGCCCGTTGGGCCAGAGGCTGGTTATCCATTGGTCGGGCCAGGCCACGGATCACTTTGGCCGGGCTTATTGACATCTCTAATATCGATATAATATGTAATTGTTATATTTGAAATTCACGTATAGTGACTAATGGTTTGTAATCATTAGGGATAACATAACCTAGGTTAAATGACGCATTGTATGTAGTTTTTGCCTTGATTAATCAGTTTTCCTAATTTGTAATGCTTCTGCCTAATTGAATCTAGAGATCCTATCCTAAGTTGTTTGGTAGTTAGGTTTAATTAACGATCATATCTTGCTTAACAGTACCTAAGTTTAGGTTTAATTAACGACCATATCTTGATTAAACAGTACCTAAGGGAAAACTTGGGTTAATTATTAACCCACGATTAATAGTCTCTAAGAGAGGTTTGAGAACAACAAATCATGGAAAAATATTTAATTAGTGTATAAGCCGAGATTGAGCCAAAGAACCAGGTCCCCACCGAATTCTCCGCTTTTATAATTTTTTTACATGTTTTCTTTACATTGATTTTGTTAGTTATTCTAGCTTTATTTTATTTTCTTATTTCTAAAACCAAAACCCCTTTAAACCTAGATACCGATTAATTTCATTTCATATACTTTACATACATTCTCTGTGGGATCGAGCTAGACTCACCACTGCTATAGTAGTAGTCTAGTTTATTTTGACTAGTGTTACGATGCACTGTCACAAGGTTCCTGTGTAAGAAATTCAAGTCAATCAGATTTTTCTTATGAGGAAGGACCTATGTCTATTTTGGCCAGAGAAGTTCGACAACTCAGAAATAAACAAATACCTCTGGTTAAAGGACTCTGGCAACAACATGGACTTAAGGAAGCAATGTGGGAACCAAAATAGACTATGAGCGCTCAGCATCCCCAGCTATTCTCATCAGGTATGAATTTCAAGGATGAAATTCTTTTAAGGGCGATACAAATGTGATGCCCCAAACTATACACTAATAGGAATGTTTCAGGCCCATGAAAGTGTTTGTAATCGATATGAATAGAATTGTTGGGGGTATTTTGGTAATTTATGTTAATTGTGTTATGCATGCATAAATATAAATTAATCGTGGATTAAATTGATAATTTAGTAACATGGCGTACAATTTCATAGAATAAGACAACGATGTGGACATTTTTGTAATTAATGAAAGGTGAAAAGTAAAAACCAATAAGATTGAGTCATATGTCATGTCCTACACCATAAGAATTAGCCATATGGCATGTCACCCACCACAAACTTTACTTAAACACATGAAGAGGGGAGGGTCAACTATCAGAAGTTTGAGCTTCTTTATTCATCCAAAGTCTTGTGAAATTTGATTTCTTAAGGGATTTGAAAGAAAACACAAGAAATTTATGCATTTGAAGTCTAAGGTGAGTTGATTTCATGTTATGGTGTGAACATTAACTCCTTCCTCTTCTCCTCTTCATCTAGGGTTCTGTTATGTATATGTGATTATTGAAGATGAGTTTTGAATGGGTATTTTATGTGTAGAAGTGGAGAAGACCAAAGAAGGGAAGCAAGTGGAGTGAAGAATTAGGGTTTTGATCACTCTTTTAAAAGGTATGCAAATTTTGATATGTTGTTTGAGTTTTTGAGTGTAACGTGAGGAGTTTTGTTAAGAGAAGTACTCTATACAAAAATGGGATGTTATTGGTTCATTTGGATGTGTTTTCGGCATTGCTCTTATAACATCCCACCCTCAATTGGAATGATAGAATGGTAAATTGACATAGGATGAGATAGATTGGGATTGCATAGGACTGCCATGTATAATAGGATTGCTACACAGTAACATTTGTGCACAT
>JANVCL010000001.1:17542903-17556753 GCA_026546855.1 Erythroxylum incrassatum
CACAAAAGTCACTGTTCACAAATACCAGTATGCATAACAATGCCAAATCAGTCCTAATCACGCTCACCCCTAGCCAAATGACTATTTTACCCTTCCCGTCGGAGGTGGGATGTTACAATTCGGAACGTCGTAGTCTTCATCTACAGCTTCCCACAAGTCATTTGCTTCAAGGAAGGCCTCCATTCAAAAAGCCCAACCTAGATAATTTCTTCCATCAAATACTAGTAGAGTAATGGCAGCAAAAGATGATTCTGAATCCATTGTCGTGTGGTTTTTGATTTGTGGTGTGGGAAAGCGTAGAATGAGTTATGAGTTATAGTTATAAGTTTGTAGGTTTAGAGGTCCCTTAAGATCAAGAGAGCTCTAATACTAATTGTTGGTTTTTTATGTATGGAAGAGATATGTATGAAGAAGATTCTCGTTTATTTCATACCAGCTTTGGGTTTAAATAGATGAGAAAGCTAACAAGAATTTAGAAAAATAAGCAATCCTAATCATGATCCCCATGAATCACATAACAGATAACAATCCCTTTAGAATAGGATTACATATTGACTTGGACTTTT
Source organism: Erythroxylum incrassatum (assembly GCA_026546855.1). NCBI lineage: Eukaryota > Viridiplantae > Streptophyta > Magnoliopsida > Malpighiales > Erythroxylaceae > Erythroxylum > Erythroxylum incrassatum. Next base: position 17,543,470 of record JANVCL010000001.1, read on the forward strand.
ATTTAAAAATGAAAAACATAGCAATCAAGTGCACAAATTTAAAGCAAACATTTTAACAACAACTCCATCATGTCGTAAATGCTTAAACATGCTGGTAGTCCATCGTACAATGTTTTCCAATCATCATGGAGGCAAAAAGCCTGTAGAATTTATTGGATTTTGCTACAAACAACGTGTGAGAAACATTGAAAAAATAAATGATTATGGGTTGTTGTGTATGTGGCTCATAGACTAGTAAAATGGTAGGTGCTGGAGTGGAGGTCTTCTCGGTTCATCATCAAGGTATGACAAGATAGGTTGGGGGTGCGAGGGTACGGTACAAGATTGACGATTTTAGGAGTTGTCCGTATGACGTCGTGCGGACGTACGGATGATGTGGCAATGTGTCCTATTGTAACTGTACAAAAGTTTTAGGGTTTTATACAAAAATCTAATGTACCATATTTTGCATATGTTGAATAATACGAAAAGTAGCCGCTTCACTTCCAAGGACATAGGAAAGAAACCGTTTCTAAACCTCGTTAAATTATGTGTTTTTCTTCTTTCTTTAATCTCTTTACCGTTAATCTCTCAACAGTTTCACAGTTTGTTGTACCCAGGTTGCAAGTGGTGTCAATGTTAAGTGCTTTTCCATACCATCTAGCTTTCGTTTTGAGCCTATCCTTTCATCGCAAGTCAACATATAAAAGCTGCCTTAGGGGATAATGGGTTCTGCCATACAATTTCAAACCAAGTAACTCTAGGTTGCAACACCTTCAACATTTTGTAGTAGGATCTATTAGAGCATTCCTTAGAGCAGGTAGCGGTCTAAAGAATAACATCATCTTGCCCAGCTAGAGTAGGTTCAAGGAAGGAATTTATAAGTCTAGAAGCCCCTCGAAGACGACAGTCCCGATGATCCATAAGAATAATGGAGTTAACCAACCAAAAGAGAATGTTTTGCTAACCAAAAAACTTAACGAAGACTCGTAGCTTTTCAAAAGGCAGCAAACATGGGTTAAAGAGAGTTTCTCTATCATCTCTTTAACCTCTAGCCCTCACTACAACACAAATCTTCTTCATACCTAACTACTCCCGTAGCTTCTTCCTGCTCGCCTGCTATCGACATACTCCATTCTTCCTTCTCATCATTCACCGAAACTCATCTTCACCTTTCACCCACTTTTTTCCCTTCATATATTGATATTTCCCTTGTCTTGCAGTAAGAGTTGCAAGGTCTTTTCTCCATTCTTTTACCCTCCTACCCATTTTTATTTCTCTTTTAGTTCTTGCGCTCTTTTTCACCTAACTTCGCTGCCAAAGACTATTTACCATGCAGGCTTTGCAGACTTCCCAACCCACTACACAATAAAACAATGCTAGGGAGGATTTTCCTCCTTTACCCTTACCCTCACCTTCTGTTGCAGCACTGAAATCTCTTCCTCCTTTACCTCAATCTTCTTCTACACTACATTCTTCAGCTGCATCTCCCTCTCATTTCACTACTGCCTTGACCAAAACCTTGCCTTCTTCTTCTTCAACCGTTCTTTCGTTGGAAAGGAAAACATGGAGGTAGGTGGTAGGGGGCTCCACAGATCTCTCTTTGCAATTCTGCCCTTCCAAAATAGAAGCTGGTTGTGTTATTGTCTCCCCAGATATGGAAATTTTGTAGGAAGGTGTCAAATTTTGGGAGAACTCCCTCATGAGATTCTTCTAGGACAAAATTCCTGCATTTACTATTATTCAAAATGGGCTCAATCAGTATGGAAAAAGAAAGGCTTTATTGAAGCATTAATAACAGGAGACAAATATATCATGTTCATCTTTTATTCCAAAACTTAAGCATCAAAGGTTGTAGAAGAAAGGCATGGCATGTGTCAAATTTCCCAATCTTTTTGCAACCTTGGCAATCAAGATTTTAGATTGACTGCAATAAAAAAAGACCTATCCCAATGTAGGTAAACCTCTATAATGTTCCTCTTAAATATTGGGCAACAAAAGGTTTGAGTGTGATTACTAGTTTTCTAGGTAAACCCCTATGTTTAGATGATAATACAATAAATAGGAAGAAGTTGGGTTATGCTAGAATATGTATTAACATGGATCTTTCCAACAATTTATCAGAAACTATCCTGATTATAAGATTGGGACTTGATGGATCTCTTTATGAGGATAATGTGTCAGTCCAATACCATTGGAAGCCCACACTTCTCAACATAAAAGATGGATTAGGTAAAACTTTTCAAATAGGTGATTATAAAAAGCTAATGGGGGATGGGATCATCAACAAAGAGGATGGACTGATTGAGGAATCAGTACCGTGTAACAACACAGATGAACGACATGAGGAAAATGATATAGCAACTGTTGGGAAAGGGTTATTTGTTGCAGCTGATGGTGGAAAACAAAGTCCTTGTTGAAGCTGTTGGTGGGAAAAAAGCAATAGCGATTATTCCTAATAGTAAAACTACCATTATGGGTGAGGAGACTACTGTGGATGAACAACCAGTTAAATCTAATGACATTTCCAATGGTCTTGATCAGATGGTTAATACTTGTCCTCCTTCTGAGGAAAATAAGGGTGATGATCCTCTTATTAGGAACATCTTGACAGCTACTAAAAGAAAATCCAACAGGAGCAAAGGTAAGGGCTCCAAAAATAAAGTCTTTTGATTTATGAAAGTCATTGCATGGAATGTGAAGGGGATCAACTGCCCTAAAAAGCTTTCAACTTTAAAGGATTTTGTCTATAACAACAAGCCATGGATTTTTCCCTTTTTGAAACTAAAATCAGACTTGAGAATATTAGACTTTTAAATAAACTAGGTTCTATATGGAAATTTATCTCCAACCATCAAGCCCATAGGTTCAGGAGAATCATTATTGGATATGATCCTTCTTTAGTGGATATCTACGTTTTTGTATAAAGATGCAAGCTATTCACCTGAAATGTAAACTTCTTCAGGTAAATGTTGATATCGTTTCCTCTTTTATTTATGGTGCTAATCATGTTTACTAAAGGAAACTTTTATGGGAAAGCTTATTAGAGTTCTAGAAGATTGTCAATGGACCTAGGCTTCTATGTGGAGACTTCAATTCTACTTAATATAGAATTGAAGCTGATGGAAATTACAGTTTGAGAAACTTCTCATCTGACTTCAATAACTGTGTGGGTAAATTAGAAATCTTTGACCTAAAGTCTCAGGGTTACTTCTACACTTGGAGTAGCAAACAGACTGGAAGACAGGCTTTGAGGAAAAAACTAGATCGGACATTGGTGAACAAAGCTTGGATTACACAGTTTCCTAATATTGTATCTACTTTTATGGACCCATTATTCTCAAATCATATGCCTATGCAGATAGAGAACCTCCTTCAGAACCAAGGTACAAGAGGTCCTTTAAGGTTTAACAATCTTTTGCTTGATGATGATGGGTTTTTCGAGGCTCTCCAAAAGGGTTTGGAGGTTACGGTTGAAGGAACACAATAATTCATTTGTATACAGAAGCTTAAAGCTATCAAAATAGAGATGAAAAACCTAAAGAGTAGAAGATCTTCGTCCACATAACAAGCTGTTATTAAAGCTAAAGAAGATCTGGAAGCTATCCAATATAAGCTTGCTCTAGATTCTACTAATTCTATCTTATTGAGTACTGAAAAGACTCTTTTGATGTCTTACTTATAAAAAGCCAGGGATCATGACAGCCTTATGGAACAACGGGCGAAATTCAGTTGGCTAAAAGATGGTGAAAAGTGTTCAAAATTATTCTTTAACTCCATTTTAGCCAGGAGAAATGCAAATAGAATCTACTCGCTTAAGTTACAAGATGTAGAGGGCATTTCTCAACAAAAAGACCTTCTAAAGGAAGCAGAGAGATTCTTTAAGAATTTCTATGGTTCTTCTTGTACTCAAGCAACTACTATCTCTCTTTACTCTTTCATACAAAATAAGATCTCTTTAGGAGCAAGCTGCAACACTTATTAAACAAGTGGAGGAGAAAGAAATAAAAGAGGTAGTGTTTCAAATGCATCCCAATAAATCTCCTAGACCTGATGGATTTAATTGATATTTCTTTCAAAAGACATGGCAGGAAACTAGTTCTATGGTTAAAAGAGCAATTCTGGAATTCTTTTCTAGGGGAGTACTAATAAAGGATCAATAATACTCATATATGTTTGATTCCCAAATCGTCTTGTTCTTCTTCCTTGGATGACTATAGGCCTATCGCATGCACCAACTTCCTTTACAAGTTATTTATAAAATCTTAGCAAATAAGATAAAATTAGTCTTAGATTCATTGATCTTTGATAATCAAAGTGCCTTTTTACATCGTAGAAGAGTTGGGACAATATTTATATTATCTAAAAAGTGATAAAAGGGTATCAAAGGAAAAATAGCCCACCTAATTGTATAATAAAAGTGGATTTTAAGAAAGCTTTTGATAATGTGGAATGGGATTTTATCCTTCAGACCTTACAACTTTTGGGATTCCCAAATGAGTTTGTCATATAGGTTAAAGCCTGTATTGTCACTCCATCTTACTATATTATTGTTAATGGTATGCCAACTGATATCTTTAAGAGCGCAAGAAGCTTAAGACAAGGAGATCCCATCTCCCCTTATCTCTTTATCATATGTATGGAGATCCTAAGTCAATTAATCCATCAAAAGGTGGGTAATAGCAAGGACAACAAATTTTATAGTAAATGTAAGAGGGATGGGCTTATCAACTTATGCTTTACGGATGACCTGTTGCTTTTTTCTAGGGCCTATGGTAAATCTATTGAATTGCTCATGTCGACACTGTCTTTACAAATATCTTTCAGGTTTAAAGGTTAACCTTACAAAAAGTCATTTCATTTTAGCTGCCAATGCTACTATGATGGAAAATAGAATCTCCGCAATCACAAGGATAAGTAGAAAGCTAGCTCCTTTGACTTATTTAGGTCTACCTATTACCAAAAAAAGAATACAATTCTTTGAATGCTTTCCCTTGATTAAAAAAGATATAGAGAAGATTGAGTATGTGGTCTAATAAGGTTCTCTCTTTTGGTAAGAGATTGCAACTCATTAAGTCCATTTTGAATTCCTTTTATGTTTACTGGTCCTTTAACATTTTATTGGCTAAAGGAGTTATCAAAACCATCGAGAAGCTTTTTAGAAGATTTCTATGGGGAAACTTAAACTCGAACAGTCACTTTGCTAAGGTTAAATGGTCAAAATTATACAAAAGGAAAGATGAAGGGGGATTAGGATTGATCCCTTTTGCCACTTTTAATAGATCAGCATTGATCAAAAACTTACTGAATAGCCTATTGGAAAAGAAATCTCTTTGGATCGATGGTTCCATAGCTATATGAAAGGATCTAGCCTTTGGTCTATTCCTATAAAACCTTCCTTCTCTTAGTCCTTGATTTAACTCTTAAAGCTAAGACCCATATTAGAACCTTTGGTGTCTTGTAAGGTTGGAAATTGTGAAAAGGCCTATTTATGGTTTGATAATTGGACAGGTAAAGGCCCCCTAATTAGATCTCCTCAAACTCTTCAATTTTGGAATAAATTTCCTATCAACTTGAAAGTTAATTCCATTATGCTAAAGGGCCAATTGAACATTCCATTGCAATACCTCACTCCTAACTAACAACCAAACTTAGATAGAGAGGACATATTCTAATGTTTCAATCTTCCTCAAAACACCTTCAACATTGCGAGATTCAGAAAGTGGCAGAATGCAGAATCAGAACAACTCAAGGTAGATATGGTTTCCTATCATTGACATAAGTCACTCATGCCTAGCTACTCCATTCTTATATGCTTATTGTGCTTAATAAGCTGAGCACAATAGACATAATGCATTTCATTACTTTCAATTCTATTTGTGTTCTCAGTGAGATAGAGGAAGAATCAAGGGATCACTTTTTCTTTGGCTGCCCCTTTTCCTAGTTTATATGTGAGAAGATTTAGGAGTTGTGTCTTATTTCTAATGCAGGTACAACCTTCACAGAAGCTTTTGATTGGCTCCTGAAGCTGAACCATACTCCTAGCTACAACGAACAGATTTATGTCGTATCCTTTTCCTCCTCCATCAAGGAGATTTCGCGAGAAAGAAACATCAGACATTTTCAGAACATTGCACGTTCTAGAAATGAGGTTCTTTACTACTTAATCAGTGGAACCGAAGAGAAACTACTTTATTATATTAGGTCAGAAAGAGTTTGCCCTAATCTATCCTCTTCGTGGAGAATCAATTAATTAATTTGCAGAAAGGGCTAACTATTGCTTGAAAGAATAGATCGAAAACTTTGCATGTAAGTACCTAGAAAAGTGAAGTCCTTACTCTTTAGATGTGTTCGCTGGCTCTGAACACTCCATGTGAATAGCTTCGATCCTTAAGGTGGGAGGACGTTTAAGAGGTGACCCTGGAATCATCCATCAGCTGAAACTCCTCTTCCGAATTCAGAGATTGCTAGTCACCTAATCCCTAATTTGGTAGGGTTGGGTGAATGGGGTAAGACGTGATCTGCGCTTTTATTTGTTTTAATGTTTTATCTAAAGAAGCTGAGGTTTATTGAAACGTTGTTGTTGATACGTGCTTAACGTTGTCGTTGCCTTTTATTTGTTTGTTTTGTAAGCTCTATGGGCAGACTTCTTATTCTTAATACTATTCTTTACTTTTTTAAAAAAGAGAATAATGGAGTTAACTCTTGCTTGGACTGGTATTCGGAGTAGCAAATGTTGAAGTTCATTCCTGTTGATTAGGAGACTCATCTCATACCAATTATCAAACCAAAACCATGTTGATTCACTATTCCCGATTTGTTTCTTCATCAAATGGTAGATTTGAGGTCTCAATCTCAACATTTTCTTAAAGCACCGTGAGTTTTCACGGGTTTGTTCTAATTGCCATAAACTTTTCTCCATCTTATAGTATACATTTATCCACTTAGACTATAAAGCTTTCTTATCCTTGAATAACTTCCATATCCCCTTCGTGAGCATTACTTTCTGCATCGACTAAAGAGGAGTGATCCCTAAACCCCCCTCTGCCTTAAAGAGACAATTCATCCCACCTGACCTTGGCACCTCTTGCATCACTAATTTTACCAGCCCATATAGAAATTACTTTATATACTTCTCAGTCTCTTTAACAATCTTCTTACGAAATGCTATCCACAACTTTGTATTTAAATCTTGTACTAAAGAAGATTTTTATAAATGTTTATAAAAAAAGGTTTTTAAAATTGTAAGTTACTTTGATAATTAATTTACATATGCCTTCTTAAATAACATTTTTCCTTTTCCATTGTTTTATTAAATTGTTAATGTCAACCTTTTAAAATTATACTTATTTCATTTTCTATTCTGAACTAATTTTTATATCATGGAATCTCATAATTATACACAAAAGCACTCAAAAAATCCTTTTTAGATTCAAATATAATATAAATTAGTGAGCAATTTGAAATCATTATTTAAACCCACTCCATTATCATAATTAATAGAAAAAAGCATAGTTAGTTCCACATTATAAGTTTTTAAAGAGAATAATTCTTTTGATGAATTTAATTAAAGAAAAGTACTAAATTAATTTTCAAACTTTAAATGAAAGTTCAAATATATAATTTTGTTTTGACTTTTCTTTAATATTTAGGAGTTGATACTAAGTCAATTTAAGCATTTATCACAAAACATGGCATTTCTCTTAATATGAGTACTATATATATATTACTATTACCCTCTTCTTCTTCGCTACTGCAACTGAAACAAAAAGAACCGATGTCGACGTTTCAGTTGTTTCCCTCTTCTGGAGGGTTAGGGTTTATGGATACTTCTGCAGACCCTCCGCTTCCTCCTCCACCTCCTCCCATCGAAGTTCTTGCCTCGCAGGTATTCACTCTTTTCTTAAGAGGAACCGGCAACACCTGTATTCATTCATTTTTGCTTCCAATCTATTTTCTTTTTGTGTTAATTTGATTTGGAAACTTACGTGATTGTTTGTGTGCTTGGTTTCAGGTTTCGTCTACGGTGAACTGCTCTATGGAGCCACTCTACTTGGACGGACTCACTTTGCTCAAAGTCTGTTCTTCTATATGTTTGCTTTTCTATTGAGCCGTTTTTTTTCTTCTAGAGGGGCGGGGAATGGGGAGAGAAATGAATTTGACAATCTGTAAGCTTTCAAGCTTTACATGGTACCTCTTATTAAGATAAAACTATTTTTCTTTGTGAAATACATGTTTTGGAACTCAATTTCTGATTCTTGAATATATGAGAGGCGTTAAAATTGTATGTTTCATTGAAGGAGATTAATTTTGTACTTCTTGCAATTTTAGGGCCGGGTTAATACGAAGGAGGTTTTTGGGCTGCCTAATTCCGATTTAGAGCCTGGTGTTTATGAAGGTGCACCAGCTTTTCTTTGTTGTTTTTTATACGATGCCTGGTTTTTTATGGTTTGTGTTAATAATTACTTTTGAGGGCAGTCACTGAGGCGCCTTTATTGTGATGAGTATAGGAGGATTGAAGCTCTGGGAAGGTTCATTAGACCTTATTAAAGCTCTTCGATCTGAGGTTCAAAATGGGCACTTATCATTTACAGGAAAGCGAGTTTTAGAGGTGGGCACTTAATTTCAGGTGATTCAACAATTCTTCGGCAATGATAATTTAATGGAAAACTTTTAGGACTTGTATTACAGTTGAGATAGATTCTTTCAGCTGTTTATGTATGATAAATGATGGTTGGACGGGATTACATGCTAGAATATTTAAGTTTATTTGGGAATTGGAAACAATTGATACTGGTGCAGCATGAGGAAAGGTTTAAGAGGCTATCCAATTACCAAGCATTTAAACTTCTGAAAAATTTCAAACCCTTCTGCTATATTAATCGTGCCTTGTAATTCCTTTTATTCATTTGTCGTATGAAAATTATTCCCTGCCTCCACAAAGGCTATTTTTGAAGTTAAATTCTTTTTTGAAAAATAGAAGTTTAAATTATTACTGCAAAGAACTATTGTATCACCTCAGGCGAAGGATATCAAATTTGGGAAAGATATAAAAAGTTGTTTTACATAATTTATAGCATTCACAATCACATTTTGACTAACTCCACAAGCCTAGTTGTGTACTTCTAAATATTCTAAGTAGAGCATTGTTGCTGAAACATTGCAGTGTATAGAGGATGAGGGATTTACATATGGAATTATGGCTATCATGAGAACTACCCTTTACATTCTGAAGTATTGTATATCAGCGCTCCTGTTGTTTTCTGATTGGCTTATCTGATATGGATATGTCATTACAACTTATTTCTTCTACGTTATCATTGTATCCTTGCTATATCATTTGGAGTTAACATGCTCGGTTTTCAACTTTATCATTTTGTCTTAATTAATCCATATTGAGTTAATGCGTTGATTTTCAGCTTGGATGCGGTCATGGACTTCCGGGGATCTTTGCATGCCTTGAGGTACAGGAGTCCAATTTTACCTGAAAAAGTGCTGAATCTTGAAGATTCAATGGCTTTATTAATGTTCTGTTTTTTATCAGGGTGCAGCTGCTGTACATTTCCAGGATTTCAATGCAGAAGTTTTGCAATGTCTCACCATCTTAAATGGGAAGGCGAATCTTAGAAAACAATTTCAAGCTGCTGTTTCAGATGAGGCAAATTCTGATTCTGGAACAGAACTCCGTTTTTTCGCTGGTGACTGGAGTCAAATCCATCAAATTCTCCCCTTTGTAAATGAAAAAGAGATTAATAGCTCAACGGAGGATTCGTTTTCAGGTTATGATATTATTTTGATGGCAGAGACAATTTACTCTGTCTCTGCTCAACAAAGTCTATATGGACTGATAAAGAAGGTATGCCTTGTTGAATAGCTGGCTATTTGTCTCTTCTGATGCAGAGTAAGACTTCGTTGGACCTAAATACTTTCTTGTTTTCAGTGCATCAGTTGCCCCCATGGAGTTGTATATCTTGCAGCCAAAAAACATTATTTTGGAGTTGGCGGTGGAACGCGACAATTCCTTTCTATGGTGGAGAAAGATGGTAAACTACTCTATTTGTAATATTGTGTACCAAGTTTGTATTGCTTTCGTGTTTTATTGGCCATCTCTGGCATTTTGTGTTCTCTGATGACCGAATATACCATGGACTCGTGAACATGGACTCATGCACTTGTACTTTATTTTGGATGAGTCACCTCTTACAAACTGATATACGAGATTTCCATATATTCATGGTTTTATTTTTTCATGAGGGCTCTTATGTTTCCATTATGCGTTTGCTAGAAAGCTACAAGAGATCATCTTTTTGAGATGCAGATGGTGGAGTTGTAAACAGTATCTATTCTCTTCTGCAGGTCAAATGGCGTCAACTCTAGTTGCTGAAGTTGCAGATGGCTCTTCTAACGTGCGAGAGGTTTGGAAGCTTTGGATAAAGTAGATTTTTTTGGGATGGAAATCCTAGCTTTCCATGCAGAAGTGGCCTCTTGGCATTTGTGAGGCATTTGTGAGGTGAAAATCAACAAATTCAACAACTGTACTCAATATGGATGTGTGCATTTATTAGATGAAAATGCAGTTTATCCTTGACTCTAAAGTCTTTTGTGTTCTATTTATGTGCCAAATTTCAGATTGGCTGGTCGGTGTTCGAACTAGATGGAAATGTCGTCCACTAAATATTGTCAGGAACATGCTCACTCTGATAATTTAAATGAAATGGAGTTTTCTAGACTGGACTTCTTGTTTTCATGGTTCACATGTTACCCTCATTTTCTTTGAACACCCTCATAGCATTCCCTTTGGCAAATCTCTTAGAATTGAATATATGTTAATATAATGGCTTTGGAAATGACGAACGAGATATTTTTGTGTGTATATGTATGCAAGAGCCTTGAAGATGTTGGTTTGACAATCAATAGCCCCAGATACACGTTCTCTTGTCATTCAACTTGATCGCTATCATGTTATGTGGTTTGAAGCTTGAGAATGACAATAATCTACATTTAAGGTGAGTAGGGGGTTCTCGACGAGTCTGCTCGTTTTATGTAAATATCTTATACCCACTTAATATTTCAACGCGTCGTACCTCAAGTGAGTGTTCAAGTTCCAGATTAGAACCCATTTACTGATGCATTAAGTGCATGAAATAATTCCAAGTATACACGAAATGTGTATATGAGAATAGGAATACAGAACGGCTGCAAGTGGATAAGGAACTGTTTTCCAAGTGGGTGTCAGTAAACTTATTTTTAATTTGTACAAGTTATTAACCTCTCGAGTGATTACTTCTCATTTAGCCTGCTAGCAAGTCAAGCTCATTCAATTTCATTGACAAATTGTAATTCTGCGTAGTCTTTCCCCGGGCAAACACTTCAAAACACCTCGATAGAAACCTGCTTTACTATCCTTGTAAATCTTATCTGAATCATCGTTGGCATGAAATAACTTTAGCTAATTATTCACAAATTTGCCTAAACTGGAGAGTCTTATCCCTCCCTCAAAAGATCAACTCGATAGGATTGACAGAAATTAACTGGAAGATTAAAGGTAAAAGAAAAGTATATATAGACAATTAGACATGAAGATTGAGATCTCTTGATTGAAAAGACTAACGGTCAAAAGATAAAAAAGAAGAGGATATTTGATCAGTCACCGGACCTACAACGATAGATCTTAGAACAACCACGACTTTCATGGTTTGCTGGAGGTGGCAGACAGCTGCTACTGTAAGACTGGCCGCTAGGTCCACCGTTGCATGCAGGTTTGTTCTTATTTAGAGCGCCTGGAGATATGTACTTGGTCTGCTCAAGAAACCTCCTGCTGGTTTCTGTTGCCATAATCTCCTCAAGCTCTTCGAGGTTACATTCTGCTATTGAACCATCACAGACCCTTCTTGCCCTTGAAATATTACTGCTGTTACTGACACAAAGAAAGCCAAGAACTAGAAGGAAGCAGAGCTTCAGAGACCGTTGTAGTCTCATTTTATTGTTCTTTTAAGACACCTTTAATGTTCTTTTGTCTCAGGGTTTTTATAGAACGTAGCGAAGTGGAATTGTTTCTCTGTGCTCTGTGTAAATAAAGGTGGTAGTGGAATCCCCATTAGCAGAGGGACCGCACTTCACCAAACCAATGATAGCGGCGGTGCTTATCGATTTTGCTGCTTTTTGTTTCTTAATTACTGTGTCCATTGATTGATTACATCCCACTTTGTGCAGAGACTTCATAGTTTTATGTTCATGAGATCAAGATGGGATCAGATTGGTTGAACCTTTACTTTAATAGCAACTATTTCAGCAATTGCTGTTGCCCAAGAAGCCATCATTAGAGACTATGTAAATTTTTTTTTTTGCTACAATGGATTGAAAAACAAAAATAAAACAAAAGACACCCTAGCTAACACAAGGTTTACGGTATTTAGCGCCTTGCTGATTTCGATGTAGTAATTCCAAGATTGTCATGGGAGGATCTTGAAGCATATGTAGACCTAAACTGGATATCACGACAATAAAGGCTGGTCGATCAACACACTGGTTTCCTTCCCGACTCATTTGTTACAGTTGCACCTCCCAAGTTTGGTATAGAAGGTTACAAGTATTTGTACTAAAAAGTTATCTTCAGTTAAAACTATATTGGAAGATGAGAGAATCTTAATAATCTACAGAGAGTCGACTTCAACGATCACGCGTCGATACCCAAGCGTCCATGCCAAGGTAAGGTCCGAGTAGATGTCCCATAATTCTGCAATTAAAAGAGATGCCTTACCGATGTAGTATAGAAACTCACCGCACCACCGCCCTTAATAGTCCCTAAGTAAGCCACCTGCAGTAACAAGATTCGATTCTTGCTTGACTGCACCATTTAAGTTAATTTTGACCCAAGATTCAGGCAGTTTTATCCACCCAACTAAGGTACCTACAATAAACCCTATGTCGGCAGTATACAGCTTTCTACTGTCCTTACTCCTTACTTTACCTATCCAATCCACAAATTTCATAACTGCTCGATACGCAGCTTCTGGCTAGTTCTCATCAAAAAGGCTTCAATTTTTTTACTGTCAGAGCTGGTCCCAGGCAACATAAAGTTTTGAGCTCCAATCTCAAAAGCAAATCACATAAAACAGCTCATATGATATACTTGATTATTCATCTTAGCCAATGTGTTTTTAATTCGTTCACCATGATCCTTGTATTTTTTATTCTCATTCAAGATACCCCAATTAGGTATTTTCGGACAAATTTATCCTTGGAATCAAGAGATTAAAAAATATATTTAAATAATCTAAGGGCAAATTTGTCCGAAAATATCTA
>JANVCL010000001.1:17556853-17578529 GCA_026546855.1 Erythroxylum incrassatum
AGATGGGATCAGATTGGTTGAACCTTTACTTTAATAGCAACTATTTCAGCAATTGCTGTTGCCCAAGAAGCCATCATAAGAGACTATGCAAGTTTTTTTTTTTTTCTTTCCCTACAATGGATTGAAAAATAAAAACAAAACAAAAGAGACCTAAGGTTTTACGGTATTTATGGCCTTGCTGATCTTGGTGTGGTAATTCCAAGACTGTCATCGGGGGATCTTGAAGCATACGTAGACTTGGACTGGACATCACGAGGATAGAGGCCAGTCAATTGGCACATTAGTTCCCTTCATGACTCACGTGTGATAGTTGCACCTCTCAGGTTTGGTATAGAAGGCCACAGGTACCTGTCAACAAAAAATTATCTTCAGTGAAAACTATATTGGAAGAGGAGAGAATATTAATAACCTCCAGAAAGTCGACTTCAACGACTGCACGTCGATACCCAAGCGTCCATGCCAAGGTAAGGCCCAGGAGATCCCCTGCCGATGTGATGTAGAAACCCACCGCACCACTGCCCTTGATAATCCCTAAGTAAGCCACCCGCAATAGCAAGATTCGATCCTTGCTTGACTGCACCATCTGAATTAATTTTGACCCAGCATTCAAACAGTTTCATCCAGCCAACTAAAGTACCTATAGGCTATAGGTAAACCCTGTGTCGGCAGTATATAGCTTTCTACTGTCCTTGCTTTACCTATCCAATCCACAAATTTCATAACTACTCGATGCCCAGCTTTCGGCCAGACAAAATTCGCTTCAAAAAGACTCCAATTTCTCCACTGTCAGAGCAACCAGCGGGCTACACCATAAATTGTAACCCAGGCAACCATAAAGTTTTGAGCTTCAATCTTAAAAGAATCCAATTCAGAGCAACCTTCCAAATTCTACTTCAGATGTTCAATACATGGTTGATAGATTGATGTAATGATCAAACTACTATCCTCCAAATCCCAAAGTAGTTGCCTTCAAAGGAGCTTGAAGTCAGCTTACCTCGTGGGTCAATACATTAACGAGCAGTCCCAAATCTTAAATTGCTTAATTAAAATTTGTAAGTTGTTTGATTATGATCTTATCGTAAAAATGTTGAACAAAAAAAAGAAAGAACTTTTAAAGAAATTATGATATGTATTTAATTTTATAAACCTGTTTTTATATTTGTTTTAATAATTAAAATACTTAATAACAAAAAATTGCAATTGTTCTCCTGACTATGTATAAATTGAATTTATTTTTTCATATAAAATTTTATTTTAGAAATGTTAATGATAGAGTTTAAATCCTAAAAAAACCATTTAAGTTTTAGAATATTTCAATAAATGAAGATTAAAAATTAAATTTAACATGATGAAATCTCAAACTAAAAAAAGATTTGGACAAATTAAATTTAATATGGTATAAGTCTAGTCTTTTTAGTTCATTTGCAAAGTATAGCTAATGCTACAATCAAGGCACATATTTTACGATAAGGTTACACCTTTGTGGCAGAAAAATTATAAACTGAAATCACGAAAAAAATCTCTTTGTAAAATATAAAAGAAATGTTACTTTTCTACCGGGATAGTCTTTTAATATAAGAGATATATGCTTACTAACTAATAAAGATTTTAGAATTTCTGTCGTTGGGTTCAACAGAAGACTGTTCTTGGCCAAAAAAATGTGATGAATGAACTCAGACATGCCACCGACCCATTTAGTTTGTTGGTTGATTTATTGCCAAGGAAAACGAGAGTTTAGGACCAGCTCTATGACATTTTCTCTGGTATTTAGAATCTCAATCTATACTTCTTCTGTCATGATTGCATCGTTCAAGAAAATACAACATAACAATTTACTGAACAACAGTTGATGTCTTTAGATGGAATGTAATTAAGCATCAACATTTTGTGATGAACAAAACTCACTGCTGCTACATCTAACTTCTGAACCTGTTTGAAGGTGGAAACAAGCTTTACTGTAGGGACGAGTTCTCGCAACTTTGCATAATTAAGGGGTTAGCTCTTCCCTCATGACTTCTCCGGAAACTATAGATCTCCGATCAACATTTCTACTTCTCTTGTTCAAATTCCACAACTGAACCACCACAGCCGCCTCCAACTTGGCTGCCACCAACTTGTATGCCAAGAACTCAGAAGTGCAAGAACCTCGAAAGCATTCTACCTTGCATTTTTTATTTTTTTTCTTATGAGTTCTCTTACTAGATGTGCATCCCATATGACAAGTGGGGCTGAAATATAAAAGAAGTAAAAGAAATAAATGGACATACGTCAGACCCTCTAACCCTCTCCATTGAAGCAAAGCTGATGATTCATCTGCAGTAACAAACAGAGGTAGCAAATTACCCTTATTACAGGACTCCAGTGATGTACTTTACGTGTCACAACTTCAGTAGAGATTGTTGGCATTGCCATCAACATCTGGAGGGCATAATAGGGGGATCAGGGGGATGTTTCGAATAATCCTAGTGATGGTGGGTTTGGTGGTGTTAGGAGTGGAGGTCCTTTAAGGAAGAGGTTTAAAAGAAAATTTACCCTATAACAGAAGGAGAAAATGTTAGATTTTATAGGTTTTTTCAAAAAATTAATTGAATATTTGACCATCATTTTAAAAAGCTTTATATAATAAATTGTTTAGTAATATAAAAAATATTTTCAATTTTAATTATATTTTATTTTGTAATAAAAATTATTTATGTATATAAATATTATTTAAAGTATATTAAATAATATACAAAGCACGATATATTAATTATTATATAATTTTAAACCATATAAAATATAAATAAAATATATCTAACCAAATTATAACATAAATAAATTAATATCGAAAATAAATATTAAAAATATAAAAAGGTCAAATAATATTATATAAATTTTAAATAAATATTAAAATTAAATAAATAGTTAAATATATAATAAACAGGGAGATAAATTTGCGATTATTATGAAAATTATGTCTAAAAAATAACAAAAGGAACTAAAAATAGGCTCATTAATTGGTTTGAAAAATTTACCTTAAAAAATTCTTTTAAAAAGCTTCAATTTTGAGTATGTTAAAAAATTATATTTTAACTGTAAAAAAAATCATATCTATTAAAAAATATTTTTTATTTTAATCAAACATTCATTTTTAAACAAAAAATTGTAGCTTGAAAAAAAGTGATCGTTAATCTCCCAAAAGTTCATCTAAACAGCCATTAGTCTCCTAATCAAAATCCATTTACGCAGCATTCTTCTCATTTCATTTCCTTTATCTTCACCTCCGATCGCTCAATGTAAACACCTGTTTATCTCCTCTCGTTCAACAACTCCATCGTCGCTAGCCCTGACCCTGAGCCTCACACCAGTAATACACACGTCTTGGACCAGCTTGGTGTTGGTGAATTGATCAGCCCATTGTGGAAAAGCCACAACAGGAACACCAAAAACCAAACTCTCCAAGGTTGAGTTCCATCCACAATGCGTCACGAAACATCCTATGGCATTACGAGACAACACCTCCACTTGTGAACACCATGGCACTACGATTCCCTGCTCTTTTAGAACCATAAGTTTGTCTTCTTCTTTCTCGCTTTCTTTCATGGCCCTCAAAAACGGACTACCCATGTCATGCAAAGCTCGTAACATCTCCCCCAATTGTTGCTTTGACAACTTTATTATAGTTCCAAACGAGATATAAATCACCGAAGACTCAGTCTTTGAGTTAAGCCACTCGACATAAGCACTAGAACCTTGGAGAAGATCTCATCCAAAAGACTTGTCAAACGGATCTTTTCCGTCCAAAAACGCCGACGGTATCAAAGGTCCGAGACCAACCAACTTGTAGTTACCAATTGAGCTTAAAGCTTCACATTCTAATGCGTCAAAAGTGTTGGCAAACACTTTAGGGCCTGTTTCTTCGTCGAGAATCTCTAGATAGTCTTTAAATGTTGGTAGTACAGAGGGGTACTTGGATGAAGGAATGAGAACTGACAGAAGATCAATTTTGAAAGAGGTGGTAATCCAGGCAATTCCAACAAAAATTTGGGGTCAGCGATCTAGTTCTTTATATAATAACCATAGCCGTTGAAAAAAATGATAGAAGATGCGAGAACGGTGGCGGGTTGGCTCCAGAAGAGAGCTGGCGGGAGATGATAGTTAGTAGGGTTGTGCTATCTCCAGCGGCTGTTGGGACAAGTGGAATGAAAGATAAAACATAAAGATCCGATCTTTCTTTTCCTTCTTGATGTGCTTGTTAACTGGAAATGGAGAAGAGGGTTTTCAAAGGAAATATTTGAGAGCAAAAGTAATGTCATGACAAGAAGAATGGTGGTTGAAGTTGAGCAGCTATTCTTGGTTTCTAACTAATTGAGGAACAAATGAGTTGACGAAGATGGAATGGGGGATTGAGAAACACTACCCAATAGGCTTTTGCAATAACTGAGGAGCAGAGGATGTTGGAGGTGAGTTTAATGAACATGAAAAGTTTGGTATTGGACACTTTCGCCATTGCTTAGTATACCAATAGCCACCACCAAATTTTACAATCGACAGTTCTACCAACAGCCGAAGATTTAAACGGCGGTAAGATTAAGAACACTAGCACTATCATCACTAAACCGATTACAACCTTGATTAATTTTCATTACACTTTTACTACAATTCACTGCTACAAATGAAGCACTTGATGATTTGCCGGGATCACACCATGCGGCTACCAGTTCGGCTTTCGTCACTGAGCACCTCTTACCTCATTCACAAAAGCCATTATGTTCTGCTCTGAAGAGCTACCCTCTTTGGAAGCCTCTGTTGCCAAAGCCTTCCATCTCTTAGCATTCCTCCTAATTTCATTCCCTTCCTCTCCTCCTCCCATCACCAATTCTAAGCACCTCTTTATCTCCTCACTTTCAACTACCCCGTCTTCATTAGCCTTCAGCCTCACTCCAGTTTTGCACACTGCTTCAATCAGTTGGGTGTTGGTGAATTGATCAGCCCATTGTGGAAAAGCAACAACTGGAACGCCAAAAGCCAAGCTCTCCAGCGTTGAGTTCCATCCACAATGCGTCAAGAAACATCCTATGGCTTTATGACTCAACACCTCCACTTGTGAACACCATGGGACTACCATTCCTAGCTCCTTCAAAGCATCTCTGCAACTCAGCTTATCTTCTTCTTTCTCATTCTCTCTTACAACCCACAAAAAGGGACTACCCATGTCAACTAATGCTCGTGCCATTTCCTCCAACTGTGGCTTCGACAACATACTTATGCTTCCAAATGCAATATAAATCACAGAAGATTCAGACTTTAAGTTGAGCCATTCGACACAGCCCTTTGAACCTTGGAAAAGATCACCTCCAAACGACTTGTCAGACGGATCTTTTCTGCCCAAAAACGCTGACGGTATCAAAGGTCCGATACCAATCAACTTGTACTTATCAATTGAGTTTAAAGTTTCACATTCTAAAGCATCAAACGTGTTGACAAGCACTTTTGGATCAGTTTCTTCATCGAGAACATCTAGATGCTCTTTAAACAGTGGCAACGCAAAAGGGTAATTATTCCAAGGCATGAAGAAGTAAGGAAGATCCAACCTGGAAAGAGATCGCAATCCAGGTAATTTCAGCGAGAACTCAGGATCATCAATTTTTTCTTTTATATAATCACCATATCCATTGAAGTAATAATAGTAGACAGCAAAAATAATGGCGGGTTGGTTCCAGAAGAGAACAGACGGCAGTTGATATTCACGCGCCACCTTCGCAGCCCAAGGAAGGAGAGTACAGTACACAACGAACGTAAACGGGTCACCCGTTTTAGAAGCTTCAAGAATGAGTTGGGCCACAGTTTCAGAGCCACGACGCTTGAGCTCGACCATGTACTGGTCTCTTCCCGCTCCTTGCTTGAATCCGTCGTCGTAGCCGTCAGAGAATGTGGCGAAAGATAAGGCCTTGGCGGTTGTAGTTTTGATCATGCAACGGTCGCCGCCGATGCTGGTGGCGAAGGTGACGTGCACACCTGATGCTACTAGGCGCTTGGCGAACTGGAGGGCTGGGTTTATGTGACCCTGTGATGGGAATGCTAAGAGGAGAACGTGGGGGTGCGGCATGTCTAGGCGGCGCGTGGGAACAAAATGCCTGCAGGTGAGTTAGTTTATGTGCTTTGGATGGCGTAAGTGGACCAAAGACTTGAGAAGTAATCTTATATCCTCGTGAGCGCAGGCTGTAAAATCAAAGAAAATTATTTACTTCACCCATCTCCGGTAAGATCTTATAAAGAATATGGATGAGAATACGTTCCGAGAAATTTAGGTATTTTTAATGGGTTGATTTATAAGCTAAATTAAGTTCAAATTATGAATGAGTTCTAATTTTTTGAAGTAAAATAATATCATTTTATTTAAAAGAATTAGGATTCAGATAAGCTCATACTCAGATTCAATTAAAAAAAAGATATTATTTTATACTTTTAATTTTTAAAAAGTTATTTTAAAAAATTAATAAAATTGGACATAGACTAGCCTATTGTCGTTCCTAATAAATAAAATAAAATCCACAATGCATCTAAAAACATCCAATAAGTTCATTATTGAGGATCTACTATAAAATTAACATTTTTCAATAAATAAAAATGAAATTTTACATTCATTTAACAAATCATTGGTAATTAAGTATTATACAATTTAATTAAAAATATTTTGCTAGATTTTTTTAACTTTAGCAGTGCTAAGTTAACAATTAATTACGGTTAAATTCTTTTTATCTTCTTTCGTTTCAATTACCATGTTTTTATAACATTTACTTATTATTATGGGTTAATTATAAAAATTTTCAATTTTTAATTAATTTTGTAATCCTAGCTTAAATTTTTAGTTTCCAAAGAACAACGGATACAGAAATCATTAGGCAGGTGAGACAGATGTAGGCAAATCGAAAACCAAGTTGAACCAGGAGTACTTTTCTTTTTGTTTCTCTATTATGCCTGAACCAGAAACATACAGAGAATCATTTCCATACTTGATTTGAAAAGGTGGAATCGCCCACCCTAGACGCCCCCACATCTCAGCCCGACAGAGTAGTGAGGGGGGTAAATCATGGTCTGATCTCAACGCCGGTGCGTACAAGGAGTCACTACATTGGATGAACTCCCACACTGCCGCCGCCGGGACTCGAACCTGAGGCCTTGATCTTAATTTGTCCTTCCAATGACCAACTAAGCTACCCATCCGGGCGAATCATTTCCATACTTATTATCACCTTAGAGGGCAAGGAAAACCTTATTTTTCTTACAGTGCAGTCTTTATTTGTACCTGTGACTGTCTATTTACTTGTACTGTAGAGATTTTCTATCTCCTTCTTGAACTTGTTTACAACTCTGTCCCTTCTAATTTTCATGGTTGGGGTCATCAAGCCACTTTCGATCTGGACAGAGTGGCAAAGAGTGAGCTCAAATACTTGAATGTTAAAGAGAAAAGCAGGCATCAAATACGTACTGTGAAAGGTTCCTCCAGAACGAGAATTGGACCAATTTGAAACGAACAGCCTGACATCCTGCATGTAAAAGCATTGTCTTCACAGATGGTACTATGCTGCAGATTGTCGCACAATTTCTCTAAGGTTGAATTAGTTATTACTCTTTTTTGGATAAAATCAACTTTGAAGGATCGAAGTGCAACTTCACAATAAATAGTTGAGGCAGGTAAAATTGAAAATAAGGTCAGGCCATCCTTGATTCTATCCAAGTTTTAACAGCATATACAGCAATAAAAAACAGGAGGAAAATTTAAGACCCTAAGGTTGGAGAAAGCAGTCACTCGGATTAAACTTTCTGTTATCCATTTTCATGCACAAAGATTCAGGTGTTTGGGCATTACCAGTGCCTCAAATCTTCGTGCAGCAAGTTGCTCATCTGTTCCCTGCTCAACTCAGGGGCATTGGGATCCACAACAGCCGACTTTTTTGCTTTCAATAGTACCTCTTCTTTGTTTGGAACAACTATAGCTCCAAGACGACGTTGATCCTTTATAAGGAAACAAAGTCATTTAGTAGGGAATCAAAATGTAATATAAAATTAAAAGGATAGAAATTTGACGCCAAAGGTTGCCAAATTAAGCGTGCCTGCCCAATAACAACGATCTGTTGAATTAGGGAACTCTTCAAAGCTGCTTCTTCAAGCTCTGAGGGTTCAACGTTTTCACCTGTTTTCTCATACAAACTTAAATTAATAAAAGATATGGGGCAAGTTAAGAGGAATTGTCACAGACTCTCTGCAAATTGAGTTCAACTTGATATGACAAATAATTCTAGTTTTGGAAGATTTCAGAGTAAATAAGTGAGGTGAGAATCATCTTTAACATAGCTAGCAAGTAAACTCGAACATTGCAAAGCAGGCACAAGGTTAAAACTCACTTCAACCAAGGTTCCAGCTACTTTGACATCCATAATGCAGTTTTGATTTTGAATAGTACATAAAAGAATGGAGGTATAAGAGGCCTGACTAAATCCCAAGAAAACCTACATGCTTCTAACATACCTGTGGAAAGAACAATAGTATCCTTGGCACGCCCTTCAAGAACGATGAACCCACCGCAAGAACGGCTTCTTCCTCTTGAATGTTGAGGAACTATCCAACCTATATCACCAGTGTTTAGCCAACCTTCTTCATCCAAGGCTTGCTTTGTTGCCAATTCATTCTGTCAACCACAGTCAAAAGTCCGTTACTAATAATCAATTCATCACTAACATTGTCAGGCAGCTACATGATTCACTGATTAAGATTTACTTTTATACAGAAAGCTTTAGAAGCAAACTACCCAAGAAAACCAACAAAGTGCCTGGAGAAACTAATTTCACAGACAAGTGGAGATAATCGGTAAACACCTAAGTTCAAATATATAATGCCAGCACATTTTCCACATTCAGGGGCATAACAAGAGGCTGGAGGGCGAAAAGTAAACTCTCCAAATATGGAGAAAAAACAATGTAAAACCTTTCAATATTTAAAAATAGGAATTTCTAAAAAAATATATTTAAGAATAGGACAAAATGGCACTAAAGGTAACTTTTGATATATTAAGAATAGATAACAATTCATTTTGTAGTTCCACATTTTTTAATCAGCGACTACCTATCTTTAGTTTATTTATAATTATATAGTTCAGATTGACACTAGTTCGACCTTAAGTTGACCCCTTGACCCTTCCCCTGCCCAACTCAATAACTCAGGCCAAGTCTCAAAACATGAGTTGTAGTTTAAGAAAAGAAAAAACAACACATGTATGCTAACAGAATTAAAAGCGGCTAAAACAACTGAAAAGAAATGGTCAGTAAAGGTCAAATCATTACCTTGTAGTAGCCTTTCATGACTTGTGGGCCCCTAACTTTTACAATCCCCTTTGAACCTAGTGAAACAGCTTTATTTGTTTCAGCATCTACAATTTTGAATTCTGTATGTGGAATAGGGGGTCCAATTGAGCCAAGAACCTTCAAATTTTAAAATCTATTACATTGTCAATTGACTTACCGGTCCATTCGGATATCTAACATGAAGAATAAATCCTTCAAAATGGATTAATAACAAGAAAGAATTAAAATGCGTCAACTTCTGATGTTAGGATGATACACATGCATAGCTTTTTAAAGGTTTTCTTAATCACCTAACGGATATGAGCAGTTGAAACCTCATTTATCCTCAACACAATGAAGGATAGATGGGACATGTTAAATAAGGAAACAAATTGACATTACAACAGAATAATGATATTTTAGGTCTTCAAGGGGTGCTCATAGGTAGGTTATGGATTATTAAAGTAAACATTCTGGCGAAAAGAGTGCCTGACTTTAATATGAGTAAATGACTTTTGCAACCGAGAATTTCCGAAAGTTATAATATAACTGGTGCATATCTTACATTGCAGGTAGGTCGTCGTGCAGCAGTAACTGGTGACGACTCCGTCATACCGTAGCCATTTTGTACTGTAACCTCAATTGCCTGCACTCACACTGGTGCATAAATAAGAGAATAACATTTAACGTCTTATTTATCCAAGCAACTGAACCAGATTTCAACCTCAAAGAATTTATCCACATATGAAGGAAGACTACCGCCTCCGCTAATGCCAGCCTGCAGGATACCATAGGCATATAAAAACTCTTAATCAGTAGGAAAAGTACGAGTTCAAATCTAAATAAGGAGACATAAAATGATTGAGATCTTATGATGGAAAAGATATCATGGCCTTTATAGAAAACTCAAAGAATAACTTTGGTTCCTCTTATTTTATTACTTTTGTAGTAGATTATTACATTTTATTGTTCCTCTTTTACTTGTGTTTTCCGAGAAGCTGCAGGATGGAAGTATTGCATATGAGTAGCAATTACAGGGCTTTGTGAATAAGGTCAAAACCAAAGTATGAATCGTTTACTTAAAAGATTTAAGTTACATTTTCAATACCTTATATGGACTTTCAAACTCAAAAAATTGCTTTGCAAATGAAAAGGCATAAAGGATTCAAACTATTTTAACAACTTTTCGAGTAAAAACTTAGTGCAGGTTCCTTATACATGCAACATCTGAATTCTCACTTGCTAAAAAATCAAATGAACACCTTACCATAAAAAGCAGGCATTAACAAAGACCATCAAATAAAGTAACTGAGAAAAATCAAAACCTTTCTTATTCCAATAGCAGAGTGGATTTTGCTGTATGCAAGCTTTTTAGCCAACAAGTGCATTGGCAATAATACTGCAGCAACAAATCTTGCACATAACCAATCCAACATTGCATAAAGATATGATGGTTGATTCTGATTCTTGGTCAGATAAGTCCCCTGAATGGAGTTCAACACAAGAGAAATTGGTCAATTCAACTTTAATTTGATGAGCCCTTGGATCAGGAAAGCAAGTTACCATCTGTTAGTAACCAAACTTTTACCACCATATTCAGTTAAAAAAAAAAAGTGTTTCTGAGAACAGGCATAACAAAACAACCAATAGGATAGTAGACTCTTATATCTTTCACAGAAATATTCTTTTTCATAATTTGAAGACTTCATATGCAAATAAGGAATGATCAAGCACATTAAAAGAGGTTAAAAAGAAGAAAAGTTTGAGCTCAGACCTCGTAAATTCTCTTTGCCTCCATATATGCCAGGCTTATTCTGATGAATGTAAGTGCCAGAAACTTTCGAAGGGTTGAGCTTGTAGAAATCTGCTTTTGTATCCCACTACATAGACATCACATACTATTGATCATGCATAGATATAATTCTTAGTTGTTGTTGAATTTCAAGATATGAAAAGGAAATAGAAAAAAGAAAAGATATGAGAGATATACACCAGGCTCTCTAAGTAAACAAGAATGAATAAACTTGATATCTAAGAAGACAGCAGAGTAATAGTACTTCGACTGTCAGAAAGGTTACTCTTTGACTTAGTAGTGGAAAAACTATAGAGCTTCATGACACAACAACAATGACTTTCCACCAGCCCGTGACAGATAAAGCAATGGCACAAACAATCACATGTATTATGCTTTAGGATAGCATGTTCTTTAGTTTTAAAACAATTAAATACTGATTTCAGTGAGAGGAAAGATTCTGCTCAGTGCTGTTGTACCAAAAAGTGATGCAGAATAGCTTATATGGCAGGTTTTAAACAAAGAATCACCATTTCCAGTAGATGTTCAGGAAGTCTTCTTCATTTATGATTCAAGTAGATGGAACACATAAACTTTCGGAAACAGTAACACAGTTGAGTTGATAAAGTCAACAGGCTATGACATACCTGTAGAGTGTCTCATATACCAAAGGAACGGAGATCATGTAGTGTGGTTGATAACGCCGCAAATCATCCTGTAGAAAACGATTTTGAAAATCACATGGGCCAGTATAACAGCATGTGATGCAAGTCCTCAACCAAATAAGAAAACTTTGAATATGAAGTCAGTGGACAATTAAGAAGATCAGAAAGCTGCACCTTTAAGTTTTTCACAGTGGTGTATACTTGCTCAACTCCCAATGTAAATATGAAATATTCACAAGCTCGCTCATAAGCATGCCAAGGTGGAAGCATACTTAGAAATCTATCCCCAGGCTCAGCCGGTACAATTTCGTAAAAATTATTTATCTGAAAGAAGTAGAAGAAAAAAAACATAAAGGTATTTCCTAAGAAGTAAGGAAATGATAATAAACAAAAATAAAGAAGCATTAAAAAGTTTAAACCAAAAGAGAACCTACAATAAGCCAAAAGAGAACCTACAATTTCATTAAGAACATAGATAAATGCAACCATTAGAAAAATCCTTAAGCTGATTCAAATTAAAGAGACCAAAGAAACAATTATATTCCAACTTTGAAGGGAAGGACAAATTTCTAGAAGGAACTGATGTCCCTTGGAAAGTTGCTTAATGAAACAGAATGAAATACTGTGATCACAAAACAAATAGAAAGAAAGCTGCATAGATCTGTTCACAAGAACTCCAGAAGTCTATGCACTGAGACGCTTGACATATGTTTTTGAAATACAATTAGCCTCAATTGTTTTGCGATCTCATGTCCCCTTTAGCAAGCCTTGATACATAATATTATCGCACAGAAGTTTACATCATCAGATAGTAATAAATCACAGTAAACAATACAGTTAGTTATGCCAAACTTTTTAAAAGATTGCCATCTCATAATGGAAAAAAAGGCTATAGAGCCCAAAAAAAAAAAAGCATATAGCATATAGCATACGTTTCTGCTAAGTAGATCAATAGAGACTTGGATCAAAAGCATAACATCGGTGATTTTTTTGTTCAGCTTATAAAACGACCATTTCCTTTTCATAGAAAAAGTGCTACATCAGGAGGTAAAGGAAAGCATACATAGTGAAACTTTATGCAATTAGATGTTAATCAGTTAAATATGATGCATTACACTGATTTGTCAGAAGTGTTGATAAAACCACATGGCTAGTGATACAATTTCATTGAAATTTCCAAGTAAAAATTACTAGAAGAAGAAACGAATAAACGAACCTGGTGCAACAGATTCTTATGTGTAAGCATAACACCTTTTGGATTTCCGGTGGTTCCGCTAGTATAAACAAGTGTAGCAACATCGTTAGAGTTGATTGTTTGAAATACACAGTTTCTCCCTGTAATCATCAGAATTAGTCAAGTACGTGGTATAAGCATCTGCAACATCAGTGGTAAGTTTGTGTGCTACTATTGTTCATCTTCAACCAGAGAAAGATACCAAATTTAGGCCATCAATTTTTTTGGTAACGTGCACCAAATTACTGATTTTCACAAATCTGTGGCCAGAAGATAAATAACCCAGAAATTCTTTTCTCTCAGAGAAATGAGACTTAAACTTAACTGTTATAAAGTATTTAGCATGAAGTTTCAAATTAATCTTAGCATTTATTGTCTAAGCGCATGCTACAGGGCCTGAGGAGTAAAACGTATTGATTTATAAAATAATGTGCAGGTTATCAAGAAATAGACTAAAGGGATCTCCCAGGAAGAATTGCCTCAGGAATCTAAGGAAATATATGATCAAAGTGATCACTTACTAGCTTCACCAGAATCAAGCAAAGCACTACGGCTTTCTTGTCCCAACTCTATAATCTCCTCGTAAGTGAAAACAGGTATCTCCTTTTTATCAATTGTCAGGCATGATTTGTTTCCCCAGAGTAGAACAACAAATCTCAAAGTTGCATTGGAACAAAATATTTTTCCAATTCGATTGAATAATTCAGGATTGTCGACTGCAAGGGCAACACTGTGGCAACCAAAACATATCAGCAGCTTTGTTGATTGATACAAAATCAAATGTCCATGTAATAAAGGGAGTCAAAGTTGTAGAAGCCTTATACTATCAAGTTAAAAGTGCTCTCATATCTATACAATTTCCAGCGAGTATATATGTGATTCCAAAAAATTAAAAATAAATAAGGTTTTAAATAGCAAGTCGTGGATGCCGGCATTTCCATTGCAACATTGGGGTAAAGACACATAATGCAAACATGACTGAAGAAATTGCAGTCCATAAACTATTACCAAAACCACAATTGAAGTAGCTCACACAACTCCACAATCTCCATTGTTTTTAGGTACTTTTTGATCATCTTGGTTTTGTTCATAATTTCGATCAAAGTTTTATTTTTTGTAAAAGTAGCTCCAATTACTTTTACACTCTATGGCCAATCTCCCAGAAGTTTAACCCATGTCCCAGCAGATTCAGTCCCTAAAATCTAAGTTTAATGTTTCTTGGCCTGGTTTTATAACTCAGTAACAAAGTATTGAACTATATTTGGCATACAGCTTCAGTTTCAAGCAAACATTGAAACAATTAGATGCAAGAAATCAATTCTGTTCTGATACTTGCAATAGTAAAGGCACATTTTATAAGAGAACTTCTTTGCCCACCTCTCAGAGTGATTGTATATGTCCAACAGCTCATCAACTGACGATCTTGATCCCCTGACAACATTAATTGCACCCATGGCCATCATACCTACAGGAAACAACACAAGAAAGTAAATTTTATACTCAATACAGCTGATATAGTTAGTCCCAATGGTAAATCATGAACAAGGTAAATCAAGAATGTAAAAATATAAAAATATCTCCTAACTTCAAGATTAGATGGAGAAAACAAAGAGAAGCCATCCATTTCCTCTTTTAAAGAGATGCACATGTTTGAAAATATTGAAAGATATGGCTAAACCAAGTACTCCAGTAATGATCGAAAATGATGAGATGAAGTTGAATTCAGGAAAAGGAGAACCAGAATCCCACAATCACAACCACACACATGAGCCCAAGGTTGGTAATATGATGTCTAGCATAATCATACAAGAATAAGGAAATTTACTGCTGAATTTTAAAGAATTTGAGCTGCTATTTACCTTGATCTGCAACAAGCCATCTACATGAATTATCAGCAAAAAGTGCAAGTTTCTCATCTGACTTTACTCCAATAACTCTCAGCCCTTCAGAAAAAGCTAAAATTTCCTGTTCCAACTACAATTTTCAAGAGGAAGGAAAAGGTTTAATTGGAAAATGCAGAGAAAACTTGAAGCCAACGTACTGTTCTGAATTAGGCAGCTATGCTAAATCTGGATTAAGAAATTATGTTATACGTCAATCTTAAGAGTAATTAGAAATATGCAAATTTTTTAAACTTTGTCTTGGAGAGCACTAAAGTCATATGTGGCCTTTTATATATGGTTTTTTAATATAAGCCTTTAAAAATGGCACAACCAACACATTCTCCCTTGATCCCATTGTGGTAATGACATGAGTGGAAAGAAGTATTAACTGAGTTGGTATGGTGCCAACAGTGGCAGCAGAAATAAAACAGAAATATGTGGCTGCAGCAAAACCGCGTCCTAACAAAATGAGCAATGCAGTTGTTGGAGAGGCAATGGCAATCTATAATGACAATGCTAACATTTGTTACAGAGATTTTTCTTATTTGTAATTACAATCCAATACAAAACAGTGCAGCAATAATACCTGACAGGAGCATGAAATGTGTCACTAGAATTACAGGAACCATGTAAAACAGTTAGGTACTTATAGCGTCCAAGTGTAAAATGGTTAAGAGTAAATCAATGTCATTAAGATCCAAATTCTCCAACGTGAAAAGTGAAACACGCCCTATCAGCACTTATAAGGAAAAGAAAACAAGGTGCTGCACCACAGCTAACAGATTTCTTTATAAACTTCATAGCAACAACCAAATAAAGAAAGAAATTTAATGAGTAATGCCAAATATGTGAACCGGAAGTTACCTGTTTATAAGTCATATTGGTTGGTGGGTCATGATATGGATCCACTAGTGCAACCTGATCACCATATTTCTCTGCTGACGACCTCCAAATATCCGGAACTGTCCTCCATTCATCAGAACCTACGGCCCCGTTGCTTGAAAGTAGTGCACTTTCTAGGTAAGGAGGGCACCTTCTTATACTGGTTTCCAATGCCTATGAAAGAAAAAAAAATGAAAAAAGGACATTATACTACTCCCAGTCATGTATCTTGGATAAACATGTGAACATTAACACAAAAGCAAACGTGAAGAACTTGGATGCCTTCCCACATTAAGAAAAGGCAATGGACAAGCATGCGTGACCTTTATGAAGTAAACTTTAGGAAAGATGAAAATTTTAGTTGTGTGATTTCACAATTTTGCTTTCAAAATATCAACCTACATCAAATATAGGACATTAATACGCCTTGAGTGGAAATTTGAGACAACTCCAACGAATTAAAGATAAAAAGGGACATACATTCATAAACGCATTCACATTGTCTAGTGGTATTGAAACATGAAAAAACACATCTGGGACCAGCTTTCGTAATGGGTTTGTGCAAGCTAGATAAATGATGCATTGACACCTAGGAAGCCAACCGAATCGCTCATAACTTCATCTAATTATGCGGCACCTAAAACTGAAAGCAGCAAAAACCCCATATGTCACTATCGCTATAAATATAGAACGTGTAAAACTTGAGAACTCAAACTTAATAATGTCTGCACCGCTCATGCTTTCTTTGGGGACCCTAGCAAGTTCTAGGGTCCTATCCTAGACCTTAACCTTTCAAACAACCATTTATTCAGCGCAACGTAAAACAAAAAAAGATTAAAAAAGATAAGGACAGAGGTCCCTCTGTTTTCATCAAAAATAGTAACTCATTTAACCAAAATTGTTCAATCAGATCATCAGCAACATATGTGATCTCCAGAAATTGTCCAAACTATTAACAATCAAGAAAACAACAGCACCACCAATATAAAAAAAATAAAGAAATCAATGAACTCAACAACCCAGAACCATCGCACAAAAGCATATTTCCACGCATAGCAACGTTACATTGACCAAGCAAGAACAAAGAGAGAAAAGAAATGGTAATTGAAGATAAACCTTGGATTCGCAACAAAGTCGAAAGCGGCCAACAGAAGAGAGACGGTGACAGTGTGCAGAGAAGACTGGACGACGAGAGAAAGACGTTAAGTAAAGCGCACGTCTAGGGTCAAAAGTGCCCAACAGAAAGTGAGTCGTGGAAGAAGCAACAGCCATGCTATTGACAGAAACTGGGTGTGGCGGATTCAGCAAAGCTGCCGTAAGTATATCCTGCGATTCATATATATAAAGAATCAAGCAAGCAAAAGAAGGTCTAGCGAGAGAGGAAGTGCAGAGAGGACAAACAGAATGAGTATACGAGTGGTATAGAAGTAAATATGTAAGTTACTAGATTGGATTTTTGATCCTAACGTGGACATGGGTGGGAACGGGAGCGAAGAGGAAGACTACTTGTGAGTTATGTATGTTTTCGTGAGACCGTAGTCTCATTTCAGTTTTACTTTATCTTATTCTGTTTTATAAAATTTCAGCTACTTATTTTACAGGCTTTATGTGGATCTTATGCAGGTCCTATATAAATAAACGACTAAAATTTATTAGACATAATAAGACACCATAATATTAGACAGGAGATCTGAACTCATGTTTTGTCAAACAGCTGGAGCAGCTAAAAAACGAACCGACGAGGCCATTCATTGGGACATGTGTCCATCGACGATGACTTTGATCTGATATCAATTATACTTCATCTTATCTTTTGAAGTATTTTAATTATTTAAAATAAGTGTTGGTTGTAACTTTTTACACATATTTATGATTTTATTTTCAAAATTATTCTTTAATTTCTCTCACATCTTAATTACTCAGATCACACAAATTATATTTTCAAAACATTTTAACATGTAATTAATAAAGGTGTCTCAGACATTTTATTAATTTTCTTAATAAGTGTGCATTCCTCTAAAATAATACTTATTTTGAATAAAAAGGAGTAGCTTATATTACTATTATTTTACTTTTCGGATTGTTTGTATATCCTTTTCAATTTTAACATATTCAAAGATTATTGTTAATTTCTCTTTAAAAAAATTAAAACATTTTGTGATATAATAAATCTAAAATTTTAAAATTAAGGAATAAAATAAAATGGTTTATAATATAAATAACTATAATATTAAAAAATTATTATTTAAAATAAATAGAAATATTCATAATGTAATATTACCAAATATTATTTATAATATAAATTCGTTTATTGTTTTATATTTTATATTAAATTTCTTATTTTAGAACTTTTTCATTTTTTATTATTTGCGGCAAAATAAGATATAATATAACATTTTTCTCTTTTGTCTCATTTTATTATAAATTCTCTTGTCAAACGGATAAAATATATTTATTTTATTTTATTAATAATCAACCGATCCTTAATCATATTAGATAATTTCATTCCATTCAAAAAAACATATTAGATAATTTCATTAATAATCAACCAACCCTTAATCATGTTAGATAAGTACGGCCAATGAATGTGTTCAAATTCATAGGTAGTTGCTGTTAAACTAGAAACGGCCACCAATCAACGACTTGCAGCCTTGCAGGGCAACCAACCATGAGCCATCACCCCGTCCCAGTCGCCGTCCCCTTCCTCACAGGTTGGTTTGTCCTTGAAATTGAATGCCATAGCACAGATATTCGGCTCCACTTCTTTGCACTTCAAACTTCCATGTTGCTCTGTGTTTTGTGGCAACTGCAGTCGCCACAACTGTTGGGACTTATGCAAGCAAAGGGGAAGGTTAGGGATGAGAAATAATTATATAAAACAAATTTTAAAAAGAATTTAACATCAAAATAATGTCTTTTTATTAAATTGTTCAAACCAAGTTTTAAGCCAACTTTCGACTATATCAAATTTAGTATGGTATTAATACCAAATACTATTTTGTTAATTTTTTAAAAGTATAAAATTATATTTAAATTTATAAAATTACAAACTAGTCCCTCATTATATCGTCTTATATAATTTTTACTTTTACATCAAATTTGTCTAAAAAATCATAATAATATAAATTTGGATTAACAACTTTCTCTTTATTTTTATTAATGTTACTTTTCACATATTTCATATACAAATAATAATTATAATTAATATAAGAAAATAATCATTCAATTATCATACATATATAAAACTAAGAATAATACAAAAATTACTTAAAATGTTACAATTTATATTGTATAGTAAAATATAATTATATCAAAACATCATATATTAAAAATAATATAAGTCTATAACTTTATGAGTTAGTAAAATATAATTACATCAAAACATCATATATTAAAAATAATATAAGTCCATAACTTTATGAGCGTTACAACAAAAGTTCGTGTCCATAAAAAGTAAAAGTTGAAACAATATTACATACAGTTAAAAGATTTTAGATTTATGTTGCATATATAGCATATACATTGAGTACAAGTGAAACTGGATACTCGCCCATCGACTGTTTTGACGAATACTTATGTTCAGCTTAAAGCTGACCTGGACACTATTCTTCACAGGGAGGAGCTCCTTTGGATGCAGAAGTCACGTAGTGATTTGATTAAATGGGGAGATCGCAACACTACATTCTTTCACTTGAAAACTGTTAAAAGAAAGAAGCGAAATCGGATTGAACTTCTCAGGGATGAGGAGGGCAACTGGATGAGTGATCAAGAGACCCTTCAGAACATTGCTTTGCAGTTCTTTAGTAGGTTGTACAGAGATGATATAGCACTCCCACCATCTTATCCTATCAGAGGGACCTTTCCTGTTTGTGACCATAATACAGTGGATTTTCTTAACCAACCTATTGGTGATGAGGATATTAGATGAGCCCTTTTCGATATGAAGCCTTGGAAAGCGCCAGGTATTGATGGGTATCAAGCGGGTTTTTATCAGTCCCAATGGCATATTGTAGGCAGGGATGTGTGAAATGAAATCAAGAACATTTTTGCCGGAGGGGATATTGACTCTACTATTAATAAGACCTTGTTATGCCTAATACCTAAAGTGGAGGTTCCCAAGCAAATTGATCAGTTCAGGCCAATTGCTCTCTGCACAGTCATGTATAAATTAATCACAAAAACCATTGCTCATAAAATTAAGATGATCATGCCTCAGATAATTGGGCCAGCTCAAACTAGCTTCGTTCCTAGAAGACACATTACTGATAATATTGTGGTTGCTCAGGAAGTCATTCACTTTATGAGAACCATGGTTTCGAAAAGGGGTTGCATGGCAATTAAAGTTGATCTTGAAAAGGCGTATGACAGACTTCGCTAGGAGTTTTTATTTGATACCCTTCATGAGGTAGGAATACCTCAGGCCCTTATCACTATTATTATGAAGTGTATTTCTGGTAACTCTCTGCAACTTTTATGGAATGGTAGCATCACAGATCACATCTTGCCGACTCGGGGACTACGCCAAGGATGTCCCCTCTCTCCTTACCTCTTTGTGTTATGCCTGGAAAGACTAGCTCATGGCATTTGTAAATCTGTTGATGAAGGGAATTGGAAACCTATCAAACTTAACCGAGATGGTCATGTGCTTACTCATCTTTTCTTTGCGGATGACCTTATCCTTTTTGCAAAGGCTGATAACACTCAAGTTGATGTTGTTAAAGGGGTCCTCCAAGATTTCTGTGCTTGTTCAGGTCAACGCGTCAACTTTCAAAAAACTCAGGTTTTTTTTTCAAAAAATGTTCCTACAGCTACAAGAAGATCATTAAGGGCTACTCTGGAGTTTCAGGAGACTAATGACTTGGGTAAATACCTAGGAGTCCCTCTCCTCCACTCTTGGGTCACTAAGAAGAGCTATGGGTATATCCTTGATAAAATGAAGGCAAAAATTTTGAGCTAGAATTCTAGTCGTCTTTCTCTTGCAGGTCGTGTTACATTGGTGAATTCATCTTTAGTTTCAATGCCATCATTTGCCATGCAAACTTCTAAGATCTCTGTTACTATTTGTGATGAGATGGAAAAAATCAACAGAGGTTTCATATGGTCCAAGGGAGATGATAAACAGAGTCTATCTCTAGTTGCTTGGGATAAAGTACAGCATTCCAAAGTATCTGGAGGTTTGGGGTTGAGGAATCTTCGTTTAGTTAACCAAGCCTATGCTATGAAAGTTGGTTGGCATATGTTGATAGATTCTGACAGTCTATGGACTAAGGTGCTTCGTTCCAAATACAAATTTAGCATGGATGTCCCAAACAATATTGTTGCTCCTGCTTCTTGTACTCCCTTATGGCGTTTGGTGACTGCACATTGGGATGTTGTGATTTCTAACACTTTCTGGGCCTTAGGTGAAGGGAACACATTCAAATTTTGGAAACACAAATGGCTGCCGGGTGTATC
Source organism: Erythroxylum incrassatum (assembly GCA_026546855.1). Classification (NCBI taxonomy): domain Eukaryota; kingdom Viridiplantae; phylum Streptophyta; class Magnoliopsida; order Malpighiales; family Erythroxylaceae; genus Erythroxylum; species Erythroxylum incrassatum. Next base: position 17,578,087 of record JANVCL010000001.1, read on the forward strand.
AGAACCTTTGTTACATGCAGTTAGTGGACCTATTTCGGATAATCTGCTCGATAAGTCGGTCTCTTTTTTTATTACTGATGATGGCCAGTGGAACTGGGAGTCTCTCTCTCAATTTCTCCCCACTTCAATATGCTCCTTTATTACTGCTACTCTTGTTCCTTTCGATGCTTGTGGTAAGGACTTTATCTTTTGGGGATTGTCTTCTTCAGGAGATTTTACTTTGCGATTTGCCTATGATTTTATCTCTGAAAATTATCTTCCTTCCCATAACTTTCCTTGGAACCTAATTTGGAAGTGGCAAGACCCTAAAAAAATTAGAATGTTTTTTTGGCTAGCTATGAACAATGGAGTATTAACCAACGAGGAAAGAAAACGACGACATTTAACTGAATTTGGTAATTGTGATATTTACAATGCGGAGCCTGAAACCCTTCTGCACATTC
>JANVCL010000001.1:17581930-17593309 GCA_026546855.1 Erythroxylum incrassatum
CAACACAAAAGAACACAATTCTAAAAAATTGTGGATTGAACAGACCATGTATATAAACATGAAAAACAAGAAAAATACCAATCAAAGAATGTGACCAAAAGATAAACTTGGTCAATCAAACCAATAAAAGATGATTTGATAAGCAGAGTGCATTTTTCAAGAAAAGAAAGTCAGTCATAGCCAGATGTAGTATGCTGTGATGACAGGGGAGTAAAAGACCATAGGAGAAATCAAGGTGCTGCTGATACATGCACAGAATTGTTCCATTTGGAACAGTAAGAGAAAGAATTTCGCATTCTCAAGCCCTTCCCTCCATGCCCACCCCACTCTTGTCCCAAAATAAAGGTAATAATGCCAGAATGCTTTTAAACTTCTGACCAAATAGCTCATCAAAAGAAATTTGAACCAGTTAGCATCGAAGTTTCTAGAAAGCTATCACACGGAGAAAAAAAAAGAAAGAATGCTAGGAATTGAACCCTAAACCTTGGTAAAAACAAATAGGCTTTCTTCCATTATCAGACAATAGTAGTAATGCAAGACTCTGCAACTTAATTTCAAGTTATCATACTTTTGAGAATTTTACTGAAGAAGACAAGGCAAACAAAGACATGAGAATCTCTCATGCATTTTCACTCAATGTAACATGTGTAATGTAGATTTTCCTTCCTTGTAATTTAGCTCCAAATTATAATGATGCACCATAAATCATCATATTATGTGTGCCATTGACATAAAACAAAGACAGACGTGTGGCAAGCTAAATACCAGCATACTCAGGAGCAAGATAGCCAAAAGTGCCTGCCAATCGTGTTTCAACAGAATACTTCCCATCAGGTGCATTTCTAACCAAACCGAAATCTGCCACTTTAGCTCTCATGTCATCACCTAGAAGAATGTTTGAAGGCTTCAAGTCTCTGTGAATGAAACTTTGTTGAGCTAAACTATGCAAATACTCAACTCCTCTTGCAACATCTAAGGCAATGGTAACACGTTGTTTCCACGTAAGTGGAGGGAACCCATGATCTTGACATTCAAACAAATGCTGCCCTAGTGTACCCTGTGGCATATACTCATAGACCAAGAGCCTCTCGTTGCCATTTACACAGTACCCTAAAAGGGCAACTAAGTGTCTATGCCTAACCTTGGTAAGCACAGCAATCTCAGCCTGAAACTCGTTCAAACCTTTGGTGCCCATCAAAGATGATTCCATCCTTTTAACTGCAATCTTAGTCCCATCATGTAACTCCCCTTTGTAAACAACTCCAAAACCACCTCTTCCAATGACATTATCCTCACAAAAATTGTTTGTCACCTGTCTAAGAACTTCAATCGATATTGCAGCATTCCCACCCTCAAGAATCTTATGGCCACTATCACCACTAGCACTTGGACTGCGCAATTCACTAGGAGCTTCATTATGAACATTAATCGGAACTTCTACTCCGTTCTTAACCATTGCATTCCGTTTATCCACCCTCCCAGACTTATTTTTCCGTTTCATATACTTGTAAAATATAAACGCTAAAACAGCAAGGAAAACAACAATAGCAATAACAATACCAGCAATTACACCTCCTGATGTTCCAATTCCTCCACTTAAGCTTCCACTGGGCGCACCCGCATCAGTACCAGATGATCCCGGACTGCTACTCGGGCTGATTTTAGTGCCCAAAAGAGCATTCCCCGGTGTAGTTATGAACTTCACAGTGGATGGAAAAACCGGGATTATACCTGATAGATTATTGTTGGAAACATCAAGGGAACGTAGTTGCGTCAATGTGGTCAAGCTATTAGGAATGGAGCCAGTCAAATTATTGTCATTGAGATACAAATTCTGCAACGAAGTTAGATTCCCAAATGCGGGAGATATATTCCCCTGTAAACCCTGCTTTGACAAATTCACAGTAGTAACATTCATCTTCTTTGAATCACAGGTGACAGAGGGCCAACCATCACAAGCACTATTGCCCTGCCATTTATCAGACAGAGATACTGGGTACCCAAAACCCCCCGCAACAGCAAGCAATATATCAACTTGTGGATCACAGGCAACTCCAGTATCAGCGCAGTAATTGTTGGTACCATCGTTCACAACATCAGTAACATTTCTAGGAAACACGGGTTTGCGACCCTGTAACTTGTTATTCGACAAAGACACATTGCGCAATGCAGGAAGCGCAATCAAAGAGGCCGGGACGATCCCAGTAAGCAGATTGTCTCGCAGTTGCAAGTCCCAGATGTTCTTGCAATTAACAAGATAGGGAATTGGACCCGTAAACTGATTCTTCTGCAACCAAACCTGGACCAACTGATTCATAGACGCAAGCACATCGATTTTACCACTTAAACCCATCTGCTGATTATTCAACCACAGCTTTTGTATGCCAGAATTAGCCATTGAAAGCGGCAAAGCACCCGTCAAGTTATTATAACTAAGTCTCAAGTTTTGCAAACTGGGTAACGACCCAAAAATATCCGGAATTGACCCAAAGACATTAGCTTGATTAACTGTCAAGTTAGTGAGAGTCGTGGACGCAGCGAGATCGAGAGGAAGTTGCCAAGGAGCTAGCTTTTCATTATTCCCCATGCTCAAAGTCTGCAAGCTGGTGAGACCCTGAAAGCAACCAACAGGAACAGAACTGAAATTGTTGTTGTCAAGGAAAATGGTTTGGAGATTGGTCAAATTAGCAAACGACGGTATATCGCCGGAAAGCATGTTGTTCTGGACGGAAAATGTCTGGAGCTCTGACAAGGTGGAGATATCACGTGGAAGAACGCCACTCAGACTCTGACGAAACAACGAAATGGAAATGACATGCTGTTTGCTAGAATCGCATGTAATGCCATCCCAGCCACAGAATCCGGAGGCGGACGTCGTTGACCAGCCGGTGGGTAATGGGGTTATGGCGTTGGCCAGTTTCAGTATAGCTCCCCCGTCGTCTGCGGCAGCCGGAGAGAGGAGGAGGAGCAAGAGTTGGAGGACGAGGACGAGGAATGGGTGACCCATTTTGGTGGATCCCACAGAGAGGCAGAGATTAGCGAAGAATGAGGACGAGAGCGTTAGAGAGAGAAGTAAAAAGGCTAGAGAGAGAAAGAGGTGGATGTTTTAGGTTTAAAGAAGAAGAAGAGGGAAAAGTTTAGTCTGTTTCTTACACAATCCAGTCATGACAAGATTATAATTTAAGACACAGTTAAGTTGAAACTAGAAAGAAACTTTGAGGACAGAAGGGAACAGCTCAGCTTCAAGAGGCAAAACACTGTTTCAAGAGTTGGTATAATTATTATTGTTGTTTTTTTCAAAAAATCTAATTAGTTACAATGTTATTTGTCCTAAAAATGACAAGAAAAACTGTGTTTCATCTTAACTGATTTCGTTCGTTGTGTAGTTGAGATTTGAGAGCAAGGGAGAGATCGTGGTATTCCACGCGCCACCACAAAGACCACAGAATTTGGTCCAGTCTTGGCGACGGTGAGTCGGCGATGACGCGTCTCGTAGACCGAATTGATGATCTGTACATTAACTGGCTCTGCAAAAGAAGTGAAGACTTGACAGTAAATTCTTAAAAGCAGTTTACATGGCATTTTATCTTAGTAATTTTTATTTATTAAAAGCATTTTTATTACTTTTACTATTAAAATAAAAAATTATTAAAATTTTATCTAATTATTTTAATAGCATTTACCATTCATATAAAATATATTACATAGTTAGTCAATTACATTATAATACACCTGCTCAAATTTCGCACAAATGTAAAATTTGAAGAAATTTAATAATAGGTAATTTTATTTTTATTTAATAGAGAGGTTGTTTATGATATAATCACATGCAGATGTGATATGAAGATGTTACAAAACGGTTAAAAAAGCATGAAAAATATTTAAAAAACTTAGAATAAATAATTAAAATAGAATTACATTATAATATGTATTATAATAATTCACTTTATGATAATTTTAAACTATAAAAAATAAATTAATAAATTTACACAAAAAGCCATAGATTTTCAAATTAAATAATTCCATTGAATAACTTTTATTAGGGCTTTTACTTTTGAACCATATAAATTTGATAACTCTCTTTATTTATAAATAAATAAAATGTTTACACAACTAAATGCAGAATGGAAAGATAGACAGCGAATGACAATTCTGAGTTGGAGAATAACAAATTGTTAGATAAGTGACCTTACCAAAAATGGAAAATTTAAAGACGTGACCAAATGTACACATGCAATAATTTTGTAACAGCGGAAAGATTGCGAAATTGGCTCTTCTTGGTTTAATATTAAATTGCAGGATTTGATTAAAAAAGTCAAACTGTCAGCCTTAGTGGTAGGTATCAAAGGGTGGCCCCACAAACATGGGGGATGGTTAGACGACAGCTGTTGTTCCTCGATTAATGTCGGAACGTGCGGCCTGCCCCTGCCTGGCATTTCCGATTCAGGAATGTACTGTTCCGCCCTTAAAGACTCGAAGTATTGCGATTCCGCCCCAGCTGTTCTTGCTGTGCTACCCATGTGGAGGCCACAAGACTTGGTTGTTCTGGTCCTATCTTTCGATAACGAAATGACGTTTTAATGCACCAAAAAATAAAAAGTGAAGTCGAATGATTCATCGCTACAAAAGTAGACTCCTCTTCTTCCAACTTTGTTAATAACTTTGTAAATTCTTTATCAAAACTTTTTCAAGTAGCTGGAATGGATACTTCTTTTGTTACTTTTGCTATCTTACTGACTTCTGAAATCAATATAACAAATAAATAAGTCTAAATTTAGGTCTGATTTATACATTAACTTATTAAAAATACCTTAATTTAGACTCATAGTTCGCGCATTGTTATCTCTGGCAATAGAATTCTAAAATTATATTTACAGAACCTATAGAAAACATTAAAATAATGAATTTGTCCGATGATGTATGAAATTTGATCATATATTTTGGACCGATTTGAAGATTGTAAAAGTACTGTAATTTATCTGGAATCCACACCCAGGGACGACAATGCAATTTAGGGAAAGCATTTAGGCACAAAGATTTGGGGTGTTGTCCTTTATGTGAAGGAAAGCTCCCTCACATGAACATGAACTTGAACTTGAACATGAGTGGTTTTGGTCAATTGGTATCTATCTCGTGAAGGGCATTTTCAAACAAATTTCCCCCTATAGATAATGTTCTTTACTTCATTTTATATAATCCAGCATTTAAACGTATATAATATATTTGGTTAATAATGTACAGTAACTACTAGTCAAATACGCGTTATATTCATAAGGGGTTACTAAATTTAAAGTCTACTCAAATATAAATATTAGGTTTAAATTCATGTCGACGAAGAACATGGGCTATACTAATCGCTCTCAGATTTTTTGTCTCAAAAATTGTGTATCAATTCTGTCTTATTTGATTCCAACTATTTACTTTTTAAAAGTAAATAGTTGGAATCAAATAAGACAGTGACCCATAAAAGTAAATAGTTGGAATCAAATAAGACAAAGTTGGTACACAATTTTTAGGATAGAGGATCATGTCCTATAATAATCGAATGCTTCTTCTTCACACATTAGCGATAATAAAGGTAACTAGTGTTTTATTTAATTAAGCTGGAATCAATAGAGACTGAGAGTATGTATAACTCTCATATGGAATGGACTCTAAAATCAGCGACCAGTAGTAAGATGAACCGGCATGCAAGTAGACTTGAAGAATCTCAACTCTCTTGTTGGGCTAGCCCGTGAAAGAAATAAGCGAAAGCCATGGCCATTTGCACTTGTCATGTTTGAAAGAAATCGAAGTCAATTGGTCCTCAAGAGTCTTGAGCATTTACAAACATTCATTCATTGGTTACTCATTAATTGGGAACATTTAAGCATTAAAATAAGTAAGCAAGTTTTTTTTAAATATTTTGTAAACATCATTTGGGGTTTTTTTTTGTCGTATTTAGTTGATTCAAGAAGTATTAAGCTTGCTTTTTACCTTCAAGAAAGATTATACAAGGGTTTATCTTTATCTAAATAAAGACTATTGTAAGGAGGTTTATCTTCACCTAATTAAAAGGAGAGCTTGATGGAATCCTAAGAGAGACTTGAGAAATTCACATAAGTAAGGTGTTATTTGTCGAATAATTATAAATTTAGTTTGTAGCTTCTCTTTCCTGCACTTTTTACATTATTAGTTCGTTCGTTTGAATTTTATAAAATTGTCATTACATTTCATTATTGAATTTGAAATCAATCAAATTTTTTTATTAAGTTGCGAAAAAAATATTCATTAACACCTAATTGACCTTCCTCAAATATATCATAAAAGACTAATAACTAGAATTTGAGCGAGTATCTTTTATTGTAATTTAAAAAAATTGAGAAAAGATCTTTATGATGGGAATTATAATCTTTATTAGAAAACCATATTGAAATTCTTCTTGATGGTCGAAAATCTTAACTTGTTGACAATCATAAATTAGATGTACTAAATCATAATAACATAACATTAAAAAAAAGGAGGTCAATGCTCTTGAAGAATCCTTATTTAAATTCACAAAGGAAAGTGAGACACCTGAAAGCATGTTAAGAGTTTTAAAAATTCAAATAATAGGTATATATAATTTGGTACATCAATAGAAATGTATCGAATACCAAAACTAAATTTGCCTAGGCAAAACATTTATATAAAAGAACTATTATCTAAGATGACAAATGAGTATAGAGCATCCACCTCTAAACATACACATAAATCACATGAACACGTTATAAAAGAGCTCAAATACAATGTATTTAAGAATTTGTGCTTGATAATATTTAAGAGTTATTCATTAAAAACAACTCAAAATTGTGTTTATGTTCAAGTTTTAAATATTATTAGGTTAGAGTCACATAAAGAATTTAAATGATTTTTTAAGTTGAATTTATCATTTAATTTATTTACATTTAAAACTTTGTTTATTTACAAACTTTTTAAAAATTACTCATTGCACTTAAAAGAAAAGGTAGTATCATGGAACATAAGATGAAATAGCGACCATAAATTCTCGTTTTGATATTTGTCATTCCTTTTATAAGACTAGCAGGTGTTCACTACGCAAATGCGCGGTGGAGATTTGGAAATGTATAATGCCCAGTTAATTTTGGAAATTAAAGAGTATGTATGCATAGGTTTTTAATGAATGGTTAAAATGTGTGAGTGAATATTGTTAAAGTTAGAATTTGAAGGGAAAATTCGAGATGTATAAAGTAAAATTCGTTATAATATTTTAGTAAAGAATATGATAACTGTAAAATTTGATATGAATTAAAATAAATCAATGAAAATTTTAAAAACAAAATTGACCTATGTATAAAAACAATAAACAAATATGTGAATTAAAAAGAAATTACTATTTGAGCGAACAAAACAAGAATAAAAGATCAACAATACAAAATAGAATACAAGAGAAACACAGTTTAACAAAGCTCTCGGGAAATAGTTAAGTAGCTAATATAATGGCAGCATTGACAGTTATATAAGAAATGTGTCATTTAAATAATAGATGGATGGATGTAAGTCTACAGCAGCAAACATAATAGCTGTTTTATAATATATATTTAACATTACGCTGATGGTTAGAATACCATGTAAAATAAGAAATCAATTAAAAACTCTTTCCCTAAATATTCTCTGTTGATTGTAAAATTCTGTCTCTCTCTCTCTTCCCCGCTTCTCTATTCATTTTATACAGATAAAATCACAACAAACCACGTGTTCAATACAAGTCGAGAAAATTTGACAATAGAAGCTACATCCTTTTCTATTTCACAAAGCATAGCTAAGAGAGTTAATAACTAAGAGAGTTAATCTTGTATAAACAAATAATATACCGATTCATTGGATAATACGAAGTAAATTTAGCCTGCTAATTCCTCTGTTATGGTAAATATAGGAACAATATCTACTAAATTCCTGTTAGTTATCTAGAGCAACTTATGAAGAATTCAATCCACCAACATGCATGTTCATTTTAGTGAAGATATTTCTTAAATTTTAGTTATGATAAAATGGCCTGAACAACGAGGTAATTTTCCTCAAGCATTCAAATGCATGTACAACTCATACTTGGAAGTTTTCTAATATCCCCATAGCGAGTTTTAACAATTTTGTCATTTTACAGTATTTTTCAAGAAGTAAACTTGTTGTTGCTTTATCTTCCTTTGTCTGTGTGGTCAGTACCTCCCTACTTAGGCTTTCAACTACCCCTTTAATATGTGAAGTAAAAATACTGCGAAAAAAGTTCATGATAATCTGGGCTTTTTGTTGCGGTCATCAACAAGAACATCTGTGACACTATTAAGGCATTGTCTAACTCTTGAAGAAAAAAAAAAGAATGTCTTCTGAAAAATATTAAAAAAACCAACATATAGTAGTGACAGAGTATAAAAGTGAAGATCACCTTCTTTATGAGAATGCTGAACGAATAAATAATAATAACAAAGATTTTAGTGGACTTAAAATTGTTTGAAAATGTTTAATATTAAATAACAGTAGATGTGGCAATTTATTGATAGTGAATGAGTTGAGTGAATAGTTCTTGACAAGCCAACTAATGCAATATGCAACTTAGAAAGGATGGATGTTCATGGGAAAAAAATAAATAGAATATGTGATAGACAATAATACAAGTAGTGCATAAGAACTCATAAGACATAAAGGTGATCACAAAGCTGAATTGGTGTATGTTAAAATATAGTTATATAAAACTAGTAAAAGTATCGGGAAAAAAGTTGAATAGACATATATGGATTAAAGCTCAAACTATAAAATGTAAACATTATGAAGTAGTTTCAAGGGCGAGATGTAAAATGCTAGTAATAATGAATCTTTAATGAAAGGTATATACTTAGCTATTGCGAAGTGTGTTTAGAATTCATGATTGTGCTTTTTCGTGCAACCATCACCAAGAAAATTGAAAGTTATCAAGAGTTCTTGTTCATTATTAGCACACGATTCATTTGATATGTCAGGGGTGAAAAAAAGGACAGTTGAAACAATTTGATGAATATAAATATGAATAAATATTTGAATAAATAATGATGGGTACCTGAAATAGTTGTGTCATTTCAGCATTGCTATTATCTCCTTTTTCGCTTAAAGTTGAGCTTCCCTCTAATTCAGCATCATAAGTTTGGCAATAATAGACAACAATGAAGCGTTGTCTTCTGTCCAATGGTTGCATGTGAACAAGTTTGATACGAATGAGAAACGTTTTTGCTTTCAGTTCAACATGGATCTTATCAAGAGGAAGTTCAATACTCTTTTTACTAAAAAGAAAAATGTAAATCATTAGTTATATAATATAATAGAGATGTCATAAAAAAATAATCAATTGCATTTTTTTTGTAATAAGTATACAAATATAACCTGGTTGTAATACTGCATAGCTTTAACCGCACTAAAGTTCAAGAGATTTTTGACAACTTCACCAAAAATGGATGTTATGACAATTCCTGTGCTGCCAGTCAAATCAACATCATACCGGCATCTACATTTAGAAAAGAAAGTACATGAGAAAATGTATAGTTGAATAAATAAAGAATATTAGAAAATTGTATTTAGAATTGATATGAATGATTTTAAACTTAACATACAAGTATCCTAGGTATGTGTTAAAATCACATTAGGATATGTTTTTAAGAGGACACAAAAAGAACTTGATTATTTATGACATGAGGAGCTTGTTCATCCTTTATTTTTAAAAAAGGAAAAAATTTGAAAAGGAAAAAGGGAAGAAATGCCTAGGTTCAATTGGATGTTTTTCCTTGTAAGAATTACATATAAATGTAACCCCATATATAGATGAGGTTGAGCGAAAGCATGTTTTGCAACTTATATACCTATATTTTTGCAAAATGTGTTGAAAGGAAACACGAGCTTTAATCTATGTTGTCTAGAAAGATACAAATAGATGTTTGTTAGGAAAATTCAAAATAGATAGATAATATGTGAGAAAGAAAGTTCATAGTAGAATATAAAATGTATGTACCTTGTTGATGGACCTTAAGAAAATGATCTTTGAATTTTTTTGCTTTGATCCAAAAGATACATCAAGATCATACTTGAGGTAAGCCTGTTAGATAACAAGGTCTTTTAGCTGCTTGTAATTTTGTTGCACCCTAAAAAAATGATAATTATAAGTGTAAGCATAAAACATCTAAAAATGTTTACAGAAGTTTATTTGTTGCAAGAGTAAAGATGGGAAATGTGGAAGTACCAATTTTTAAAACTTGCAGCTTTTTGTATTGGCGGATCAATGAGAATTGCATAATCAGACCATGTGAATAATGCAACACCAAAAATTCTTAAATGGTAAGGTGAAAAAGAAAATAAAAGGATAAATATAAAAAAATATAATAGTATGACTAAATGAAAATAAAATTACCATTATAAAAGTGAACTTTTAACTTACGAGACACAACCACTGGATAAGTATGCAAGGCCTGCATAATTTGTTGGCCTTCATTTGCAGTAAAAGCGTCCAACATTAACAGTATATGGTTTGTTATCTAATATAAACACAAAAAAATGTCAAAAGAATCAAATGTTATCGGAGTTTATCAGTTGCAGAGAATAGTAGGGACTGCAACATACTGTTTGTTGGCAAAAACAAAATTTTGGATAGTTGAAACTTTGTCATCTTTGTTGATCTACCTCATATCCAAAACTTGAATAATGATAGCAAAATATCTATCTTATGTTAAGGATAAGTACAATCAGATGTAATGAAAAAAAAAGTTGTTGAGAGAATAGATAAAAAATCTAACCAACTGAATTTTCCTTGTTATTAATATACTTGATAAGATCCACAAAGGATGTATAGTTGAATTTGTTGGGTAGGATGTTGTCGTCATTAGTTACAGGCTCAACAACAGTGCGACTTGTAATGATCCATTGAAATTTTAAAAGTCTTCAACTTGGAATTAAGGTGGAATTGACTTCACAATGGCATTAGAAATGATATATTTTTTATAGGGCTGCAAAATGGGGCTCATTCTCTCGATATCATATTAAATATAATAGCTCCAATGCATGATCCCTGTTCAAAAAAAATATGATACAAAAAAATGTTAACGACATTTCATAGAAAAAGGGTATAGCAATGGAAAAAAAACTTGAATATTTCATGAATTTAGTACTACTATAAAGACATTTATAGAAATTCCAATTTGAGAGCCAGGTCAACTATTATTTTCTAAATATAGAGTTAATGGAAAAAGTAAAATTTTGAATGAAGAAAGTATAATTGTTATACCTCTGAATTAAAAAAGATAAACTTTTATCTCCTGGATGGCTTGTTAGGTGATGTAGCAATTTATTGTTTTTCTTGGATAGTAATTTTGCATGACCACCCTT
>JANVCL010000001.1:17645443-17668702 GCA_026546855.1 Erythroxylum incrassatum
TAAAGTTCTAACTTCTAACAATATAATTATTTATAATTATAACATAAAATTTTCAATTCATAACAATTGTCCAAAATCCAAATCCAATACCAAACACAACTTACAAACAACATACTTTCATTTTCCAATTTTAGTTTTCCATAATCAACAACAACTATACTATATCTAATATCTATATTACTATACCAGATTACCAAGTAGTCTATCTAATTTCAAATTCCAATTTTCAAATCACAAATATAGAAATGTAATTTCAACTTTAATTCTTCAACATTGCTGAATAATCAATACTTAATACACCTTCGACAGAACACAATTAACTTCAACTCTTCATCAATCACAAGATTGACAACACAAATGCAAAACCCTTCGAGCAGCTGCTTCAATTTCAACTTCCTTCCATTCTGGTCAGTACAGCAGTAAGCATACGACCGCCAATTTCAACTTCAATTTTCAACTCAATACCAGCAGAAATACAACTAATTCAGATTTAAGAAACTAGGCTTCAACTTCAACCCAACACCAGCAGAAGTAAACCAATTCAGAAATTTAGCAGAAATACAACCATTGAGAGTCCACAATAGCAATCACAAAATCATCATCAAACTTTCACAAATCCACCATCCAACACAATAAAAAGTTAAATCAAGTAGAAAAACAAGTGAAAAATACAATAAATGACAAAAATGAGAAAACACAAAGTCACAAACCCAGAAGAATCCTTCGGTGGTGTGACTGCTGGATCGGTGGGGCGGTGGTGTTGTGACAGAGGGAGCTGTTTGGTCATGGTGCGGTGTGCGGTGGACGTCGGACGATGGACTTCAGTAGGCGGCGACGTCTCCGTACGTGTGAAGCATTAATTGGATTCTGAAGCAATTACTACAATTTCATAGCATTTATGGTTGGTATGTAAAATTTGTTAGTGGACCCCACATTTTGACATATTTTCAAACCAACAGCTCTTTTCATAATTGGTTAGTTTTTGGGTTGAGTTTTTCAGAAAATTGTTCGGTTTATTACTTAAGCAGTCAGTTTCTTCTTATAAGAGGTTATTAACTTAAACTGGATTAGAAATTAGGCCAGTTCATATTTATTCCGGTTGAATCGACTTGTCTGATCTGGTTTAAAAACATTGATTCTATCCTGTCCAATTATAAAGTGGAAATATTTCAAATTTTGATTTTAAAAAAATTGCACCATATATGGTAAGTGTTTAGATCAGATTATATAGACCATCTATTGGTGTATGGATATGAGACAACTTATTAAGTAGGTAGCAATAGTGGCACTTAGCAAAATCTTTTTCAGAAGATTCTTTTATTTGATCTGTTGAGAAAGAAGTTTAATTGTAGACTTATGCATGTTCTTAAAAGGGTTATTTCTTTGTTATCTTTGAACTAATAATGTTATTGATTGAACATAATAATTAAGGAACTCTTATTATAATTTTGCATATGGAATTCTTAACATCTTACAACTCTAATTATAATAATGTTAACAAAATGGTTTACTTGTTTGGACTAGATGCTTCTTTGAGGACTATATAGAGTGATATTAATTTGGGTAGAAGATTTTTGGGACATCCTAATTATGCCGTTGGTAATTTCGAAAATTTCCAATGATATGATAAGCAACTCTTGAGAGAGATATCTATATAATTTAAAATTTGAGAAAAGATATATTTTCACTAAAGAAGGCTCTGAAAGAAGAGAAGTATATATAAAACAAAGGAATATGATTAGCAATTGAAAATTATGAAGCAAGACATTGAGACGTTAACTAGAGAGAAAAAAAGAGAGAGTTGAAGTTGATGTTATTTAATAATATTTATAGGGTTTATTTAGGTTTTTGTTTCATTATTCATATTCTATATGGTTTTTAGTATGATTAATATAGATGTACTTATATGTTTTATTATTGAATAGAGATATAAAATTATGTGCTAGGCTTTATTTAACAATGTTTTGCTATTGGAAAACAAGTATAGTTGAATGTAATATGCTAAAACACTTAATTAGTTAAAAACACACATTAGTTAGATAGCCAATATACCACTGGATCCAAATAACATCATAGCTCTTATATATAAGATCTATCATATATAAATACTTGTATTTATCTTTTATATAGCCAACCTTTAGGCAAATTAATGCCGTTCATTTAGTTTGAGTAGCAAATATATTATTTAATTACAAAATACACTAAATCAATTGTCATAGTTTGAAATACAATGATACACCAAATCAATTGTCTGATTTGTTAACTTGTTGGCTGTTAGTCCCAATTGTCGCTTTCCTCTTACTTACTACTTACCCTTAAACCTACGTCTTCTTGGTCCAAATGACAATTTAAAAGATATTGGATTGGCCTGTCAATATTTTCTTTGAGTAGTGTTTATAGAACTAGCAACTTGTGAACCAACCTATTAATGAGCATGCATATGAGTTTAATACTAATGAATCTGCTAATGGACATGCATATGAGTTTAATATTGATCAACTTGCAAATGTACATGCATATAAGTTTAAAATGAGTACAACTTAAATTGATACTTTGTTGACTAGGATGACATTCCTTAGTACTTGATATGCTTCTTTGAATCCAAGTTTGCTAAACATAATTTGGGTCAATTAAGTAGTATTGTAATTTGTATGATATAAGAATCATTAAGTTACCATTGTACGTTTACTTGTTGATAATTCTTTAACACAAGGCCCTTCAATTGAAATTGTTTCAACCTGTAAAACAATATGCATGACATTAATATTGATAATTAGATTAAAAAAATTAAAAATTATAAAAACATATTAATCACTTATATTAACATGTTGTTCATTAGGTCTTGTCATATTACATTTTCTACTGTTGTCTAGACCATATTTCTTACATTTTGCACTTGACCCTTTGAGGACACCTTATTTACACTTGGTATTTTCTTTTTTATCTTTCTTACCTGCCTTTTGAACCTTCCTAGCATCATCCTCTTAGTTGGTGGATGTATTTGCTTATAATCATTCAATGGAAAAAGATCACTCCCATAATAGGCCACAATACTTGATCATACACTTTTAAAGAAGTACTTTTTTTAGCAATAATTCATGCATATTTGTATGGGTAACCATATAAGTCCTACACTCTATATCTAAAACAAATGTACCTTTTTAGTCCAATAAGATGCTTTCTATCCCCTTTACTAATCTCATATACTCAATCACTTTTTCATACAATCTTATATTGCATTGTCTTTTTTTTTTCAAGCTTCTTCACAACTACAAGTGCATAATCTAATTTCATGCATATACATATACCTTACTTTCAGCATGCCTCCTTAACATCACTATCCTTATGGTTTCTAGCATACTAATCATTGTTTTATCTCTCACTCATGTTATTATCAATAATTGGACATTTTGACATAAATGATTGGTATAACCTAGCCTAACTCTTTTGTGGATATTCAAGCAAAAAAGAAACACTCACAATTCTAATTTTGTCTAATTTCTTCATTTTTCATTAAGTCTTTAATGTACGTAGACGATGCACGTGTCCAGAATTGTCTCTCAAATCTTTACCACTCCATTGTCCTTGTTAATTATGATAAGTATATTTAACATAAATTCTATGATATGCATTTAGAAGCATCGCCTCAATAACTTTTAGTAATCCCTGATGCATAAATCATAAAATAACTGTCAAATAATGAAATATATTAACATATGATATAACAAATAACATAAATAAAAAAATATGTCTACAAATATGTACCTTTTGCATGTTAGAAACTATTATGACTCCATTTTATATTCCAACTCCAAATCAACTAATAGGAATGACATGAACCAACTCTATGAATCAATATTTTTAACTGCAATAACTGCCCATGCTCCAGGATACATACCTCCATCTTCATATATACATACCTCCATCTTCTTCCCTTCCAACTACATTAATTATTTTCCTTTAAAAGTTAGTCTTTAAGAAACAATCATCTATTTCGAGTATGAACCTCAAATGCCCCCATCTTTCTTTTGTAGCCATAAAACAAATGTATAACCTCTTAAACTACAACAACAAGGTTTCTTGATTCCTTGAAAATTATTGTTTCATTGTTGATATGAGATTGCTATGTTTCAACTCTTAGATATAAACTTGCAGCCTGGAATATTCACAATTGTTTTAAACTTTTCTTACATTCTTCAATCATCTCTGTAGTGATAATGCTAGGCTAGTCTATAATTATGTCCTAGAAGTGTTTAGCCAAAAACTTTGTTAAAACTATTTTGTACTTGTTTGTTATGAAATATGTATGCTCAGACCTATATGACTTAATTTTGAAGCATTTTCCTTATCATCATAGGCTGCATATATTTCCCACTTTCATCCTTCAATGCATCTAACTCTAATCTACTTAAATTCAATTTTTTCCACCTGATATTAATCCTTGTCATTATTGAATAATATCAACAACGTCTTTGAACTATTTAACATTGCCAAACTCTATACTCAGTGTCCAAAATAACTTATCTTTTAATTGGTTCATTTCTAACACTTGCTAGGTCTTTTAATTGGCTCCCTAAGCTCTCCTCTCCACTAGTGTACTCATCAATGTTAATGAAACTTCCATACTCACTAAAGTTAATCACCATTGTTTACTGGCCATCTTGACTTGAAACATCAAATGTATTATGTACTCCTTCAACTTTATTATCATCGTCACCTTCAACTTCATTATCACCTTTAACTCCGTTCTCACAAGTGCCCACATTCTCATTGTTACTATTCCCTTCTTTAATAGCATGTATATTAACTTCCATCATCATGAACAACATCCTCTTCAAAGCCCAAATCCTTAACATTACATGTTATAGCTAAAATTTCTAGGGCCATAATCGAAACATCAAATTTGTGTGTAAGATACATCTCAATTGTCCCATATATTTTTAAAAGGCTAATTAACCTAATGCAATTTTCATTAGATTCAAACCTTAAAGACTTATTGAATTTAAAAACAAAAACCCTAAAATAAGCTTTGTTAACCTGTAAGTATCCAAGTTCTTTACCTATCTCACAAGTTTGTCTATATTAATAAAATCAAAATCAACTTTATCAAAATAACTTGATGACCCACCCTCATAACTCAACTTAGGATCTTTCTTAAAGTATCCACTAACTTCAAGCTTCTATATTAACTCATTATAAACCTACAAATAGCAAGTAAATTACAACTTACGTTTTTAAAAAATAGACATAAATATACATACACAAACACATATACAAGTTACTTTAGCTAAGAATTTCTTATAACAATAGAGTGTCACATGAGATGTTAACTGAGTAGACAATAAAAGTTGAAAGTTATGTTTTGAGTTAACAATGTTTAAAGTACAACTATTCATTTCATAAGAGCCACCATCTTGATTACTATACTGACTCAAAGGGTAAGGTTTGTTAATGAACTTTTCAGTTTTCATAAGCATGGGGCACAATAAATTCTACTGATTTACAGATGAAATTCAACTCTAATTTGCATGTAGCCAACCAATATCAAATAAAGTTCAAGTAACTCTTGCATTAAGTAACATTAACTTTAAGCAACAATGAAATATCAAATAATGTGAGTCACATAATAATTTGTAATATGCTTGTTATATACGAAGAGGGCAATCCCCCGTAATAGACAAAAATGGTCCACAATTGTTCATAATTGTCTCTTACACTTACCAATGTTAACAAATATCTATCTTAATAAAAATAAAAATAACATAAAATATGTTTTTAACAAAAACAAACCATAAACACTATCAGAGATGGAGAAGCAACATCTGACTGTGAAATAAGGAAAAACCCACTATAAGATGTCACACCACACCATGTGCTAACAAATGCCCACACCAAGAAACATAGAAATGTGACACACCCACAAATAGAGAAACATGAGCAATATAGATTAGAGATTAGGAATTTCAACATACCAAAAAAGAAAAAAGAAATGCGAGAAGGAGATAAGTCTTTTGAATTAGCTCCATGCCCTATTCTAGATGAAAACATTCATGAAAGCCAAATGACAAACAACACTAAACAATAACATTTGTTTTGATTATCTTACCAGATAAGATATACATATGGAATGAGACCCATATAAAAAATGATAAAATATGTCAAAATTATTATTTTTGGGTCATAGAAGGTTGACAAAAATATTGAGTCAAGATTTCTTATTTAATGTTTTCAAAATAATAATAGTTATTTTTAATCAATCGTGAAACTTTATACTTTTTTTTAAACGTAATTAAATATTATAATTTAAATTGAATTTTGATTAAAAAATTAAGGCGACCATTTTGCCCATAATATTATGTATTTTGGTTTGCATAGGATTTTAAATATCAAATTGTTCTAATTTACTAACTCTTGCATTTACATGGTTTAAAAAGCATAAATTAGGGTGTATATAAGTAAAAAGCTAATAAAATAAGGAAAAAGATTTGCCCAGCTCTTAGGTTATGATAGCCTATGGATAACATTATTATTAGAAGTTAGCACGGTCCATTAATTTGCAGTTAATAAACTTTAAGATTAGAATTTATTCAACTATTATGAAAGAGCATTTGTAACAAATAATTTTTGGCTCGAGTGGAGATTAGTCTGATTGTAGATGACGTAAAAATACTTGTTCATAATTGGGACCTTCTAGGACACCTTGTGAGAAGCCAAAAACAAATTTGTAACAAACAATTGAAATTAAAAATGATGAACTTAATCCAACAAACTAAACCGATTATTAAACCCACCCGTTATTTTAATATGCTGATATTCATCCAGATCGGGTATCCGATGCAACGGTACACGGCATGGCTGGCTCTGGCTGGGCTGGTGGTCTTAGTCCAACTTCCATTTATCTCTTACAAAACTGAAAGCACAGTTAGTGAACACCATCCATCAGAATTTACACACGGCTTTCAACCAAGAAAGGATAACATGTTTTCTTTCCAACATTCTTTTCTTACACCATCCAACAGAACAAATAATTTCTGGGAGGGAGATCCTCTGTCCCTCTTACCCTATTCCTTCTATTCTCAAGTACTCTTGTCAGTCTCATTTATTAAATAGACAAATTTTTATAAAATAGAGTAATATCAGAGTAATAAGAATAAGTGATTTAGTCCCGAATTTCTGGTAGCATTAATCCACTGAGAGAGAAGAGTATTCAAGAGATGTATTTCATGTGAATCAAAAATTCAAAAGAAAAATAATAATTACTGTAAAACTGTATCTGGTTCCTGAATTTCTTGAGCCTAGGAGTACGTAATCCAAGTATAATTTTAGAACTTTCAGATGCACCAAACAACTCTAACCCATGTGAATACAAAAATTATAAAAAGACCACAACTGTCTTCTGTCAAAATGTGTTTTGAGGATGGCCCCGTCCCCACCACTAAAGTATTGGACTAATCTCTCAGTTCCAAGCACCTTCGTTCCGCATTATCAGCAGTCTGATCTCGGAGTCGGAGCTCAAGTACTACTTGTTTCAAGGAAGAAAGCATCTCTCTCCAAAAACCCCCCAAGACAACGACGTTTTCTCCTTATTTTTCATAAAAACACGGGGTCTAGCTCGTTCTTCCTCCAAACAATGGAAATAAAGGACAGGACAGGAACGGAACCCAACGGAGGAGGAGATCAGGGTAACATCATAGGAGATACAAAACTCACAAATTACGTACACCAGTCTACTATCAAGACTGCACAGCTAGCCTCTGAAGATGCTCAAAGAAGACTTGAAGGCTCACATCATCTGTAAATATCACATCTGAACCCGCAGCCATCTCATGGGCATTATTGTACGTAGCTGAAGGGTTCAACTTTGCCAATAAGAACCTAGCCTGCTCGGCAAGACATATAATTACAAAACCATCAATAAACGAAACCTCAGTAACAAAATATCAAAAGTTACTACTGCCATAGAGCAACAGCACCGAACAAGGCATAAAAGCTGGGAATGGTAATTCCCATTAGCAAATCACCATAAATTAGAATGAATTAATCACTGCAAGAACGGATAATTTTGGGAAAAGCCATGACATGTTGATTTTGGAGGAACAATGAGCATGGAGACTATTGAACTGAAACAAGGTAGAGGTGGAAATAGCCAGGTTTAAATTGATTAATACTGACCTGAGATCCATGCTGATCACAAACCACCAATCTGGGAACCGGGAAACGATCCCTCATGATCATAGCAGCATCGTCTTGTGGTGCTTGCAATAGTTGAGCAAATGCCTGTTGTGAAAAGATAACGGAATGACTCAGGAAGTACAAAAAATAAAAGAACTTGCATCATATGACAACAATTAGAGAATCCAAATGAAAGTAGAAAGGAAAAGAGCACTTTCTAGTTAACAAAGACAGATGGAAGTCATTAAAACCATTTAACCAGGCATTGGAGGTTGACTTGTAATCATGTAATGCTTCACAGATGTTAAAGAAAATAACTAGAAGTTTTCCATTATCACAAAGATATTTTATTGTCATGATCAAAGAGCATTGAATTTCTAAGTAAAACAGGAAGGAAAATAGGTACTAGGGTAGCATTTCCAGTATCTACGATGCATTGATCCAATTATCTATTTCATTATGCCACGCCTTACATGTTTGTCTATCAGATAAGAATTTTCTTTTATTAATGCAGATGATTGGCAGGACCAACCTTCTATGATTTTCGATTGCTGAATAAACATATTGAAGAGATGCCAAGAAAAATACAATATGGAAGTAAGGAATAAGAAGAAGATGATGAAACAAAAAGAGTTATTTGGGGTTACTGATAAATTTTTTGGTTAATTTTGGAGATTAAAATCAACATAAAAGCCAAATGGGGAATTAAAACCTAACTAGCCTGAATGCAATTTGTGAATGACAATCCTGCTTTTCATCAGGGACAGATTTATACATACTTGGTGTTCTGGCTGATTCTGATAACCCATGTTACGCCACTGTGCTATTGTCATTCCATGGAACACTACAACACAGAAATACGAGTCTAACAAGAGAATCCGATCGGCTGCAATTGAAGCAACATCCAATAAAGCAGGTTGTGGAAGTGAATTAAAAGAATATGATATAAGTGAAGGTTGAATCATGACTGCAGCATTGGTAATATTTTCTCGGTTTAACAACATGCGGAAATAAGCTGTCTCATCTGGGCTGTTGTTAAAAACCTACCAAATCAAACAAATAAGTAACTTTCATATACCACATGCAGAACAAAATAAGAAATGATAGGAGAGAACATATAGGACATTAGTACCTGTACAAATTGGGATCGTCGTAGGTTAAACATAAACTGAGGGAACAACGAAAAACAAGGGTTCAGTGTAAAAGATGATGGATCATCCTTCCGGTATTCACCAAATTTGGAACAGGCGCGAATCAGGTTCCTATCTAACCAACGGGTGGCATCAAATCCTTCCTGTTGAACAGATTGCATGGATAGAGAAGAGTTACTGAAGTAATTAACTTTAACACAATTAATAGAAGAAATGAAAACTTTATATACGCTTGCACTGCAGCAAAGCCGAATGAGTTGTTAAGCTTCTATGGATTATACAACAGCCAAAACAAAGTAACTCCAAGAAATTGTCTAATTGCAAGCATGTGTGACTTTTTAAATCATCAGTCCACGCATATTAACCAAATGAGAGGGATGCATCAATTGCAGAAAGTGTGCATAAAGAATTAAGCAAGGCAGCAAAAATTAACAGTTGTAGCGACCTCTATCTCCATTTTCAGGGATGCTAATCTTGCCATTACCACAGCGGCAGTCTCCTGGTCAAAACCTTGTACTAGTTCCTGTAAAGAATCAAAATCCCCAGTCAAATTCACTGATGACAAAGAAAATGGCACACAGAATGTATGAAGTATACCAAAATATTGTCCACCCTTTCAACAACATGCATGTCATTCATCATTTTGAAGCTTTTCAAAATAGTTCTCTTTAAGTTATTCAACTTAATTGCAACTTATCAAGGTCCAGTAACTTAAATAGGAGAAGCCACACTGTCATATCAACAGACCAATAGCTAAGGGCTTCATTAAGAGCATAAAAGACGAGAAAATTTTGAAGGATTACAAAAAAGGTAATCTTCATGCATAACACAAAGCTTCAAATTACATAATTGAGATCTCAGTCAGTTTTTGGGTAAATAGGTGATTGAGGCAAGGGGTTGCTTCTTTAAAGATTGATGCATGTGACGCCCTATAACTCTACGTGAATGATTGTAGATAGCTGGCTTGCATGGGAAAGAATATAAGTAAGAAGTAAACTAACCTCTGTGCTAACAGCACTATCTATCCATCTTCTTGTAATGGTTGTGACTCGAAGTAAGGTATGGCCTTCAGGGTTTTGAAAACTGTAATTAAGAAATAAAAGGTTAAGATTAACAGTAGAACATGTACCATTTCAAAGACAAAAGAAGTTGTCCTTCTTACAAGTTGTACATATATCTACAGAGGCAGAGTTAGCATCAGGTATACCTCGTAAGGAACTGTATGTATAACTGTGCATTTGCAGTTCCAGGTGTATTTGACCTTTCACTGGAAGACAGATCGAAGAAAACAGTTAAACAAGTACTCTTGTCCAGACCACATAACTTCCAAGCTGTGGTATTCCCCTCGCCAATAACTGTGTCTGAAACATTAGGCCCTTTCTGCATCATTTTCCAGTGCAAACAAGCAGAAGTTAATTAGATCTTCATTGCAAAAGCACAAGTATTAGATAAACACCATAAGCCATCATATATAAGTGCATTTTCATTAAAATTGAAAGAAATTATGAAAAGGCAAAGAGCAAACTTAACCTTCTCCAAGGATGAGCAAGGCCCAATAACTCCCTGAATTTTGATATCCTTGGAGCAGTTAATCTCAAGTGTTCCACTGCAAACAAATAAAAGATAATTAACGGCCAAAAGCAATAAAAAGAAAAATAAACGGAGAGAGAATGGATTCTCAAACATAACATCTGGATGATTGATGAGAGAAACACCAATCATATCCCAAGTTTCTCAAAGCTCACAACTGTAAATTTAAGACATTTAAGGGAAACATATTGGAAACTCAATCTGAAGCCAGCAATTCATTAACAGAATTAGCAAATAAGCATGAAATGATTCATTGAACTTGTCAATGCCTCACAGTTGCTAAGGCTAGTAAATTTGCAAGGCCTCGGCAATTTATGAGAGTAGAAAACGACACCAAAAGAAACGTTACAATCATTGATAACATAGCTATTCATATTAGAGTCACCAATAGCACACTGTACAAACTAAGGTCACTGATCTTCAGCAAGATTGACCATTAGTGGGAAAAAAAGGTACAAGAGCATAATTGAAATTAAATTATACAATAAACTGACAGGCCTCCAGTTAAGCTTTCATACTCAAGACAAAAGAAAGGGGCTAAAATGATTAGAGTAAAAAAACAATTCCTAAGGTTGACACTGGAGGGCTGCTATTTTTTATTTCTGCTTTATTACTTGTTTGTTTTGGCATTAGCAAGATTCTAGAAGGCTGAGGTGGCATGGTTGTTAGGGAAGGGCGTCAGGTCAGGGAATATTGAGCTGACAGAGGGGAGTGTAAAGGGGCAGGCAAAAATGTACTAGGAATGATAATGTCTAAGGAGAGAATGGCACCTCTTGGATGTTGCCTGTAAGATCCTCCCTACTGATTTTCATCTGAATAAAAGACCTACACTTTAACCATTTTTCTTCTGCTTTACTAGAGACCTAACATAAACCTAGCAATTTAACTCTTACTATACTTTTGTAAGCTTTGAAAAATTACAATTTCAACATCACCAAGGAACATAATACATAAAAAGCGAAGGAGAAAAGGGAATATCCATATTTGATACTTACTTGAAACAAAGACCAAGGGCTTGTTCACCTTCTTCAAATACACGCTTGAAAGAGTCTTTAAATACAGAATGCCCAAAACTTTCTGACAGAACAACTAGGCCACCAGTTCTTTCAATTGCAACCTTCATTTCAGCTACACCAACCTAGAACAAGCGTCTTCATTCAACAATATAGTCTAGTTGACATCAACCAAGTCTCTTACAGTGGGAGAAAAATAGTGAAATTGATTTCCAGTTTCCTCCTCAGATGGAAGACTTGGGAAATTTTATCAATAGCAACACAGTGAGAAACCGACAACTACAATTCATAACTACACTATTAACTTCAAAGAATCCCTGACGTTACTAAGAGAACAAGCTCATGAACTAAAAGCTATGAGGATTGTGAGCAAATTTACCATACTGAGAAATGACCCTAACACAATAAGAGCTCACTTGAATTTCAATCATAGCTTTTAAAACTAAGCATTGGAAATTAGGAGAGAGAAAAGAACCCCCAACATTGGGCTTTAGATCTCAAAATTGGCTGTATTTGGATCCTCATTATTTCAATAGCGTAGCTTCAAAAACATACATTCCTCCGGCTGGTCAAAGTCACATTCCTAATTGGACTTAGCCAGTAGTTCATACTATGGAGACTGGTTGCTTTGTCAAATCAACAAGCAAAATACCGACATAATTATAACACATGAAACTAAATAAGAACCTGATCTAGGGCAGATGCAAAAAGGTCCAGAACATGACCCTGGTTGACAAGCTGCTTAGCAAGGCTATCATAAAACTTGATAGCTTTCTTGAAATATGGCGCAGCATCTTTGTCAAGATCCTTGTGTGAACGCACAGGATCAGACAAATCTTTTGATACGATCTGCAAAATTCAAGGATGACAATTACCTTAATAATTATTGTACATATACACGAGTGAAACAGAAGAATGCTCAA
This sequence comes from Erythroxylum incrassatum, assembly GCA_026546855.1. Classification (NCBI taxonomy): domain Eukaryota; kingdom Viridiplantae; phylum Streptophyta; class Magnoliopsida; order Malpighiales; family Erythroxylaceae; genus Erythroxylum; species Erythroxylum incrassatum. The sequence continues at coordinate 17,658,293 of JANVCL010000001.1, forward strand.
CATGAAAAATATTAGCCAACACTCAAAATCATGTCCTAATTTAATCTAAAAATTGAACATAACACTAAAAATTATAATATTCTCAAAAAATATCAATTTGAAGACATGGAGAGGAATAAGCGAGGGCATAGTATATATAGTTCAACAGAGAACAGGCAATACTCTTACATCTGAAAAAAGAAAAGGTTACCAAAAAGTTCCTGATCTTGGCAGAAAAACACAATTATTCACATCAATTACCACATACTGTATTAAGAAGTAACCACCAACACAGGGCACTTTTCACACCAAAATAAGTTATATGAGCAAATAAAAAGACCTTCACTGGTTCCAGACCAACTAAAACAGCATAAGTCAGAATGTGATAGCTAATTCCACAGAACTTTGTTTTCCCCTCTGCAAAGGTAAGCATCATTGGCTACAAAATCTCTGGTAGTTACATTACTGTTATCACTTTACTATGCCTATTAACCTCATAAAGCATAACAAGAATCGCATTTAAAATGGGAGTCAAAAGTTAATACCGTGCCAGGCCCTTCTGTGCACGGACCACCAACCAAAGCTATAATTCTAGCCCCTGTTCCAGGCATACAAGCTCCAAGCAACCCTGCTGCCACACTCAATGCCACTCCTGTGCACCTCAAAGCCCGAGTGCCTGGTGACACCGGCCATTGATCCGTTTGCAACTCATCCAAAAGCTACAATTAAAAAATTCACACAAGTTCTCTTCACTCACTAATACCTATAGACACCAAATTAACAACTAGTTAAAAGGCAAACCAAAATCGCACCGAATTGAGTGTATATTCGCACTCAGAAGCAGGCAACAAGAACCGGGTGACACCCAAATCCGGAACCCCATTTTGCATCACTTTTTGTTGTTGGTACCCAGCAGGGAGTCTCCGACCCGGGATGCCAAGTCCCAGTTGTTCAATGATCTGATCCTTGGAAATCTCCTTGTTGCCTCTAAAAACATAAACCTTGGACATATCCGAAAACCCCAATTCATGAACATGAGCTTGAGTCCCAAACGTAACGAATCCAACAAGCGCGTTATCAGGCAACAACCCGATAGCGCGCTTCAACGCCGATTTAACAAACCCAAACTCCTCTTCGATCATGCACGTGTCCAAAACGAACACAAAAACAGGAGACGGCGACGAGGGCGGGTAAGCCGCATCGGGATGAATGGGGTTGTTGGGATTGAGATTAGGGTTGGGGAGCGTGTACTGCACAGTGGTGTACTGCGGGTAGAGCTCAGCGGGGAGGTTGGTGGCGGAGATCATGGAGTAGTGAGGAGGGAAATGGTTGCGCTGGAAGCAGAAGGGGCAGATCCAGATCTTGGCGGTGAAATCGACGGTTGCGAAGGCGTTGAGGATTGCAGAGCATGTTTTGCAGCGGAGCGGCACGTAGGGGACTGTGGGGATGTCGGGATGGTGGCGGAACGGAGAGATGCAGGCGGCGAGAGGGATAACGCACTTGCTGGCTTCCACCTTGGTGCGCGGCCACGAGTTCCACGACATTCGGACTCCGTCGATCCCCTCAGGATCGGTGTTCGCCATCTCCGACATGGTGCTTTCGATTTCGTTGGTGTTGTTTCTTAAGGTCTAATTAGATTGTTGATTTGAAAACCAAACCGATCGGAATTGGAAATTCAAATTGAAATTGAAATGTTTTTTTTTCTCCAAATTTTTCGTTAATCTTTTCGGTCAACTGAAAGGCGACCCCCCGGAGAGGAGAGAGGAGAAGAGAAGGAGAGAAAGGGGTCACCGCCAAGTAGAGAGAGAGAGAGAGAGCAAAAGAGAGAGATTGTGGGAGGAATGCCTTATGGAGGTAAAAATAAAATACATAATCTTACCAGATTTGGGATTTTCCATCTAATCTAATGTGGTTTAAAAACTAAAAAAAAAAGAAATTTAATTAATCCATTAATTAAGTTTAAGATCTAAATATGGTTTAGGTGTGGACTAAGACTAACCGATAAGAAAGAAGACTACCTCCGTCCTAATTAGACTTGCATATGAATCGGGATGTGTTTAAATTTAGTAAAATAAATCCATTCTCATACATTTTATTTTATTTTTAAATACAAACTCAATTTATTATAAAATTCTAAATTAAGTTCAATGCATAATTTCCTAATTTATCATACCGCTATCTAGTTGATAATAACCAGATAATTTCCTAATTTTCTAAATTATTTATAAATTGATAATAAATACTTGGAAGTAAGAATCATCATCGTCGTTATCACACTCACTTCGAAATCTCGCAATAAGGTAAAGTTTGAAGAGATATGATAACACGCAACCTTATCCTTATATAGTAAAGAAGTTGTTTTTGGTAATTTCATATGCAAATGTGACAATAAAAAAGCGATGTATGTTAAAGAGTAAATAAGTAAAACTGACTTGTTAAAAAATTATGTAAATAAAATTACAATAAATACATAAAAAATAAAATATAACCAAAAGATATATATGATGATGATCAAATTTGTTAGTATATGATAAGTTGCAAAGTTCGACTCCTTTTATAAGCACCAACTTCAGGGCACATGTGAGTTATTAAGAAGCTCTTCTAACTTAAGTGAAGTTGCGGATTCAAACCGTCCTCATATATACAGCTATTTAAAATTTGAGACTAAAGTTTTATCTCCGCAAGGAACTTATCTAGGATTAGTTTGGATGTGAATGACTTAAAAGTACCTTCTTATAATTAGGACCTCTCTAAAACAACTGATGTGGAAAAAAAAAAACTCCTTAGTGCGAGGAAATGAAACGAAACCAATACTCTTTTGGGGTATTTTGGTCATTTAGGCTTCTCTCTGTTCATGATTTCCTCGAATCAAACACATTATTTTACAAATATTAATCAAATATCACTCTCCTGAGTATCAAGTAGAAGGCCTGAATCTAAAATCTCACACGGCCACACTCTCATCCTCTATTCCTTGTCTACCTCTCTATATTCCAATAACCCCGTCGTGACGCAAATTCCTCCTTTTCCGCCCAAATCGCCGTCGTTTGATTCCTTAACATTTCTTTGTTCCAAGTCTCCGCAGTTCTAGGGGTTGTGATTTCTTATTTCAAGCTTTTACTGGCCTTTAGGGTGAGAGCACAATCAATCTCGATGCGATACGATTCCAAGGTGACGTCGTCTCTCAGGTGGTACTCTCCTGCGCTTTCCTTTCGTTTTGTAATTTAATTATTGAACAAATGTAGTTTCTATTTTGAGACCTCATGCAACCTCATTAATTACGTGCAAAACTTTACAAGCTTGATATGGGTTTAGATTCAGGGGAATATAATGAGTGGTAATGTGCCACAGTGCTTAGGTTTTCGTGTTTCTGATCTTTCGAACAGCATGCTCCTCTAGGATAATTTAAACAGGAACGAAGTTCTTGCTTCTTGTTTCTAGTATTATTTAGAGATCTTGTTTGGGTATCAAGCAGTAAATAAGATGCTGTTCTTTCTAGCAGGAGTTTCTACTGTTGGGTTCTTAGTTAACAGTTCTGATCTCGGCTTGTCTGCCCAAAATTGGATGTTGTGCTGGATTTAAGATGCTCTCTTAAACAATTTGTTGTTTTATGTTGAGATCAAATGCTTCTTTTTTCTCGTCTTGATTGGTATATCAGTAAAAGGACTGAGTTGGATGTTCTTTGGCTCTTTGTGTTTCCAGGTGATCTGTTATTGCTGTAGATTACATCATGTTCTGGAGAGATCGGGAGAGGCATAAAAAGGATAAAAATGGTGGACCACCCTGTGGTCAAGTTCGAGTTCTTGTTGTTGGTGACTCGGGTAAGTTCTTCATTTTTCTTTTTAATGTGCTTCTGGTTAGATTAGGGGAACCATGTGAGATTTTAAACCATAGAAATGCAAATCTGGCGGATTCATCTTATCTATGCCTATTTTCTAAAAATTCTGATACATGAATGATATATCACACAGATTACTCTTTTCCAGTGTGGAACTTGTATAATCTAACTAATGGAATGTCTGTACTTGGGTCCTGGATTTATGCATTTCAATTGGTTGGATACCTATACCAACACAAATTTGCAAATGACACTTACATGTTGCAAATCTTGATAACACCAGACAGTGTTTTCATGGCTCATAACTTGTTCAACAAATAAATAGTAACTTTTTATGTAATTCTTTGTGGTCACTTGCTATACAAATAGCAGAAACCTAAGAGAAAAGCCCTGATCTACTTGCAGGATATCTTAGATGCTCTTGCACCAAATTAAACTATTTTGCCTTTTGATGTGAATTTAAATTTAAATTTGAATGTTTATTAGGTGTGGGAAAGACATCACTCGTTCATTTGATTGTCAATGGTTCTTCCATCACTCGCCCCCCTCAAACAATTGGATGTACAGTTTCTGTGAAGGTAAAAGATTCTGTTCATCAGATTGCTAAAAAGTGTTATCTATTTTCATGCCTTGACTAAGTTCTTGCAATCAATTTCATCCAGCACATTACTTGTGGTAATTCCGGTAGCTCATCAAGCAGCATCAGGGGTGATTCTGAAAGAGATTTCTTCGTTGAACTTTGGGATATATCTGGACATGATCGATATAAAGACTGCCGGTCTCTATTCTATTCTCAAATTAATGGTGAGCACCAAATCTTCTTCCTGGCTGGTTATTGTTATTCACATTATACAAAGTTTACAAAAATTTAGGTGGACTTTTGCCACCCTTGGAGGCCATACACATACTTGCTGGTAGACTATGGCAGCAGATGTTATTACCAGTTGCATTAGGCTTGCATTTTCCTTGTGAACTATTCTGTTGTTGCTTATTCAATGATGAGTGGATTTGGGGGTTTCTCAAACATGAGCTTCCTAATAGAGGTTATCTCTTCATTGCTAGTCATTGGTTAACCATTGTATTGGACACTTTCTTTTGGTGGTTCAATAGAAAGTTGTCTTTCATTTTAGTGAGGGTTGCTTTTAGAAAATAGCTAAGAGAACTCATTCTACTTTTTGAAGTTGGACTATTGCAGGTCCTCCAAATACTTATATCTGGATGTCATATTCATCAGTTTGTTTTTCTTCTTAACTGTTTAACATCTTAAAAAAATAGTGTTATGCAATCACATTTTGTCCAGCAACATCTAGACAATTTGCTTCTGTTTCCTTAAATATCGCAACTTTCATACCTTATGCAAGATGTTACATCTGTGATTGATTGCTTATGATTCTGTTTCGATGCCACAGGTGTCATATTTGTGCATGATTTATCGCAGAGAAGGACCAAAACAAGCTTGCAAAAATGGGCGTCTGAGATTGCAGCCACTGGAACATTTTCAGCTCCTCTAGGTTCTGGTGGTCCTGGTGGTCTTCCTGTCCCTTTTCTTGTTATTGGTAACAAGGCTGATGTTGCCGCAAAGGAGGGTACCAGAGGAAGTAGTGGAAATCTTGTTGATGTTGCTCGCCAGTGGGTTGAGAAGCAGGGTTTGCTTCCATCTAGTGAGGAGCTTCCATTGACTGAGAGTTTCCCTGGTGGTGGAGGCCTCATCGCAGTAAGCCTTTGAGATCATAAAGAAAAGAAGATGCAATTTATTTTTTGAGAACTAGAATGATCCAATTTTGGAATATTCTCGTATATCAGGGAAGCTAGTTTTTTTTTTCCCCGGAAAAAATGCTAGTTTATTTTTTTTACTCAAACTCATTAGGTAGCTAGTGTACTTGATCACTTTTACATCTTTTTCTGAAGTACTGAAAAATAACTTGACCATTCCTTGGGACTCTGATCTAATAACTCAGCCTAAATTTATAAGATTGAATCTGAACATAATAAATGCAGATATTTACTTCGTGTCGTAACTGGTAATGATTTGAAGGATATTGTTATAGATATGCGTAATAGATGAATTATATTAAGTTTTTTACTCCTTAATGTTAGACATAATTGGCATGCTAATCTATCTATTAAACATGGACAGGCTGCCAAAGAAGCAAGATATGACAAGGAGGGGGTGATAAAATTCTTTCGATTGGTTAGCATTCTCATCTAGCACTTTGCTTTTTTACTGTGGTTTTTGTTGCTATTCTTGCAATCTGGAGATTATCTAGCTTTCTTTGGTACATTCTTTCAGTTGATAAGAAGAAGATATTTTTCGGATGACTCTTCTACACCAACTATATGGTCATCGTCTTCTTCAATTCAGGGACCAGGACATCGTTTGGATGACGATATAAATGAGGAAGATCATCTGTACAAGAATACAAGGTACTCGTACTGCCAATTTCACTTAATTATGCTTCCATTAACTTTTGACTTGCTAAAAGAGTTGGTTCTGGTTTCGGGAATCTCTGGTCTAGTCGAGATGTTTTGGATTTACTTTGTGGAGTACTTTTGTTAATAGGTTATGAGTTTGTAGCTTTGAATTGATGATTGTCTAATGTGCTATGATTCAATATGGTTCACGTTCTCAATGTACTTTCAAAAGTCGTGTTTTGCTTTCGAAACATCACATGAAAGCTTTTTTCGTGGACTGCAGCTTAGCTAGTAATGCTTACAAGTACAACACACTTCCTCCACTGCCAGCTCAACGCAATTTGACCCCACCTCCCACGCTATACCCTCAACAGCCAGTTTCTGTAACTGAGAATTACAGCTTCCCAAGATTTTCACTAGCTGGTTCACAAGAAATAAGCAGTACTGCCCGATCAAAACGCTTGGATATTAATGTCTAGTGAGCTTCTTATCACAGGCTTTGCTTGATGCACCTTTGCTCGATTATTGAATTTTTTTCACGCTGTATATGAATTGATTCCATTCTTTTTTGTTTCTGGCTTGTTGACTGAGTCATCGATTATTGTTTCCACAATTTGCTCTCTCTGTAAGGAGCTTCGTAGGTTACAGTTTGGTCTCAACCTACTTTGTACATCGATTGATACCTGAAAGCAGATTACTTGGAATTACAGCTCGTGCTAACGTTGTATGGTTGGATTTGTTTCTGCCATTTGATGCATCAAAACCAAGACCAAAAGAAAGGAGGAGAAAAGAAAAATAAGAGCACATGTAGATAAAGAAAACCAAATCAGTATCAATTAGTTCTATTGATAATTTCCTAGCTGCTCAAAATTTTTTAAAACATGATGAAAACAAACTTAGAACCTCTATACCTATTATTATCTTGTGCTGACTTCTGAACAACTTGTCCTGCAAAGTATCTGGTGCTTTTGGTGCATTCTTCTATATCTGATTGCATTCGCTTCTATATTTGCACAAGTGATGCCTCAGTTTCATCATATGATTTACTGCACATCTGCTCAAAAATTGGCAACCGATGAAGAATGAATCTTCTTGGACCATAGAGCACTTCTTGAATTATGTTTGCAATCATTTTCTCCTCCTCCTGAGTGCGTGGCCATCCTATTATGAAATCCATATATGGCATCCACTCTCCTGCTTGGCTTCCTTCGTCTTTTTCCTGCTCGTTGCTGCTGTTCGCATTTTGTAATGGCCATGCTCTTTTCACGTGCTTTTTTTTCCTCGTCTTTTTGCTCATCTTTGCCTTGTGCATATCTGCTTAACTGATCTGCTCAATTAACATAAAAAACATGACATTTTTAGCTAATTTATTACGGATATATGTTTACTCTCCAAGATCCTTCTTTAAGTTTTTAGTTTAAAAACAAAGGCGACGACCTAAGAAAAACTTTTAACAATCAGTCTTTCCTGCATGAATTTCACACTAGTCAAAGTTTGGTCGTTGGAAGTACTTAAACGCAGAAACAGAGAGAAGTAAATAAAAAGGGAAGTTAAGAAAGGAAAATACGATGTTACAGCAACTTGCCCCCAATTTTCTCACCGTCCAAGCAAGATATTGCTGCCGTCGACACTTGAAAGAGAACCGTAAAAAGAATAGGAAACCAGTAATAGGGGTTTGTTTACGTAGAAGTTGCAACCACCAACAGAACTTTAAAACGGACAGTACTATGCAGCTTCAGTCCTTGTATGGTTCTACGTGCTGATTCCAAAATTCCAAGCCTATATCAATAGATGCTTATGTAGAAGTACAGATTTTTTATCCAATATTACTGTATCTTATCATGTCTCATAGAATTTCAGTTATTTATTTTGCGAGATTCATGCGAAATTCAAGCGAGGTCCACATAAATAAATGGTTGAGATTTATTGAACACAATAAAATACTATAATATTGGATAGAAGATCTGAATTCCATATAAAGACCACGACCATAGGGTAACCTAAAATTTCCCTAATCTGGTATTTTCATTTATTTCCTTTTTAAAAAGGGTTTATAATTTGTTTCTCTCAATTACGCTAGTTCATATCTTTAAGATATTATGTAACTCTAGGTTAAATTAACTACTCTTTTCTGTATAGGTAACTGACTTGGTATGACCTAAAAGGAATTCGAATTAGTAAAAATTGCGGTTTACTAATTGCATTAGGATTTAATCACTAAAGGTGTCCAAGGCTAAATTGTACTGTAGTACTTGCTTCCCATAGGCGTGACGTCTATAAGTACGTATACAAGTCTTACTTAACTGTGTTTTGTGGCAGAGACGAGGAATTTATCTCTAAATTTTTCTCGCGATCCAAACGCTCAGTTTAATGCTGCTTCTGCCAGTTCGCCACTGTTAGTACCAACAGCAGCTGCCGTCGTCTTTGGTGACAATCATCCTCAGGTTAGTAATGCCGCTTCTGTCTTTTGATGCATTCCACCATTCCAATGCATATTTGGTTTCTCTTCTGTGCAAAAAGAAAATTTAAAGGTTTAATATAAACCGACCAAATTCGGTTCATATATATGAACGGTATATCCTTCACCGGTCGGTTTTTCCTTAACCGTAACCAAGAAAAATCTGTAACCTTATTTCTTCACCTTCTTCTTCAATTTTTATCCAAACAACCTTCATCTTTTCACCGACTTACAGTTATGTTCAATGTTGGAAAACTTTACATGTCCAATCAAACTCGTCCTTTTCAATAACTCTTTAGATTTTTACTTTTGGTCAACAGAGAAGACATCGTCATCAGATCAACCCCGCACCTTTGTCTGTCTCATCTAACCTTCTCAAAGTACACAGTCTCGCCGTTGAAAGAAGCTTTCGTCACAAGCTGTTAGCAAGCTTAACAGCACAATGACGATGCCACGCCGTAGAGGAGCCGTGCACCCTTCACCATCCACCATTTCCCACCATCTCTCTTTCCTCCCCGATGCCACCCTCACTCTTGCCGCCACCTTGTCGCCGGAGGACAGAGAGGTGTTGGCCTATCTCATCTCTTTCTCAGCTCCTCATGATAACATTACCAGAACAACTTCATCATCGGCTCTCCGCACGTCCACTACTCCTACCACTCCAAAGACCGTAGTTCGTAGAGAGATTGACAACGACCATCCTCCGTCGTTCTACTGTCACTGTTTCAGGTGCTATATGAGCCACTGGGTTCGATGGGACTCGTCTCCCAACTGCCTCCTCATGCACGAGATCATGGATGCGTTTGAGGGATTGTTGTTGCCACAGAGAGAGAATAAAGATTAATTAATTATTAAATGTTCTCATAGATTGATATTGAGTTGGACGACGACGAGTACGTTGAGGATTCATTTATTGAATTATTGTTGTGCCTTAACCACTTTTATAAATACTAGCAGATGGAAATGCCCAGCTGAACTAAAATTTGCTAAATAGAATTTGCTTGGATAATAGCAATCGGTTGTTTCTTATATATTTTGTAGTATATTGGACACGTGGAAGTATATTGAAGTAAAGGGGTACGATAAACAGTAAAAAAAGTAGGAGGAAAAAAGCAAAGGCAAATTATTAGAGAAAGATAAGAAAAAAAACATAGGTTAAGAAGTAATTTATAAGTTTGTAGTTTACCTTATGAAGCGTTAATTAATCATTAGCAAAAGTTACATGCTTAGGTTGTCTTAAATATGGTGAAAAGTTTACAATAATCTAGGCTTTTGTTGCCGTTATTAATAAGAATATTTGAGGTCAGCGTAAGTTATGATTTAATTTCTTTGAATCTTTTGTCAAGACATTATCTAACTCCCGAAGAAGAAACAAGAATATTTTTTGAAAATATAAAAAAGAAACAAAATATATGAGCAGAGGTCAGTTTGGGGAGGAGCAGGTGTTTAATTTGACGTGGAAGGGAAAAAATTGAAGTATGGGAACAATTTCAACACGTAAGAAAATTAAATTAAACGATGAAAAATTATTCAGACGATCACGAATTGATTGATTTGAAAATAAATTAAAATAAGTAAATCAAGAAAATATGAAAATTGCAAAGTATGAATTAAAACGACTAGATTTAATCAAATGACAAAAATCAGTTAAGGTATCAGATTTCAATTAGATTGGACACTAAAATAAAATTATAACGGTGGATTGATTTAGGAAATACTTCAC
>JANVCL010000001.1:17677986-17698207 GCA_026546855.1 Erythroxylum incrassatum
TGGCCTAGGGCACAATACTAAAACCTACTACACTAGCTATTCGCCCTATACCCTCGGTAGTCCAATATTCAATTAGGACGTTATAAAACCGAGTCCACACAGGAGCTGACCTAACAACTTCCTGCTCACCTCCATTCAAATGCCACTTCTTTAGAAACAGAGGCTTGCCTTAGATATGCCACAGCCCTCTCTCCAGAATTTCATTCATTCCTTCCACAGATTCGAATTTGAAAAGGAAATTGTTCGAGCTAGTGATTAATACTTCCTTCAAACCACGAGCAGCCCATAATCTAGTTAATGCTCTGTGGACTACAGAGAAGGTAGGTCGCTTACCAAGGAAAAAACCAATGAGGGTGGTTTTAAACTGGGTCGCTCCTTGCTTGGCCGGTTCTGGTGGGGACGTCACGAAAATTTGGTTGCCCTTCATTTCCGGAGGATAATAGGTTAAGGAAGAGGCCTGAGATGAAGCTTTCAATCCTGCTTTCCATGTTCTGAGATTTCCAGGAGGAGTCGTCGACGGTGGAAAGGAGGAACCAGGGGCAATAATCTGAGCGGGTTTGGGAGGCAGAGCAGGGGAGACAAGTCAGGGATGGGTGGGTACTGTCGGGGAAGGCTAATGGTTAGGGTTAATGGATGGAATCTGGTCGCAGAATGAGAAGGCGCAATCGCAAGAGGAGAAGGGTCGGAGTTAAGTGGAGAGGGAGGCGCTGGCAGGGATGGGGGAGACGAAGCCATGGAGAAGGAGGGTTGATGCTTAAGTCACCGGCGCCGGAGTCTCAGAAGTCGTAGTTTATCTTAATTGTTAGATTCGAAAACAATAGTTTTTTTCTAAATTATAATAAGTAAAAAGAGTAGTTTTTTTATAAAAAATTTCAATTAAATTTTATTAAAGGAATCAATTTAAATGAGAATAGTTTACAAATTGAATTTGAAAATTGTTTTTAAGTTACGTTAAATTGCTATATAGAATATAAATTTAATTCATTTAGGAATCAGTAGGTTTAATCTAATTTAGTTATCCAAAGAGTTGGAAATATTATTTTAGATTATAACGGTCAAGAACTAAAATCAAATCAAGATTTATATTTCATGCATGAAATTTGATTATAGTTGGATATAAGTTGTCTGTTTTCATATATATGGTTAATATATTGTGTGTGCATATTAAATTGCATGTTTATATGTATGATATTTTACATGCATTTTTTGTATTTGATGAGACAATTGAATTTAAATTCTTTGTTAAAATATTAAATACATAATTATAATATGATTATTTCCTTTAATTATTATAAGGATAAACTAGATTTTTGCTTATTGTTAGGCTTGTTGAGCAAACTCAAGCTCACTTTAACTTGAATATGCCTAATATTATAATAATAGGTCCTACTTAACTAAATTTGTGTGATTTAGATAAGTAAATTCATGATCACATGAATTTTGAGGCAAAGTTAAATAGCATAAAGACATGTTTCGATAACAGTTTTCATAACAAATTTAGGAGTCATATGAAATGTAATTGATAAAGTTGTTAATTGCCATTTAATTTTTTTTGAACAAATACAAGGTTAACTAAATTTGAACAGGATCCACTAGAGAGATTAAAGTAATTTTTTGGAATAGTAGGTGAGAGTTATTATTTGAATAAAATAGTGAGAATAACTAAATATATTTTAAATTTTATAATCTTATTATTATGGCATATATTTCCAATTACTTTCTAATATTTATGTTTAGTTTTGAGTAGAAATGACCTTTTGTTTAGTATATTTGATACTAAGATTTATTGAACAAATTTTTTTTATATATAATAAGATTTAAGAAGAGTTCTCAAAATTAGAAAGAAAAGTTGGATGTCTATTATATAATATTTGTGTTAATCATTGATGAGGATTTTAGTGGCAAAGTTTGAGACATAGGTTAATGTCACAGATGACGAATATAGTGACATTTTAAAGTTGAGTAATGTCTTATAAACTTTAAGGACAACATATCAGATGTATGTCAGTACCATAATATCATAATACAAATAGTTACGTGAAGTAGAGTTGAAAGGTATAATATCTTAATGATATTTAACTTCGTAAAAGCATAAACATGGTCACAATTAAAAGCGTTGGTTATATTATGATGATAATTGTCATTAGAAGAAAAATGATTGCATGACATTTCTTGCCTTCACGAAATACAATAATGATTATATATATATTATTAATCCATGCTTTTAAGTATTTGATACTGAATTTGAATTTAATATTACTACAATATTCAAAACATGATAAGAAAAGATTGGTTGAGTAAAAGTAATTGATCCAAATTTATGCAAATAGTATGTATTTGTTGGATCAAATGAGACTTATGTTTAACATAAATGGAAAGAATAGAAAATTAGATCATTGAGACTATAAGATTTATCTTTAACACAAATGACAAGAATATAAAGTTAGATAATTGAAAATATCATTTTATGTTATGCTGGTTAAATCAACATAACTAGAATCATAAATTTTTGTAAACAAAGTTACATGTATCCTATTGATAATGAATCATATGGAAATTATGAAACTTGTTGGGTTGAAAAATAATCAATTCAACTTTTGTTAAAAGCAATGACAATGGCATTAAATTGTTAAATTTTATGTATGTTATATGTTGGATGTAATACTAATTCATAAAAGGATGGATAGTTGTATTCCATTATATTTACTAATGCCTTTATATGATAGAATTATAAGTATTGATTGAAATATTGATTTTAAATTTAAAAAAGTTTAAAGTTTTTAAATTTGAGTAAAAATTAAAAGTTGAAAATATTAAAGCACTTTAGTAAGATCGATATATCAAGATTTAAATTTTTTTAGTTGTTTGTAGAAAATGAAATTTTGTGGTGAAAAAATTCATAACTACATTTCATAATGGTATAGTTTTGTGTAAAAATAATGTGAGATATTGTAGATGCAAATTTTATTTCTTCTATAACTATGTCTAATAAGAAAACTTACCTTCAAAAGTTCTAATTAAATCAATTAATAAGGTTCCACATTATATACAAAACGTTAAGACTTTGAAAAAGTCAAAATTAATGATTTTATAATATAAATACTTAGTTGAAGCATGTATTATTTAACAAGTTTAAAAGTAAAATATAGAATAAAAAGTTACGAGATATTCAAAAAGTTGGGTATAATCTTACTAATCTCGTTGAGCAAAATGTTTATTTCCATGAATACTTATAGAAGAATAGTACTCAAGATAAATAGTGAGAATAAGATGAAGTATTAAAATGTTCAAATCTCGTGATAATACATCCCCTTGGACTACTACCTTTATTGACACATTTGATATATAGTTGAAAAGTACGAGATATTAAAAGATTTATTTTCATTTATTAGTTTTTGTTTTGGAAATAATTGTAGATTTATCATGTGTTTGTAGGAGTACTTGATACTCTTTAGTAGCAATATGTAAGGACCTATTGTTCGTGGAGAATAAAAAAATTATATTTAAACTTTTAAATATATGATAATCTGAGAACAATTGTTATTGAGTATAAAAATGTAACACATTAATTATGGAAGTTATATTTATAGAGATAAACATGACAATTGTTTATCTATTCTAATCTAAATATATAGATAATGTACTAAAAATACTTAGTATTCAAGAAATTATAAAAAAAATTTCCATTACTTTTGTAATTTAATCACGAATAGTCTCTCAATAAATTCTACATGGAGATGTTCTAATAAACAGCCTGCTCAAAAATCATTTTGTATCATTATGTATGTTATTGCCCAAAATTCTGTGTATTGAATCCTTTTTGTTTGCATTGGAGCATTTTATACTCCCTATGAAACTCTCGCCAAAAGGCACAGCTCTTGTCAACATACCCGTAGGAATTCCATGTACGGCCGTAAATTTAGATTACAGGAAAAACAGATGGAGGGACGAAATGGCCAAGAGTGATGGAAACGATGGACAGACTTTTCAAGTTATATAGTCCAATTTGACCTTAGAATCGCTGAGATGTAAACATAAAATAAGATTATTAATGCAATTTAGTAGTCTTTATATTCCACATCTAGGTATATTAATGCAATTTACTAGTTTTTATATTTCACATCTAGGTACATGTGGGTTATATTAGTACTCTCCACTATTCGTCTCGCTCATTTAGAAAAATCTGTCTCATGATTAAGAGATGAATCACAAGTTAGGAGACAAGATCCTCTGTCTAAATTTATGATGTCTTATTCTATCTCATAAATCTCAGTCATTCATTTATGCAAGTTCCCCCGCACAAATAAACATGGGACCTGCATAAATGAATTGCTGAAATTCGTAGGACAGAATAAGACACCATAAAACTGAACAGAAAATCCCGACTTCAAGTTAGAATGCACAAGCTGCCTATTCAATCTTACGTTACTAATACTATATCTGATCTCTGATCTGCCTGCAGAACCACCGGTACAAGTCATTTTTCAACTTACGGTATTCACCATGGGGGTAAACATGCAGTAAAATTTGAATAGCTGAAGAATGCGTATGTGAGAACTGAACTCATTATGTAATAATCATGGAGAGGGACTACAGCACTTGGTTCATGGCTACCCAAAATGTTGCTAATCTATAACAAGAAATAATTGAGACCTTTGGGACCTGTGGTTTTAGACGAGCAAATTTGACATAACATCTGTACATTGCTCTATGTGCTAGATTTTCAAATTCCCTAACTTTAAAATGTAGCTTGTGTTGACAAATTAACTTGTTCGTATATGCAACCGAAAAAATGTGGACGTTCAATTTAAGTTACAAGGAGCAGAGGAAGACGTATAAATCAACCCATGGCGTTGACCACTTTCAGACACCAAATAATGACGCTCATGGAGCACTCGATCAAATCTTCTCTTGCTCATCCATGGGAATCTCACACTTCAGCAGGAGGAGTTCCCACCATCATCCTACATAAATGGATACAGTTTTCAGTAACAACAAATAGGAAACAGAAGGTGAAAAAGATGAACAAAGGATAGTCACCCCATAATCTTTCCAGTCATCTTAAAAATTGTATCATTGAGAAACAAGTTTCTGCTGTAAAGCTTTTTCCCCTTCTTTCAATCTAGTAAGTCAGCTATTAATTAGCAATAGTTGGTAAATCTTTTCCTCGTTGATTAGTCCTATGCAAAGCATATTTTTTTCTTAGCAACTAATGCAGTAATTTTGATGAATCTTTACAATTACATCACCAAAATTAACATAATTTCAAAGGGCTTAAAGTTTAGTGAACAGCACAACCGCTTGAACTTGCTCAACTACACATATTTTAACTTACGAATAACTCTTGCTCCGAATTTCAACCAGAACAACAATATCATTTTCCCCTAAAAGACTATCTAGAGTTTCTGCACTGAAATTGATGCTTCTTCAAACGCATAGACCAAAGACAATCAGCTTAAATTCTATATTACAATAATATACACACCTTTTTCTGATGTTAAAAACATCTCTGAGCAGGCAACGTTAAGGTCAAGTTGTTGGCCTAGTCATGGTAGATAAACCACGTCCGACAGGTAGAACTCCTTGAAAACCATCATCAGCTTCCTCCTCTAGTGAAGCTGCATGGTGAATTGAGCATGTAAAGAGAAACGTTACTAAATTGAAACTTCAACCACAATAACCACCAAAATCTAATTAACGAGGTGACCATTTAGAATATCAGAAAGTTTATAATCACATGACAGCCTGAAGTAAACAACCAAAAATACTAAAATACACATACGAAGATGGAAGGTAATCTTCCATGACAAAATGGAACAGATATTAAAGTTTGCGTAAATTGACGTGTTCAGCAGCCTGTTAAAGAGTTCACAACTTCAAAATAGTTTCAGACATCATTTCAGCAACTAGATCTCTTTTATATTCCATCATACTTTCCCTGATTTTGACTAAGAAAAAAGTATAGAAATAAGGAACTCTGGATAATAGATTTCGAGGATGAGTTCGACTCAGGGCCTTACAAGTGATCTCTTCACCAGCCTGGGTTCCAGCCACCCCAATGCATGAATATAAAGAATCTTCATCTACTCTCAACTGCTCATATGCAACATATACATCCTCAATAGTGGCAGCTTCATAAAGTGAATTAAGGTCTTTAATGCACGAAATATCCTGAAACCAAGACCAGAAAAGAAAAGGTTAGATATACATAACCCCTGAGAAAGAATAGAGGGAATCTGAATTCATTGTTTCAGCCCATAACTTCCAATGGCATTCATTACCTTTCTTGGAACTGAAGAAGCTTGCAAATGAGCTAGCAACCCAAGCCAATAGGCATTTGACTTGAGCTCAGCTTCATGCCTCATGAGAAGGGTCCTTTTTGCCTGGAATAAAAAGAAAGGTGATGATTGATATCGAGTGAAAACAACGGGAAATACTGATTCTGTGAAGTATCATAAAGAATATGCCTGATAACATCAAACAAGAACGAAAAAAGAAAGTAAAACAAAGTCCCATCTGACAGGTTAATTCTCCTGCCACCTGGCATCACAAATAGTGACTCAAGAGAAAATGTGGATAGGTTTTCCTTGATAGAATTTATATGTTAAGTATGCTGCATAACTTCTAGGTGCGTAAAAAATAATGTGGCGGTACAAACTAACCCTATCCAACTCCCTCTGGGCAATCTTGTTGCTATGCAAACCTCGAAGCACACTCTTGCATGCATCAACTGCTTTATGAACCTGCATGTTTGTTGGGCTTGAAGCTTAGAAACTTTGAAAATGGAAAAAGAATTCAAATGAAAACAGAGACATATGAACCCCGACCTTGCTTGGAGTTGATGTTACAGATATAACATACCATCCAAGGTTAAGCCTATCAAAGAGGCTTAACTCAAATGATACATCATAAGTCAACCCTAGAGAATCCCTTACTGTGGTGAAAAGCCTGTAGACAATAAGCTAAATTAAAAGAATCTCCAAAGATTTTCTATCTACAAACATAATCCGATTCAACTAAAAGCCATCATAATTTCTCAGTATGGGAGTACTTTCGATTGTTCCCTAAACTAAAAGGATCCAGCAGATGTTATGAGAGTGTCATAATAAAGGTCACAAAGCCATGATATCCAGTTATTTTTATACTGCCAACTACGTAAAAAGCTTGGGGAACAGGGATAGTGCTGGCCCAATTAAGATATTCTGAAGAGTCTATATTTGTATCAGATATTTAAACATAAATAAGAATACAATGAAGTGTTCAAAGCACCCCACAAGGTAATATAATCTACCCATTGTTGTTTTCTCAGTCTTTAAAGAAGCCCAACTCCCTTAGTTAAATTATGTCCTCAGTAGCAGAGTTCTAAACATAAGACACTATGATAAAGATGAAAAAGTTAGCCAAGTTACCTGGAATTTATGATCTCAGCCAGTAGTCCCATTGAAATGCCAAAGAACAGTGGATGGGTGCGAAGTTTTCCTCTCATATCCTTACCAGCTATCAGTTGTCCCTCCAATTTCTGCCCATCTGGAAAGTCACAAACAGTAGGAGATACATCAGTGACACTCCAGTAAGAAAATATGAAACAAAACGGACTCCTAACCATCTGCAATATATACCAGCAGCCATCTTCAACAGAGAATTTTAAATTTCCAACTCAGATGAATTCCAAGGCACATAGAAGGGGTAAAATGAAATACTGTTACGTATGTCATTGAGCAGTGAAGTAAATAATCTCATATTTTACAGCCTCATGAAACAAGACTGCACCCGACTTCCCATATTTATGAGGATGAATTACCATCTAAAACAAAAGGATTACAAAAAAAAAGGTAACCATATGGTGCCCCAATTTAATACCCTAATTTGGCAGCAAATTAGCACATGGACAGGAACATATGCCAACGAAACATAGGATAAATCTTGCATTGAGATTAATTAAATTAAATACCTCAAAATGCAATGCCAAAAATTATCTATTGTCGAATATTTAGTCCTCAAAGTTAGGAGTTAGTTTCCTATTTTGTAGATATTACGAAATCAGTCTTTATTGTGTAAATATTTTATAGATGATAGTTTCCTTATTTAGTTATGTAGAAGAGTGTGTATATATCATGTACCAATTTTGATTTAAGATAAGAAGATTAATTCATTCAGAATCTTCATCTATCATTCTAATATAAATCAACTTTCTAAGTTTATTTCTCAATTAGCAGTTTCCAAATGAATTTATCCAACAACTGCAACTCAATTCTGTCGAGTAACTAAATCCTGTCAAATTGCTGTCATTTCCCCAGTGTTTTTCTATTGGTCATTAATGCCAATATAATCTCTCATACCTAACCTAGAAAAGAAGGAACAGAAAGCAAAACGTTGGCTAATAATCATACCAGATGATAATGAAATGTCATCAATCAACTCAAACAGATCTTTTCCTTCAACTGTGTAACCCCATCGGTTTGGTGCAGGACCTGCAATATATGCACATGCTCTTTCATCTGTATCCTTCAGGAATACCTGCTTAAAGGCCAAAACAGTTTTAGAGGCATGTTACCAGAAATAATGTAGTAAAAACATTAATTATGATAACAAAAAAAAAACATTTTTGTGATTTTTCAAGATTGATGAACTAATGCTCAAATTTCATCAGATGCTCATTATTTAAGTACGCTTAGTAATTATAATCGACATGATCATTTTTGCAACCACAAAATTGAGCACCTTATTACCCTTACCATTTCCCATATAAAAATACAAGACTCACCCTCACCCTCAACCTCAACCTCACCCCTCCCTGTCCCTAGAAAGTTTAATTCTTCCTTTATTTGGATTCACCAACAAATCAATGAGCCTAACTTAAGCACTACTCCTTGGTTTCCAAAGGCACAACACAGAACTGACTTCCCCCGCACCCAATTTAAATGTAGTATTGGTGGTCATTTTAGAAAATGAAGATTCCATACAAATTTAACCCACTTTTATCAATGTCCCTAAATATATTGGAATCCATGCACTCCATCAAATTGAATTTTGCTCCAACATTGCTTCCTTTGGAAAGGGACAAGCAATTTAACATTTTAAAAATTGGCAGAGCTTTCTAATGACATGCATTGTCTTATGTGATACAACAGCCATAAGGTTAGATGCTTATCCATATTGATAGGGGAGTGAGTGGGCAAGTAGTGCCAACAATTGCTGAGATTGGTTAATTTCTTCAATGCTCCAATCAGACCAAGCTAATGAAGATAGAACTCATTACGATGCATTACAAAATTCAAAATGTGATAAATGCAACTTACTGAGTAAAAAGAAAAGAGTTAGACTCACTTGCTGGGACACCAATTCAGAGGGAGATGGTCATTCCGATGCATTACAAAATTCAAAATGTGATAAATGCAATGAGTAAAAAGAAAAGAGTTAACTCACCTGCTGGGACATCAAATCAGAGGGAGATGGTCGAAACAAGATTGGACTGGATTCTTGTATTCTTTCAGCATCATTTGTTGCTCTAACAGTGCCCAGAAAATCAATAATACAAGACTCTATCTCTTCTTCAGAAAAGTCCCCAACAATGCTTACCTAAAGGAAAATACATAAAACAGATTTTTAGCGGACGAGAATCTAATACCTAAATATAGCATTCAAGGTTTACAAGCAGAAATACGCACCTCCATGTTACCACCTATGAACTGACTCATCACTGCATCTTTCACAGATTTCAAAGTCAAATTTTGTAATGATTGTTGTGATGGTTCAACAAATCGCTCATCCCCATTCAACATTGCTGTCATGAGTTTGTGTGCAGTTGCCCTTTCCAAACTCTTAGGAATGGAGCGGTAATATGACAGATATAGTTGCTTTGCTCTATCCAGTGCATCTTCCAGCCAGACACTATGCTGGAATTGTGCAACACAACAAAAATTGATAAGCAACAGCATCCCAAATTACGAACAAAACATTTTTGAAATAAAACCAAGCAAAGCTAGACCAATGCGATGAAAGGCCAAACATTGTTTTTAGAGGGCCTTACCTCCAGCACCATATGAAGTAACTCAAATGCAGCTTGCATTCCATTGTCCCGCAGAGTAAAGCGGAACTCCATACAGATGAATTCCTCTGTTGACTCCAGAGAGCAATTGATTAAATGATTTACACAGAAAAGTTCTACCTGAAAAAGCAGAGAGATACAAAAATCAAAACAATTCAATTAAAAGAAGTAAGGCAGTCCAACAAAGAATTTCAAAGTTCAAAGGCAAAATGCATACAATATGTATGATCTCCTATTTGCAACTAATGTGCCATGAGACTGTAATCTGATGTTTAATGAGTATGAAATATATGGTAAGATTGGATGTAAGTTTAGTGCACAGTATTATAGAGTCGCTCCAATGTTAAGCAAAGAGATAAGGTCCAATCATCCAATCAATCAATTGTGGAGTTTGGGATGACCCAATCCTTAATTGTTGGTCCAATTATAACTCATGTTTTTAACATCACTACATATATGTTTCTATCAGTCTCTTGGTTTGAATCAACTATTGACAACTTGCATTATTAATTCTTTTAAAATGAATACTTCAACTATCAACTGAAACATGACAACACCTCTTGAAAAGGAAAGGAATTTTTAGAACACAAGTCTTTATCTATAGAAACATGTTATAAAAATGTCAGGCAGCGAATGACAAATGCATATAGCTTCACTCACCTGCTCCCTTGAGAAGTTGCCAACACGACCTCCCTCGCTGAGAGTTCTAACACCCACAATGACAGCTCCTTTTTCTTTAGAATTTTCAGCTGCTCGTCCTCCACCAACTATAAGCCGCATTACGCCAGTTCTAGACTCACTTTTTGATATCTGTGCAAGCATGGATATAAACAAACAAAATGTACGTAAAGATTTAACCAACGCTATTAGCCACCATAGAACATGAGGTGACAAATAATTTCTCTCAGGCAGTTAGCAACTAGACTTGATTAATCAATTGTCTTTAAATGCAATATTAACAAACTGGAAGTCACACAAATAAAAAAAATGAAGTTAAAATTTCATTTCCAAATCTGAATTTCACAAGAATAGCATAAACATACATCATCACAGTTAGCCACATTAACCTACTGAAAATAACCTTCAACAAGCATACCCTGTAGTTTACAGAGATTCCATTAGAAAGTCGACGCTGAGTGATTCCAGTTTCCTCATCATGCAATTTGGTGGCATTTATTCCTGAATTTAAAGGGACAAAGTTGGGCTGGCGTTGTAACCTTAACTCCTCTAGCTGTGAAGAAGATACTAGCTCTTGTGGCACTTCAAGCTGCACATAAAGCAAAGAAAATGATAAACAACCTTTCTGTGTTTTCACAAAGTAAGTTCAGAGGCTGAAATTTTGGATAGAAATATTCTAGGTCCGAAATCCACCTCCGGCTCTGCCTCTATGGGTTCCTTCAATCCTGATTGTATAGCATCAGTAATCTCGTTAGAATATATCTTGAATTCAGTTTCACCTAATCCATCAATATGGACTTTCTTTGGAATACATGCAACAATTGCAGCAGGAAGCGGAGCAGTTGGTTTTCCATAATCGGAGATGAATTCCAAAATCTCAGCACCAATAGAATTAACCTTAATAATCAACAGAAAGCAAAAGAATTATTGATTCACAACACAAAAAATGAATCAAAAGTAAACAGTGCAATCAAACCAACACCCAGAAAACCTCCAAATGTACAACAGTAGGACTACAACAATAATAACAACCCAGTAGAAATTCAGCTGACAGGCGGGGTTTAAAGAGGTCCAATAGTACACACCCTTACTCCTAACTAGTAGAGAGGTTGTTTCCAAATACAACAGTAAGACTAATATTCAAAGAATATCCTACATTAAGGATAACATGCTCACAACTAAATTCACTTAATAGTGTACAATATAAAACAACTTTCATGTCCAAGTCTTAACCCTACACTTTAGGAAGCATTCAGGTACAAGCCCTGTATTCCAAAACATCGTCAACCAAATCAAATCTACAAAAGCGTAAGATGCAAATCCACAAGTGTGCCTTCCTAGTAGATGAAACTGATATCTTAAAAAGCTAATCCCTGTTTGTTGACCAAATATCAAGAAACCAGAAAAGGAAGCAGAAGGATAGATTGTAGGTAGAACCATAATTAGTGAAAATTACTTCTTCAAGGGTGACAGTCCCAGCAACACCGAGTAAACACTCATGGCCTTGTCTCTGATCCATCACAGTATGGCCCAAAGCATCACTCTCCATAATAAATTCCAAGTTATCAACAGATGACACATTGTCAATCATAGCTGCTAAGTGTTCACTATCTTTCAGAAGTGCATCCATGTATCGAGTTAATTCACCCTTTGTCACGCCAAATTCTTTAAGCCTTCGAACCTGCACCCAATAATGTTTATAAGCCACTGGCAAACGGGAAAAGCAGATACTTTGGAAGGAGATGAAGAACATAATATCACTATAAAAACAAAGTTTGCCGCACGAGAGGTGATGCAAGGATCCTCCATTCCTAAACCTTAAACTAAATCAATTTCTGTATTTGCTTTACTTTATATGCTCATTTTCAGTGTCGTCAAGTAAGGAAAAATAAGAAAATAACTATCAATTATAGAAAGGAAAGAAAGATAGTGCAATAGAATCTTGTATTATGTGGAAGCAACAAATTCATAGGAATCAACCAAACTTAAATAAAGCTCTATTAACAAATTTAATAAGATAATTTCACTAAGAATAATTAATCAAACATGCTTACCTCTTGAACAGCTACTTTAATTGCATTATGCCAATTTTTTGGCTCAGCAGTTATTGTAAGAGTTGTCACAGTGCATCCTTCCCTTCCAGAATCACTATGGTCCAATTCAACAGATGTAAAAGGTGGATTTGAAGTCTGCAATTCAAATCAAGTTAGCACAATCAACGACCCACCAGGAACGTAAGATCAAGTGAGCAGAATTATGCACAGACAGCAATGTAATTGATACAGTGCAGAGTATGTTCCATATAATTCAACTTACATCTTTACCTTACGTTCATTTTCATCTTTAACCCGAAGACAACATACAAGACAGTAAGACACCATAAGTAATATCAATAGTTTGGAAGTCAAGCATTTGCTACTAAATGGCCTCATCTTTCATCATTAATATCTTCTGACGAATCTAGTTATGATTCAGCCATTCAGAAGACAAGCATTGCCGAAAATTTTGAGCAGCCAGACATTATAGTAGTCTTAAGTTGAAAAGACAATCAAGGAAACAATGGAAAGAAATGCTAAATCTGGAAGAAACATAATAGCATACCTTGTATCTTGTGTTAATCCGGAAATGCAATGCAGATAGAAATATTCTTTTCATCAAAACATTACGCAAATCACTATAAGTTCTAACTTTGTTAACTGGAATCTGCAATAAAAACACGAACAGCATGTAATGATTCCCACAGTTACACAAAAAGCAACGGAAACAGAGAAAGAATGAATCATCAATTCCATATGAAAAGCGTGCTTCCAATTCACTTGAATGGACCCACACCTAAAATCTTAACTACTTAAGACTGGAATTCTTTGTTAGCAATCAACAGCAAGAAAGGATTAAAGGAAGTAAATTCCTTTTACTAGCAATGAATATGCCTCAAGCTGTATTCACTAACCAAGACTCCAGACAAACAACTTAATTACAAAACATGCATCCAGGGCACTGTATGGACATCCCCCAGCACAAGCACTCTGCCAATACAAAAAGACATTTAAACACCAAGCTTCATACCTTGCAGAATATATTAACCGAAAAATTTTGAAGCAACTCATGTTGAAATATCTGAGGTGGTTTCACATCTGCATTGCTTCCAGTAAAAGACCAATTATGCTTTACAGGAGGGCGGACTGTATGTCTTTCCTTTGTTAAGATTTTTGATTGATCTGCAGCACTAGAAGGTGCCTCGAGAGATGAACTTCCAGCCAACCCAACTGAGAGCTTGGGAACTAAAAAATTTGCCATTGCACCGAATGCACTTGAAGTAGGTGTGGCAGCTGTCTCATTTTCAAGAACAGGTTGTCCAAAGATGGTCTGCATTTGTCATAATTGTTTTAAGGGAAAATAGAAGAATTACTAAAGCAAAACAAGGCAGTTGATAAGTTAGTTCATTGCATACTTCAATCTGATGGATTGTCTTTGCAATGTTATCAATGTCACCAACTATGTACAGGGTTGCATTTGCTGGGAAGTACCACCGTTCATGGAATTTCCTAATTTTATCAGCATCCCACTTCTTAATTTGATCCTCTAATCCAATTGGGAACCTTTGACTCAACTTGTTTTCCGAATGAAGATGTTGTAACAACTACATTCAAGATAGACACATTGAAAATGATGATAAAAACCACATATTTTGAAATATCAAGAGCTAAAACAAGAACAACACTACTTCCTACCTGGCAATCAACACGGTATTCTATTGTATTCATCATCTGTAATTCTGAAAGTATTGCACGCCTTTCTTTTTCAACTCGAGAAGCAAGGAATTGCGGGTGGAAAGCTATCTGTGCACATGAAAAGAGTCGGCAAAACATAAACTAAGTTCACATCACAAGGATAAATTACCAAGATGCTGACAATCAAAGTCCTTACTGAGAACATTTAACTTGAATGTATATCTAAAATCCATTTATGCATACCTCATTCAAGGCATCCAACACAGAAGGAAGTAGATCTGCATCACTATCCTGGAAAATATTTAAGGAGTTGTAAACAAACAGAAATCTATAGGTTAAGATTAAAGAAAGCAAGATAAATTGACATCAGGATCAATTTTCATAATAGTTCCAACATTTTTTGGGTAATCGGACCACCATGAAGGAAAGTGTTGTGATACAACGCCACCAGTGTAGCAAAAATGATATATAAATATTGAATCTCTACCTTGTTCTTCAAAATAAAGTTTAAAATTTTTCCAATATTTCACCTTGCTTGATAACAAACAATAAAATGCAGTGAAATTTTCTTTGAAAAAGAAATGGTGTATCTCTCTGAAATAAGTGTATGAATAATTCCAAAGAGCAGTAAGATTGGCTCAAATTTTGAAGTGCAAGTACACACACAAATATCTACCAGTATATATCCCCTCTACAAGATAAATCATCTATATCACCTACTCTTGAACAAATCCAAGTTTTATACCATATTTATACTACTTGCATTCAACATAATGCGAATAGAATCCTTTCATGGGCCATTTCTTCAACTTTCCAACATGGCAAATAGGAACTAGTTGTCATGGACATTAAACTGTTTAGTTTCTTTCTAAGACAACAGTAATTAGTACGAAGATAGAAGGTGAAAATTACAATCCATACAGAACAATATAAAGCACATTTACATGATGTATGCAAGTACAACAAAAATCCCCAACTTGAACTTAGATTAAATAGGTAAGCACAAAAAAAAGAGAGGGAAAAGAAGAGAACCCAAAATCAGTTAGCAAGTTTGGACAAGGATGCAAACCTTTGTATGAGTTGGTGAATGGATGTGAAATACTGTATGATGGAAATCAGTGTAAGCGTTAGATCGAGCCCCTGTCCCAAGAAGTTTCTCACGTTTCTTACTTCCAAGGAATGCAACATGTTCAATCATATGAGCAATACCCTGCTCATCATCTTCCTCATCTATTGATCCAACATGTACCTCCATATGTGCTTCAAACCTAAAGAGCATTAATTACACATATGCCACAGAGAGAGAGAGAGAGCACGTTGCATTATTATTTGCCTGGCAATTTAGCATACGAAGAACACACGTGACCACAGAGCCTGATCATAAAACTGTATCGTCCCCCTCACAATTCACTCAAGTAGGTTCACTTCTGCTATTGAAATATTGCAACATGAAAAAGGTAAAGGTGCCACACATTAAAATTGTTAGGTTACTTGGTAGCAGCATATGCACGATACCAGTTACCTCCATTCATGTATGATGGAGCTTGAGGCATCGGGCTAGTATCTTAGCCTACCACAGCAAAAGAACAATTTGCTGATAAACACTATGTAACAGCTCAAACATTGAATGACATCATCTAGCACTGTTAAGAAAAAGACAAAGTTGAAACTCCATGTCTCCTAGGGATTTGTGTCTTAGATATGGTATGATTGACATCTTGGAGCTATCTAGAAACTCAAAAAATTTGACCCAAAGAAATAAACAGTGATGCCACAATCACATCTTTCAACCATAATTTATATGTATTTGGAGGAACTGTGGTGGACAAGCATGTGGCTCAGAAAACCATTCTTTTGGGCATAGGGAGTACTATTGAGAAGAGAATCTCTTCAAGGTAGTCATAACTTATCAAAAATAACCCATAAATGGCATAGATCACAAGCATAGCCACACTTTAAAGATTTAAATGATACAAAGATGCAGAGACCAAACCTGTTTGGAGGAACTTTGTTTGGTAAAATAAGATAACGAAGACCATTCTGTAACTGTCCTCGACATAGTTTCGGGTGAGAAGGAAGTTCAGAGTTTAAAAACTCAACCAATGCTGATCTATCTATTTCAAATAATGCATCAGAATCTTGTCTCTCAAGAATGCCATCTGGACATGCTGTACTTGCTGCATGTGGCTCATTTGGACCCAAAGAAGCACACAGAACTTGAACATGCTTTGCCTGGAAAATTCCCAAACTCCAACAATCAGGTCAGCAGCACAAAATTATGGCTAGTCAAACAAGCCATATAGGCTAAAATCGAAGTTATTGGCCTTCCTTTAAAATGCCACAATTCGAGGCCAACATCTGTGTTAAACATAGTTTCCAAGATTTTCAGAAATTTAAACACGAGACAAACAGAATCACTTAAACGGAAATGATCATGACTTCCATCATAATATTTGTAGTCTAGATAAAAACAGGAGCAAGTAAAGACAGTCAAGTGTATGTTAGTTGAATTCAGACTATAAATAGCAAATGAAACTAGGATTAAAAAGCAATCTATATAGACTTGACACAGCAAGAAATAGACCAGATAGGCAGTCAATATGCTGGACAGTCAAATGAATGTTTCTATTACCAATAAATTATAAATCTAATGTTCACTCATCACTTGCTGGAGGAACAACAATAGAAAGAATCAACTGACTTAATCATGCGCTTAACCTCAAAAGAACAAAAACACAGTGAGGTGGTGAAAAGGAGAATTTTTCTTAATATCAATATAGCCGATGAAATTATCTGATGGAGGTAACAATATTCACTAACATCATGCACAATGCATGATCATCAATATAAGGAAGTTCTAAAATTTAACTTACTCTAGTGGTACTGAATGAAAGACCATGAGAATGAAAAGCAGATTTGTCAGAGAAAGCCCTCAGTATGGATGTTCTGATGCTAAAACGATGTCTGCGGAGATTCCGGCAGCACAAATTGCATTTATATTGTTGTGGCAAAGATGCTTCATCCACTCGTTCACCAGAAAAGGAACTGTGCTGTTTCCAAGCCTTTTTCCTCTTTCCAGTACAGCCTCCATGCATAGTGACTTCATAAGGCCATCTTCAATTCACAAAAATCCCCAAGAATAAAGCAAACATATAATGAACAATCAATTTGGTTCATAACTAAACTGTATATGCAACCACATTAAACTGGATGTTGCTAAACTAATCTTTTTGGATTATTATTTCGTTTCAGCTTTAACTTCTATGCATACCCAAAGTAGCCATCAATCACAAAGACTTGAGTGGAACTTCACCTCCTATGGATCAACAAAAGTCATATTAGTCCTAATGAAAGTATGACTCCATAGTTTGCAAATGCATGCTGCTAATTGTTATCTTTTTCTTATTTTGTTTAAGAGGCATTTCATGCATTTTATTCAGCCCTTGATTAAGAAAAGGTGCAAGATAAGCGGCTACCCACTCTTCTACTTGCCTTGTCTCTCGAGGTTTCATTGTTAATGTTTGGTTCTCAACCCATATACATACTACTTTATGTACTTCAGGAAATTTAATATGCTTTGAACATGCCCAAATTTAATCTGCTCTGGACATGTCCAAACGACGAAATTACACCTGTTGGTTTTTTTTCACGTGATATTTTTTTTTTGACTGTTCATAAGATGCTTGAATAACCTAATTGAGGAAGCAGGTCTAACCCAGGCTCTTAATGAAAGATAAAATGCAATCCCATGTATTCAAATAATTAATACAAGCCATTAAATACATGTCCTTGAACCATATGATAACAAATTGCGACATTTAAAGGTCAAAATTACAGTGTAGTTATCACAAGCAGCTCTAGTTTAACTTGTAAATATCGACTTCCCCGTTGGACGCTAAACTAAAGCATTTTACGCTCATTTAAAGAACATTCAAAGAAAAGCAAGTTTATAGAATAATCGCAACTACATGCATCACCATCACATGCTAAATGATACCTTATAAATGGAGGAGTCGACTGGAGTCGAGCGAAGGGCGTAGAAAGAATTGGAAACCGACGAGGCTGTGGGGAGGCAAAGGAGCTTCTCGAGCAAGAATTCTCTCTCTGAGTCAACGATGCACGGATTGTCGGAAAGCTCATCAAAACGGCTCCGGCACCGGCGGCGGCTGTTGAACTCGAAGCCATCGGCGGTTACTTGGATTTTGCAGATAAATAACAATAATTTAATCGGGTGGCTCTTTCTCTGATCTGCCCCTCCGATGGCTTCTTTATTTCCTTTCCTCTTTGTTGTTTATATATACTTTCTCGATTGATAGCATTTCTTATTATCAGCCGTCTCCTGATTTTTCTTTTTTTTTTTCTTTTAACGAGTGGCTTTACTTTTCCAGATGATTTGAGATCTTTTTAAGACGAGCAATACTTTTTCGAGCCCATTATGATATTGATTTTTGTGAATAATGGGCTAGTTCTCAATGCCTTCAAATAGGGAGCCCGAAGATATACGTGCACTATTCAAAAACTGGACCCTTGTCCAATAGTCCAGGGAGAAGTAACTCTAATTTTAAAATTAATTCATATTATTTTAATTTTTAAAAAAATACAAGCATATTAGATATCTACATTATTAAAATTATAAATTCTATTAATTTATATCAAAATATTTTTTAAAATTTATGTAAGTTAAATATTATATAAAAATACAAATTAATATCAATTCATAAATATTAAAATTATTAATTTAACAAATTTTAATTATTTTAATTATATATATATATATAAGAGTATTTCGTCACCATTTTATGAAAAATCATTAGGTATGAATATGTTAGATACATGTGATTCAATTGGTAAAATACGTTGTATCTATGGGATAGGGATAGCAAAAGGAAAAAATCGAATATTTCACATAGTACTATGCCCTCCTCTTGTTATTGCAGGTTGGTTATTCGTCAGCACGAGTTTAGCTTTCAATGCAGTTATATCCAATATACACAATAAAACAATTAGAAAAAATGGACGGGAATAAAAGCCCTATGTCTCTTATCCATAGGAGGTCTTCCTCCACTGGTAGGTTTTTTTTGTATATTAAGTATCTATAATACTTAAAATTATAAATATAGTAAGTTTGAATGTTTAATATAAAGCATTATGTAAATTAATATATATAATCTATATGTATGTATACATATACATTCACCAAAATAATAAAGATCTAACTATCAAATATTGAAAATATTTAATTATTAGTACAATTTAAATATGATGAAGTATAAATTTTATAAATATTAAAATAGTTAATTATTAGTAAATTTTAATTATTTTGAAATATGTGTACATTAGGCATATACAACGTTAAGTTATAAATTTAGTTTATATATACCAAAAGATTCTAAATTCTTAATATACTTTAATCATTTTGAATAAAAATCAATTCATAAATATTGAAGATAGTTAATTATTAATAAATTTATATTAATTTAAAATATATATACATTAGGTACTTCTTCTACTAAATTATGCAATGTTTAGTTATAAATATTTAAGTCAAACTTTATGTATAATTAATATATATATTATATGTGAAGGTAAATTCACTTATATCAAAATTTGTCCCTTTGTTTTTGCGGTTATAGGTTGTTGTTTCTTCAGGTGCGAGTTACTTCAGGTGTTGTGCGAGGAGGAGATGTGTAGTGCCCCCTTATCGTAGAGTACCCACCGGAACACCCGTAGGTCATTCCGGTACATATCCTACAATAAGATAGAA
>JANVCL010000001.1:17713240-17756689 GCA_026546855.1 Erythroxylum incrassatum
TACCTCTTTATACCACCCAAATGGCTTGAATCTTCCTTTCCTTTCATGAAACAAAAGTTGAAAGAAGCTTGGAGGAGTTTCCATGGAGGATTTTGTGAGTGAGGGAGAGAGAGGGAGGAAGAAGACAACTCTTTTGTCTTGTTCTCCTACTTACCTCCTTATATATAAGTCATAAGTCCACTTATTTACAAAAATGCTACTCTTGTTCTGGTTTTTAAACATCTGCCTGGACAATTTCCTGTGACCACCGAAAAATGTCATACATCATTAATTCGATGTCACTAAAATTACTATTCACTGTTCTGAAATTTTTAATGACATCAGTCGTAAATTATTGATCTATTTCGGTGCACCGGTTAAACTAGATACCGGATGTTACAGTATATGTGCACAAATGAATATGTATTTGATTGATTGACTTTGTAATGTGAATTATGTGTGAATTGTATGATTTTAGATGGTTAAGCCATTCAGACATTGCTAGATCATCCAAGCAATAACATAAATTGAAGCGTACTGTGAGTCAACCTAGATGATCTTCCTATGATTGATTTATTTTGTTTAACTTCCAATTATTGAAACTATTTGTGATTTGTTTATGAATTTTAGACTTTAGTGGTCCAAGGAGTTTACTATTCGGGAATTTATTAGAAGTATTCTATTTGCATCTAAATTCTAAATGATATTTGTATACTCAACGAAAGTTGAATGCCAGAATTAGGTTCGATGAATATGAGATTCTATCTGTGTATCATAAGTGAATGTTATACATGGCATATTCTGTTATTTGATGCATTTTATAAAATACATGTTCAAATAAAGGCGTTGTGATCAAAATAGCCAGTCTGAAAGAGTTTTAAGCTAATAATTCTACATGTAGAGCTTTGCTCTGTGATTTCTATATCTGATTGAGCCTAATAGGCTAGCATCTGTATCTGTATTTGAAAGACGCTCTGTCATAACAAATAATAACGAATCTGGAGTCTCATATGCATATACATTTGTATATTTATGATTATGATATATATGATCATGAAATCTTTTCTAAAATTGTGATGATTAAGTGATATGTCATGATAATGTGATTGATTGGGTTATTTATATTCTGAAAGAATGTTTGTGAAATTGGTTGATTGTGTGATATTTGTATATTTGAAATGAGTGAGATCATCAATGATGGTTCACTCATTGAGTTCGTAAAACTCATCAAAAATTACAATGTGACTTTTCAGGTACGAGACAGGAGATCTAGTTCCTAAGATTTGTCTAGAGAAACATTTTGGATTAAGATATGGCTTAAAGGTCTATCAGCTGACATAAGAGGAGTTATAGTTTGTAACTTGTAGTTTCTTGTCATATAGAACTTTTGTGTAACGATTGTAAATACTTGTTTCAATGAATACAGTGTAAACTTTTGTCATTTAATGAAATGAAGTGTTGAAGTTTTTAAGTATTGTATATTCTTTATGATGCCATTTAGGAGATTATGTTTGCTCTAACATACCATTGTCATAGAATATGTACTTGAATGTTCTTTAGATGTTCTAGTATATACTCTATGGTAGTGGAATGTTACATTTCAAATGACCAACATAAAAAGAAAGAAAAAGAGAGAGAAAATGTATCATATGTAATTAATTGGGAATATATATTAGTTTAATTATTTTTTAGTTTATAAATTTTTATTTATATTATTATGTCAAATTAGTTTACTAAATTATACAATTTTTATCACTAATAAAAAGAATGTTGTGATGTTCCAATCAATATTGATTAGTATGTGTCGTATCGACTTAAAATTGATATTGAAAAGTAAATTTTGAGGATTAAATTTTATAAAAACTAAACCTAATCCCAAATGAAGGAGGAGGCAAGCTAGGAGTCTTAATTACCTACCTCACCCAAGTCACAAGCCTCTCCTTGTCAAAATTGCTATCCTCGTCATTGTTGCTACATTACAATTGCTGCTCCGTCACTGTCTTCTTTCGCCACTATTGTCATCTTCTCTTGTGACCTTGATCTTCTTGGCTAGTTCTCGTTATCTTCTCTAATTTGTTCTAGCCTAGAAGTTTGTCAATAAATTGTTGTAAGTTAGATAGGTGATGATAAAACTTGTGTAGTTGAGCTTATCATTTTGATTTTATTAAAGATGTTCGTTTTTACAATAGGTTATAGATAAATACAATAGGTAATAGTTGTATGGTGGCATGGTGTAGATGTTATTCAATGTCACATTACTCAATCTTATTATTACCAACCTATAGTAAATGTTATTGTCTTTCATACTGCAAGATATAAAGCTCATTCAATTAAAGACTACAGAGATAGTTTCCGTATTAGCTTTATTAGTGCAAAAAGTTTTTTTAATGAAAGAAGAATGACTTGGAAAATTTATGGGTGTTTAATTATATGTGACGGTTGGATAAATATTAGACACGATCCTATTATCAATTTTTTGTTTATTTTGCTAAAGGAACGATGTTTTTAAAGTGTATTGATGCATCTTACCTTATAGGAAATATTGATAGTTGCTAGAGATATTTGATTAAATTGTGAATAAAGTTGAGTATGAAAATATTATACGGTTCATCACCGATAATGATGTTGCTTAAAAGTAGTTAAGAAAAGGTTGTAAAGTAGGTTTAGTTCTTTTTATTGGACTTTTTGTGTTGCATTTAAGATTAACTTGATTCTAGAAAATGTAGGAGATGGTTAATACTTTCCTATTATTAATGAAACCGTGTAAAAACTAAGAAAAGTGAATAAGTTAATTTATAATCATGCATGAGTTCTAAATTTGATAAGAAAGGATTTGGCCAATGGTAGAAAATTGTATCATTCTACCATTACAAAATTTACGACTAATTTTTACCACTTTAATATATTGTTCAAATGAAGAAGGATTCAAGATAAATGTTTATAAGTGATAATGTTAGAATTGGGATTTTTAAGATTATACTTGAAGATCATGAATTTTGGTCTCAATGTCAGTTTGTCATTCGAGTTTGTAAGCCTTTAGTGAGAGTACCTCATCTGGATGATAGTGATGAGAAAGCAACAATAAATTACTTTTATGATGCCATAAAGAAGCCAAAGAAAGCAATTAAGGGTAATTTGAAAGATAAGCCTTCCTTGTACACACCTTATCTTGTAGTTATCAATGAAAGATGGAACAAAAAACTTTACTCTCTGTTGTTTATTACTAGGAGATTTTTCTAATTAGAGTGTCTATTTTAGACCAATTTTTATAAAGAAAGCATAAGTTAATAGGAGAATATTATTAACTATTATAGTAATTGTTTCGCATGAGAAGATATAAGATCTCTTTAACGCATATATAAAGGCGTAAAAGAATGTGGACAATGATTTCTGGATGCCTATTGGAATATGCTAAAGAGACAAACTTAATCCAAATATATATTTCTTTACTTTTTCTAATTATTTAAATTTATTCATCAATTTATTTTTTTGTAAAGTTGCTTTGTTATCTTACAATTGTTTAGTAGGACCTATTTAGAGGCAATTTTCCAAATTTACAAAATTTTGCAATTCAAATTCTTTGTTAATGTGTGAGTGCAATTGCTTTAAAAAGAATTTGAGTACATTTAAATGTATTCATTTTAGAAAAGAAATAAATTATAACACAAGAGATTAAATGATCTAGTATTTGTTCTGTATAACTTAAAGCTTTGAGAAAGATATGATATTATTATTATTATTATTATTATTATTATTATTATTATTATTATTATTAAGTTGAATATAATATAATTTATCATAATTTCTTAGAACTTCTAATTTATTTGTCTATTAGGACTATTAATAGAACAATTAATTCTATAGATCCAATTTACTTTGATCATATAAATCTTTTAGAGAATTTAGTTTTTGAGGTGCCAAATTTTATAGATGAGAGTGATTTGAAAGATAATCTTGAATGAAAAAGAATTAACAGATGATAATCTTGAATGAAAAAGAATTAACATATCATTCAGTGCATTTAATTTGAATGATGGTGATGATAAGACTCTTCTTACTGATGAGGACTTCGTACCAAATAAAAATTAAGGTTAATGCAATTTGACCAGATATATCATGAAATGAAGTTTTAAGTTTTTCATTTTGTTTCTCTTTCCGTTTGTTTTCACTTATATTTGATGTATATTTTAAATTCTATAAATGCAATATAAATATAAAAGTTCTAACTATAAGTTTTTTTTGAAATGAAGCAAGACTTTCTCAAGAAATGAGGAGAGGGTTTTCAAATGTATAGTATGACAAAGCAGGAAATGAGCATCCTAAAGAGAAAGAAGGCAACAAAATTATCAACAAATATTGCCATAACATATATTAAAAATGGTATGATGTAGTGAATTCGAGCATTTATTGATAATGTTTTGAAGGAAGGAAACAACAAAGTCCCAAATACTTATTGGACATTTATGAGTTTCCCAGTGGGAGATTTTAAAAGAAAGTTTCGATGGAATCAACCATGCTCAATAAGATATTCATAAGCAATAAATTCTTAAAAGAAAAGTTGTCAAACTCAAATAATAATGTTGACAAGAAGAAGTATTACAATGCTTCCAAGTAGTTTTGGCTAGATCTATATCCACTAGAATGGTATAACAAAAAATCTTAAGTATTTTACTAAGTGGAGAATTCATGGATGGTATCAATTTCAACATTGTGCTTTTGAAATAAAATTCATCCTGAAATTCATTAAACAAAAGATGAATGAAATGTAAAGACCTAGATTGTCTCCCAAAATTAATTATAAAAAACCTTAAATACTCATAATTAATTTGGGGTTTCATAATTTAGGGCCCAATTTGGCCGTTTATATAGCTATTGTGGCATATCACTAATGGAAATTTTATATAAAATTAGAGTTTCTTCAATTTGTAAATGAAATTATACATTTTTTTGAAACTTAATGTTATTTTTGTATGTTTTTTAGGAATTAAATAATATACCATTGATCCAAAAAGGGATTACAAGATACCAACCGATTAAGAGATTGGAATCATTTAGCTACTTAAACAGTTAAAAGGTAACATAGCCTTTTTTAAACATATAAACCTTAATAGGTTACAAGGAGTGAGATTTGTAAGTTAATGGGAAGTCCAGCAATGGTAGCTTTAATCATAAGGGACTCCTTAACCCAGATTAGGTTCCAAAATAGTGCCATGTCTATTACATAATAGATGGATTTTCTATGCCATAAGTTGCTCCCATATATATGAAAGCACATTTTTAAGTATAAGAGCTTTGTTCCTATAATGATTTTGAAATTTCTACATGTTTCTTTCCTTCCATAGTAGTATATTGTATTGCCTAAGCAAATTTTATGAACTATGCAATCACCATAACAAAGATTGGAAGGTTGGCTTAACCAACAATCTTATTAAGCTAGTTAGAGGGGATAAGAAATGACCTTTTTCTAATATACCTATCCATACAAATATGAAGTAGGAGCATTAAAAAAGAGAGGAGATCTGTAGATTCCCCTTCTGGCTTGCAAAGAGATCAACTGTTAAAAATGTTCAAGAACCTACTAATCCTATCAACAAAAGGTAGTTTTCTTCTTATTGAGAAGATAGTTTGTACCATCCCACTCCCGCGTGACTCGAACCTGACATCGATGGTGATATCCGAGTCCGTGCCCTGCAAGGGTGGCGTGCTACATTACTAAGTCAAAACTCAATATAATTTTTTTTTTAACACAAACATACATTATGCAGAAAATCATTAACAACCAAATTTGCAATGGTCCGAAATAATAAATCCTAAAAATCGTGTATCTAATTTTCAGTGCCATTGGACAGTAATTTCCAGTACTGAAAATCAATCAGTCCGCCACTTGGCGATTTTTCCGGTCCAGAACTTTTTCTCGAAAAATTTCCAGAAAAATTCCTAAATTTTTCCAAAAATGTAAAACACACAAAAATCACTCCAATTAATTTTTCAAGCACAAATACCACATTTTCCACAACAAAATCACATTTAGGCACATATACCGGGAAATGTCATGAATGCATGTACAGTTATTTTCATGTGCAAATACAAAAATTCCCATTCACATATATATAAAGGCGATATTATACATGAACATGCCGAGACCAGTTTACAAACTTATAACCAGTTCCAAATTACTATTTTACCCTTCCCATCGATGATGGGATGTTACAGGAATGACAATGAAAAGTAAGAATCAGAGTATGAATGAAATTACTGATTATGCGTGTTTGATATGCAAACACTAGAAATAAGATTGTAGAAGTTAATAGTTATGCTAGTGTTTGGTATCAAATATTAAGAATGGTAATGACAATTTTTCAATTACGTGATTGATTTGGTAAATAATTAATTAAAATATTATGTATTATTATTAAATAATATTTTTTTGTATTTAATAAATAATTTATTAAAATTATTTTTAATTATTCAATAATTTATTAAATTTTAAATAATTATGTATGATTTTTGTTATAAAAATAAATTTAAAAAACCATAATGAAATTATTTTGTAATACAAAATAATTGAAATAAAATAAAATAATTATTAAATAAAGTAATACAAAATAATTGAAATAAAATAAAATAATTATTAAATAAAGTAACGTGCAATGTTAATAATAATATTGTAATAAGAATCAATAAATACATAAATAAACCAATCTCAAATTCTCGAATAATAGGTTTCAACTGAGACAAAATACAAAAAAAAAAGAGAAACAAAGAAATAATGTTTGCCCTCAACTATTTATCTGTTATTCTTGATATCTAATATGAGAATATACCTGCATTTATCTTGGAAGTAAAAATTTAGAATTATTTAAAATTTATTTTATATTTGTCAATCCTTGTCTTATTCACATTACTAAGAACCAAACAAGCAAAAATTAAAGAATATAAATTACATATCTATTTTCACATATTCATTCCTACTTACCAAAATGAAATCAGACATACCCTAATATATTACCTTGTTAAATGAATACAAAATGTAATATTTGAAGTCACCCAAAATAAAAAAGGCAAAGAAAGTAAAAAAAAAGTGATATAAGAGAGGTTGTTCATAATTTATTGAGGTAGGATGAATTATCTAAAATTTTGAAAGTGATTGGTTATTTAATATTCGACGACCTAACTTTTTATTTATAATATAATTTTATAATTTAAGAACACATTTTCATAATCTTTTACTAATGTGAAAAGAATATATAAAGTTTTCGAGAGAAAGGTTCTATTTATTAAAAGTCATATTGATTAGGGTTCATTTGAGCTATCATTAAAACGACCGTGGGCCTTCTAACCTGTTACCGACATATCAACGTTCAACTTCCGACAAGTAATCCAATAACGAAGAACAAGCAAATAAATCTGGACCACCCACGTGGTGATGAGGTCGTACTCATACATACTCAGATCCCCAAGCCAACGCTCCAGATCCAAACCCGATTCAAGATCACTCTCTCTCTCTGCCCCAAGTTAAAAAACAAAAGACCGTCTGACACGTGATCTACAACTCCCACTCTTCTTCTTCTTCCAAAATTCAAAATCTTCCCCCCCTATTCTCTATCTAACGGCTAGTTTCTCTCACATTTTGTTCCTCTCTCGCTTCTTTGTCCAAACCCTATCCTCTCCCTCTATCATCTTCTCTCTCTAGAAGTTCCACAACAATGAAGCACTTTATGCTGCCAAGAAACATCATCTTGAGAGAAGCATCGACAAACAGTGAGCCACTGTCGATGTCGCCGAACCCCGCCTCCTACAAGTCCAGGCCGTCGCCGTCCAGGAGGCATAAACCTTCGAAGGAGAATGCTCCGCCGCCAGATCTTAACTCCTTGCCTTCCGATCCCAAACCCTCTCCGTCCCCGGCGGCCAAGATGAAAAGTCCGTTGCCCCCTCGTCCTCCCTTATCCAATCCTCTTAAACGCAAGCTCATCGCCGAGACCGTCGATAACGGTGTCTCGGATTCTGGTGTCAAGGTAATTTTTTATGCTTTCAAGACGTTTCTTTTGAAAGAATTTAAGTTTCTGCTTTGTGGAATTTTCAAGTGCTTCTTGAATGTTTAAGTTGCTTTATTTGTTCGGCTAAAATCATATGGTATTTAGATTCGAATCGAAATTGAGCAATTAGGGTTTAGATTTGGATTGCGCAACCGAGTGAAAAAATGTAAAGCACACTTTTGCAGGGATCAATCACTGTTTCTTTTATTTCAAAAGAATTTGGAGCTTTGTGCTTGAGCTAAGGTGAAAGTATATCAAAGGGAGATTCATTTCAACTTTTTCAGTGCCAGTTTGCTCATTATCTGTCTTAATTTACGTTCCCAGTGTCTTTCCCATTTCTGAGCATCATCTTTTACCTTTTTGTTCGTTTATTTCTTCAAGTTGGAATGACAAATGCTACTGTGGTAGGTTGTTGCTCTAAAAGGTGGAAGTATGGTAAAGTTGCATCTGCCAATGCATGATCGCTATATTTTGATTTTCCTGACAATTTACTTCTCTTGTCTATTTAATTGAGTTCTTCTATGTTTACTTGCTTTTCAATAGCCTTGCCTCAATTGCTCAGAATGGTTTCTTGTGTTTATGTTGCTATGAGCGTCCAACAGGCTGACCCAATTTGTAGAAAGTGCTGAGGATGAGCAATTGTTCCTTTTTCATCTTTTTGTTAGTTTATTTGGAAATGAGCAACTTATCCTTCTATCACCACCATTAAAGTGCATTTGGGTTTCCCCCTTTAATATCTTTTGTTGGTCTTAGATTAACTGTTCTATTATTAGATTATTGTTAATTCTTGCTTGCGTGCTGCTGCTTTTCTTCTACTTTTGACACGATATTAGGTAGTTGTGCGAATGCGGCCATTAAACAAAGACGAGGAGGAGGGGGAGATGATAGTTCAGAAAAATTCCAATGATTCGTTGATAATAAACGGGCACAGCTTTACATTTGATGCAGTTGCTGATATAGATGCTACACAGGCAAGTTTGCTAGTGTGTTATATTTGTAGTTTATTGATTGATTTACCTTTATTACCATATACTTAAAAATTCCCCCTTTTTATTTGTTACAGTTGGATATATTTGAGCAAGTGGGAGCCCCTCTTGTTGAGAATTGTTTGGCTGGATTTAATAGTTCAGTATTTGCCTATGGACAGGTACTTTCCTTTCTGGTTATTTTCAGTTCCTTCTTTTGGGCTGTTTTGCATGCCATAGGTGTCTAGTCAATCATGCGCAAAAATAATCCTTACAAATTGCGCAATCACAAAGTACTGTAAAGCCAGGGTTGTAAAGCCCTTCCTGTTGTTAACCATCTGTTTCTTCAACATATTCAGACAGGGAGTGGAAAGACCTACACTATGTGGGGCCCAGCCAATGCCTTGTTGGAAGATAATGTTTCCAGTGATGAACAAGGTTTAACTCCTCGCGTCTTCCAGCGACTATTTTCCCGGATAAATGAGGTAGAATATATTCTTTTCAGTCATTGAAATTTTGGACTTATTACTGTCAATTTCAACTCTCTTCCGGTTCTTCTGTAGGAGGAAACTAGGCATGCCGACAAACAACTCAAGTATCAGTGTCGGTGTTCTTTTCTTGAGGTTAGGTGCTGTTGCTTCTTTTTATGAAATTTTCATCGTTAGTCAGGCATTTTGCACAAACCTGATTCTTTTGTTTATTCTTACAGATTTATAATGAACAAATAACAGATTTGCTGGATCCAAGCCAGGGAAACCTACAGGTAAACTTGAAGTTGGGTCTTAAATTTTATTTGCTTTTATGAGTATATTGTTATCTTAGATCATTTGTCTGATATCTTTTACCAGATAAGAGAAGACGTCAAATCTGGTGTTTATGTTGAAAATTTAAGGGAGGAGTACGTTTTTACTATGAAAGATGTTACTCAGCTTTTGTTGAAGGTTTGTTTTCTAAAATTGAAGAGATATTTATGTTTTTTATATTAGGAATGTCTTTCTTGTTTTGTTGCAACTCTATGTGGGAGTGGCCATGAAATAAAACATTTCAACAACATTCTTGTAAATCTGTTATTCATTACCAGTGAAAGATGTTGCTCAGCTATTGATGAATGATTGCTTTGAATTTTGGCAAGACATGTTTTCTGTGTAATATGCCTTTCTTGTTGTTCTTGCAATTCTATATGGTATGTGCTGTTAAGTAAATTGTTTCAACAACTTGCTTGTAAATCTATTATTTGTTTTATTATCAAGTACATGTGCTATGGTCTGCAGTTTCCTTGGTAGTAAAACTGGTATTCTGTTAATCTTGTTCATACAAATACGCACCATGCTGACACGTGCGAAGTATGATATTTGAAACTGCAAGTAGTGCACCTTTTCTTTCCATTTTAACTTCAATCATCGTTGTACTACTTTATATGTACTAACAAATATTGGTAAGCATGGCAGGGTTATCTTGTCACAATATATTGACTTTGGAGCTGTTTTAATAGTGGAAGAACTAAGTTTTCATTATTGACTCCTACCATTATGTTTATACCTGCAAAATTAAATTTGCAGGGTTTGTCCAACAGAAGAATTGGTGCAACGAGCATAAATGCTGAGAGCTCACGCTCACATAGTGTTTTCACCTGTATTGTTGAATCTCGATGCAAGGTACTGCTTTCTGCAACTTGTGCATGCAGTATTATTCTTTTTTTCTGATATTCTCTTAGATTCTGCGTTGCATACAGTATTATCTGTTTCTATTCCTTCTTGTCCACTTTGTTTTTAGATATTTAAAAAAAAACTTTATATTTTACATTGTATACTGTATGTTCCAAGTCTGATTATTGCAGTTCCAATTTTTTTATGTCTTAGATTCTTTTTCTTTTCTTTTATGAAACTTGAAAGTTGACAGCAGCTAAGATAGATTCTATGATGTTTGTTTCATTCATAAAGATGAAGAGACTACAAATCTTGGATGCAGTTTATGCTTTTTTGCTGGTTTAGTAATATTTCATGCCGGAGTGTTGCTAAAATAAAGCATTCTATTACAGAGTAACGCAGATGGAATAAGCAGCTTAAAAACAAGTAGAATAAATCTTGTTGACCTAGCTGGGTCAGAAAGGCAGAAGTTAACTGGTGCTGCTGGAGAGCGCCTCAAGGAAGCTGGGAATATTAATAGATCACTCTCACAGCTTGGGTATGCATCTTTCAATTATTGTTTTCTTAAGTTGAGAATTCATGATTGCTTCAATTTTTTGCTTATGCAGCCCAATTCTCTCTCTGTAAAGTAAATCTGTTGATTCAATTGCAGCAAGACACTGCATAATTATGTTATCATACAGTGGGGGACATCTCTGCTTTGATATAAATTCAAGTCATATAATGCATTTATTTGTGAATGAATAATTCATTCTATAGCTTTTTCTGAGCAATACTAATTAGACGTGTAATCTCTCTTGTGCTATCTATATACTAAACATGACGTGTCATGTCGAACACTGAATTAGAAGTTTGGCCTCATGTTAGCTGGAATGATTATTGTGAACATGCTTGCAAGGCGTGATGTTGCATCTTTACCAATCTTGCCAATCACATTGGACTGCAGGAACCTCATAAACATTCTTGCTGAAATTTCTCAAACGGGAAAGCAAAGGCATATCCCCTACAGAGACTCCAGGTTGACCTTTTTGCTACAGGAATCGCTTGGTGGCAATGCAAAATTAGCTATGGTGTGTGCTATTTCTCCAGCACAAAGGTGAGGGCTCTGCTATGTTAAGGCAACATTTTTCTGCTTTTCTTTTTGCCCTCTTTTCTGTCCTTCAAACTCTGTGTGTTTGATGAAAGTTTATCTGTATTAATGTTACAGCTGCAAAAGTGAAACTTTCAGTACATTGCGATTTGCACAGCGTGCAAAGGCAATTAAGAATAAGGCAGTTGTTAATGAAGAGATGGAAGATGATGTTAATCACCTCCGTGAAGTGATACGACAGCTAAGGGTAAGCTCCTTAGTCTAATAGGAGATTCGATTAACTGCAAATTAAAATGCATGTGTAATGACTCAAATGGATAAATACGACAGGATGAACTACATAGAGTGAAGGCAAATGGCAACAATCCAACAGGTTGGGATCCCCGTAAAAGTTTGAATATATTAAAGAGCCTCATTCATCCGCATCATCGATTAGCTCAAGTAGATGAAGATGGTGATGAGGAGATGGAAATTGATGAGGAAGATGTTGAAAATCTATGCATTCAAGTTGGTCTGCCACCATCGATAAATGGTAACGGGAATAATGCTGATGAGAGTAGATGCATCATAGATGGTACTCAGGACA
This sequence comes from Erythroxylum incrassatum, assembly GCA_026546855.1. NCBI lineage: Eukaryota > Viridiplantae > Streptophyta > Magnoliopsida > Malpighiales > Erythroxylaceae > Erythroxylum > Erythroxylum incrassatum. The sequence goes on from JANVCL010000001.1 coordinate 17,725,543, forward strand.
CAGATGTTGATATGGAAGAAGACATATCTGAAAAAGATGGAACTGTGACTGAAGATTTTACAGAAGCTGGTATGTAGCTCCATATCTTTCAAATGCCAATATGCATGTAGAGATAAATTAGAAAAGTTGTCCTGTTTGTTCACTGATTAATATCTTTAATGCTTAATTTAGTGGCAAAGCCATATGAGGAGAAAATGACTGTTAGTACCTCCATCAGTGAATTGATTGCTGAAGAGCACACAAACAAATTGATTGAAGTTCGTTCTGTGTGCCCTGCCTTTGATTCTCAAGAAGAAGTTTCTGCAGGGATTCACACTGTGGGTGAACCAAAGGATTCTCAAATTGACTCGGTGATTTGTGAATCTCCTTCTAGCCTTAGCATTGTTCCTTGTGAAGTATCTCCAGTTCTTAAGTCTCCAATTGCTAGTGTTTCACCCAGAATAAACAGCAGCAGGAAAAGTCTTCGTACTTCAACCATGTTAACTGCTTCACAGAAAATGTCCAATGAAGAAAGCAAGCCATGCCCAGAGGATGGGCATATATCTTTGACAAAATCCACTAAAAGAAAATCATATAATGCTCTTGCTGTTCCAACTACCAAAAGTTTACTTGCACCAACTGATAATTTAGCTGCCAGCCTCCATCGTGGCCTAGAAATTATTGATGGCCACCGCAGGAGTTCAGCATTTAGGCAGTCTTCCTTCAGATTTTCACATAAACCTGCAGAATTTAAACCATTAATAGTTGTTGACAAAGTTGATGTGGGTGTGCAAACTTTTCTTGAAGATGACGACATATCAGAAGAAGATTCAGCAGTATTCTTTTGCAAGAGTTGCAGAATCAAAATGCAACTACACGAGAAAGATGCTGATGATGGTTCTAATCTGCAGTTAGTACCAGTAGATGACTCGGAACTTTCTGATAAGTCTAAAATACAGTTAGTACCTGTTGACGACTCAGAGTTTACTGATAAGTCTAAAATACAAGTTCCTAAAGTAAGTCCATGAGTACGTCTTCATACTTGTTTCTTTGTTTGCTTATACTTCATACTTGTTTCTTTGTTTGCTTATATTTCATCCTCTTTTCTTTGTTGCTTATATTTGCTACAAACATGATCTTTTCTTATCTTCACACAGGCAGTGGAAAAGGTTTTGGCTGGAGCCATCAGGAGGGAAATGGCTATTGAAGATTTTTGTGCCAAACAAACTTCTGAAATTATGCAGCTTCACCGTTTGGTGCGTTACAACTAACTCTAACTCTCAATGTAGCTGTTAGAGCTTTATTCAGAAGTTAAAAAATTGCTTCCTGCTCATAAATTCAGGTGCAACAGTACAAGCATGAAAGAGAATGCAATGCTATAATAGCTCAGACTAGGGAGGATAAAATTCTTCGACTTGAGAGCCTTATGGATGGTGTTTTACCTTCTGAGGAGTTCTTGGAGGAAGAGTTAAAATCACTCAAGCATGAGCATAAGGTATGGATACTTTATGTTTCAAGATTTCCCTGCTATCACAATTACACATGGCACACAACTTACCATTTGCTCTGACAGGTTTTGAAGTCCAAGTATGAGAATCACCCTGATGTTTTGAGGACAAATATTGAGCTTAAACGAGTTCAGGATGAGCTAGAACACTACAGAAATTTCTACAATCTGGGTGAAAGGGAAGTGTTGTTGGAAGAAATTCAGGATTTAAGAAGTCAATTGCAGTACTATATTGGCTCTTCTTCCTCAGCTGCTCTGAAAAGGAATTCTTTAATGAAATTGACATATCCTTGTGAGCAAAATTTAATTCTCTCTCTTGGTACAATTCCGGAGTCATCTGCAGAAAATGCTGAAGATAAACTTGAACGGGAGAGAATTCGGTGGATTGAGGCTGAGAGCAACTGGATTTCTCTTGCTGAAGAGTTAAAGACAGAACTCAATGCTAGCAGTGCGTTGGCTGAAAAATTGAAGCTGGAATTAACTACAGAAAAGAGATGTGCAGAAGAGTTGAAGGAAGCATTGCGAATGGCCATGGAGGGACAGACTCGTATGCTTGAACAATATGCAGATTTGGAGGAAAAACATATTCATTTACTTGCACGGCACAGGACAATCCAGGATGGAATAGATGATATCAAGAAAGCAGCTTCTAAAGCTGGAGTCAAGGGTGTTGAATCCAAGTTTATAAATGCTCTTGCTGCACAAGTATCAGCACTGAAAGCAGAAAGAGAAAAGGAGAGGCGCTACTTCAGAGAGGAAAATAAAGGTCTTCAGGTTCAATTGAGAGATACTGCCGAAGCTGTGCAAGCTGCTGGAGAATTACTTGTGAGGCTAAAAGAAGCGGAAGAAGCTGTTGTTGTTGTTGAGGTAAGTTCAATATTTTTCTTGTGTTCTGAATATTCTGAAACTTAGTATATGTTGGTATATTGGTTTACATATTGATTTAGAATGCATAAAACTTTGCATTGCCATGGAAAGGCTTTTATATCACTATCATCATCTCATAAGTAAGACAAATCACTTCCTCATAAATTAATATAAGGGCCTCCAAAAATCTTGAAATGTAGTTTTGTGTGTGAGAGAAAACGTTTCTATGTTATTGCCTGAAAATTTGGTCACATATTTTGTCTTTAACTTTCAAGCCTTTAGATTTCAAGGTATATCAAAAACAATTGATGATGATCTAAAGTTTCACCATTGTCAATGGTGATGGAACCAGTACTGACATCCAATTTGAGTATGTGTGGAACTTACAGAGTAGCACTCTTCTTCATAGTCAAACTTACATTGACCTTGTGCAGTAATGCCAAATTTGTTTATGTTTCCAAATGCCAGACTAATCGAGTTTATGGAATATTTCTTAGAACTTGGACTCCAGTACTGACATTCAAACTTTTAGAATGTCAAACTTATTGAATACAACTCTTTGCTTTCGTCTAAATTACATTGTCTTTGCGGACTCTCTCATGTGTATGTTTCCAACTGCTAGCTTAATAAAAAATTTGAAGTATTTACAAGTATTTGGACTTCCAATAAATTCCAACATTTATATTTGAACTCAACCCTACAAAAGATTTATAATTTCGTGGAGATCAAAGGTCTGTTACCAGCTTCTTTTTGTTGTAAATGCTACGACCATTTTGTTCTAACTATTGTGGTTTTATGTCCCGTCTTTCTAACAAATTAACTTAAAAAGCATCTCTTAAGGAGGCTAAACAGGAAGCAAAAGCTCTTGTTTGGATATATAGGTTTCGTCTATGTCGATGGTCTTAAGAGTTATATCAAGAAAGTTGAGAATCAGTCTTACCGTTTTTTTTCTTACGGGCGGAGATGTAACTGGATACATCTCCAATTTAAGGAACTGTTCTTTCTGCTCCATAATGTAGCCTCTGAAAAAAAGAAGTTGGCTGTACAATGGTGAGATGGAATTATGACCTAGGATAACTAAACATATCTAAGGTAGTTTTGAGATTAAAAACAGTATTTAAATATATATATTTTTGGAGGGCCTCCTTGCTTAAACGGCTGTTTCTTATGTCGAGATGTTCTAAACCAATTCTGAAGCTAAAGTCTTTTATTAGATTCTGTTTCGTAATTTGAAGACAGAGGTCTTTGTGATTTTATAAAGGAATTAGTTTATCCCTTCTTCTGATCCCTTTCTGAAAGGCCTTAGCTTGGCTTGCTGCTTCGGTAGAAAGCTTTTAAGTCGTTTAGGATAGATGTCCAAAATTTTCTTATTATTACCATTCTCTTCATTTAGGATAGATTTCCATAATCCGTTATTTTTGTGGAGCCTGTTCTCTGCCATTTTCACTTTTGACAATATCATATGCTTGGGAAATTAACCCATTTTCAGCAGCTTTGCATGCCTTGATTTTGTATTTGTAACTTTGATTAAATATACTAGGTGCTAAATTTACTTGATTCCAATTAGTACTTTGCTTTCGAAAGGTGTACATATTTTAACAAGTTTCCCATGACAATCTGCTTTATGCTCTGCTAGCAATACTCTCTACCTTGAATCTCTGTGAAGTAGCGAAAGCCTTCAGACTTGTAGAGAAGTTTATCCTTGTCCTGTCATCGTATGGATCCAATGGTTTTTTTCTCCTTTTTCAGCCTAAAACCGACGAGTTTGTAAATGCAACAATGTGTCCTTCGATCATAGCAGTTAGCTTATTCTTTATTAATTGTTTCTGCAGAAGCGGGCTGTACAGGCTGAACAAGAAGCTGCCAAGGCGAACAAAAAAATTGAGAAGTTAAAGAAAAAACATGACAATGAGATTAGAGCTCTTAAGGAGCTCCTTCAAGAGTCTCGGCTACCCAAAGAAGCAATACGGCCTGTTTATAACGATAGTGAAGTAGTGGCCAAGTACGATGTAGTAGAAGAGACTCAAGGTGAAGGTGATCAGCAATGGAAGGAGGAGTTTGCGCCCTTCTACAACAGTGAAGATGGTGATTTGTCAAAACTGGCAGAACCGTCATCATGGTTTTCTGGGTATGATCGGTGCAACATATAGAAACGGACACTTACCATCAAAACAATGTACGTGCCCCTTACATTTTTAATGTGATATATCATTAAATATATATTTTTTACCGTTTATTTCGGTGATACCATTTTTGTGAGGAGCAATTTGTCTCGGTTCTTCACACCCTTGTACCAAAATTTCGTTTCTTGTGGTTCATAACGGTTGAATGAATGAATGAATGGTTGAGTATGTTCTGGAATCCAAACCTTCTCCTCCCTTTTGACCTTTCTCTTAGGAAACCAAATAGGCCACGGAATGTAAATACGTATGTGTGGACCCATGCTGCAGTAAAGAAAAAGGGGTTGCAGCAGAGTCAGAAACAATGGTCCTTTGGATCATTTAATTGTTTGGTTTGGGTGGGACAGTGGGCAATCTTCAAGAGTATCATCCTGAAGAGAAGTGCATGCCCATGGCGCTTTATTCATGACATGGGAAGCAAGAGAAGCCTGTTCAAAATATCTCTTGGATCATAGAACAAAAAGTTTGTGGCCTGGTCTTCCTGACATCCATATTTGTGGACCATACAGAAATGGGGAGGAGTGGACAACAATTGGGGCCTTTAAAACCCTAGCCATGAGTCCATTTCTAGTTCTTTTCCTAACTATTTCGAGCTAAAACTTAAACTTCTCCTCGCTTGGTTAGCAGATCGGAGGTATAAAATGTTTACGGATGTAACTCCAATGATAATTATAATTCGTAATTACCTCACAAAGCAAACATTTTCAATCAATCAATCAATTTCTCCTAATCATACTTCTTCCCGTGGGAGGGGGACCCTTTTCCTCGTCATTACACTACATGAGTTACTTATGGAAACCCATCATGACTTGCTCCGTGGACCATAAACATAATGCAGCCAAGAGATATGTCTGTTTTCTCTGGTTAAAGCAAATACTTCATACTTCACCTTCACCTGCCTTGATTACTAATCAACTTTCTTTCATTTCAGTTGAAGAGACTCGCTCTGATTTGCACAACAATGGCGAGAATCTAATGATATAACTGCTTCACCTAACGCTAGGATTCAAAGTCGCTTTAATCAGAGCTCGAAAAAGTGGAAAATCTTGTAATTATTTTATAAAATTTTCTAAATATTTATCAGTCTTAGTTGTTGCTTTTTGACCCTAAATTAGGTTTAAGTTATGGAAAATAATATTTTTCTAAAAATATAAAAGAAATATTATGTATAGAAGTCTTATATATTAAATACTTAATTTTTTATAGTATACTTTCTAAATTTTCATTTCATACTTTTAGTGCGAGCTAAATTGAAGTTAATTTAGAAGTTATGAATTTTAATAAAAGAATTTATGGGCTTAGGCAGGATGAAATTTCAAATCAAAATATGATCAACTATAGGATGACCTGATGACAATAGGATCATCCATCCTATTTTGACTAAAAGGGGTAAGGTAGAGAAATATTGCATTCAACGGGGTTTCAAGATGATATATCAGATTTAATTGCTTGGACTAAGTGCTGTGATGTGAAAGTGAAACCTAAAGTTGAGGCAGATATGTTTTGGTAGAAACTGATGCAAAGATTCTATAAATCCTATCTAATAATTACATGGTTAAGAGCTGTGTATTATTTTATGCAGTAGTTTTCAAATCTCCTTTCTGTCAATAGCTATTATTATATTTGATTTTGTTGATAGCTTTTTAAAAAATGAAGGTATATATCTCAACTCCATTACTTTATCCACGAACAGACTTAGATACCCTTCCCTTCCATTGTGTATGTAATGTGGGCATATAAAATTTCATTTTTCAAAGTAAATCTCTACTCTACTTCTTCGACCATTTTCTTTTGATGCCTTAACAAATTCTCAACTCAAGAAAGAAAGTTGAAAATAGAATTGCCAAAAACTTATGAATAAAGACAAGAAAATTTAAAATTATGTTGATTAAGCCACCTTGAGACAAGTCAAATAAAAATGAGATAATTAGAATTTTTAATCAATTTAGTTCCTAAGTTTTTAAAATTTTCAATTAAATGACTAATTTTTAAAAACTTTACTAGTGCACTTTAAAACATTAGTTCTATTAATAATTTCTTGATTTAACTAGCGAAATCTTTGTTGTTCATAATATGCAAGTGTTCCATCTAAAAAAATTCTCTCTACTTCAATCTAACCATGACCATTATTTTTTTAATGTGAAAATCTACATGTCATGAATAACAAAGATTATGTTAGACAAATTAGTAAATTACTGATGGAACTAACATTTTTAACTGAGCTAATAATGTTTTAAAAAGTTGGTTACTAATTGAAAAATTTTAAAATTTGGGCACTAGATTGAAAATTTTCAAAAGGTTGGTCACTTCAGGATTGATTAACCTAATAAATATTGGAACATTTACTGAAACTATCAATGAACCAATTCTAATCAATAGTTAGTTGCTACTGGTAAACATACACTTAAAATGCAAAAAATATATATAATTAGTGCTTTCTATGTATAGTTAAGTGATTCACAAATATTTTTAAGCATTAGAATCCTCAAATGAAGAAAAAAAATAGAAGTTGAATTAACAATGTTTCAAAAGATAGTAAATAGGGGTCATATATAATATTGTGATTATTTATTTTGCACATATATATGTATATATATATAAAATATTAAAGATGACGGAAAAAGATAAAAATGCTCATGTACTTTAAGAAAACTAAAAAAATCCTAAATTTTGGAATTCTTGAAAAAATTTCTTGCACTTTAAACTTTTTCAAAAAATTACCTAGCATTGACTTCAATTAAACAAGTAATGAAAGTTCTCATATGGAGAATTTGGTTCATGTAAAACAATTATTTTTAAGTCACATGGATCCTAATTATTAACCTAAAATCTAAGTTGACCCATTTTAACCCGACTTACCCCTTCCCTGTCTATGTACCTAACCTGACCCACCTAACCTAACGAATACCCATTGTTCTATCAATTAACCTAATTTTTTCCTAAATAATGAATACCCTTTGTTTAATTGCAAGAATGGAGAATTGAGAAGGTAAAGTTCAGAAACTATTAAAAGTTATGTTTCAAAAGCTATTAAATTTGTGAGTTAGTGTTGTAACATTTATGTTGTTCTTCTTGTCTCCTTTCTTTTCGATGTTATCGAGTAGCTAGGTTAGTTGCTTGGGCAAATCCATTTTTATGTCCTCTTATCATACTAAGCCGCTAGGTTTATTGTTTAGGTAAAGTCATTTAAGTTTGTTTGCACTTTTACGCAATCGAAAGGTAGAATATTGCCTTGAATGTGTATAAGTCAATAGATTTTAAAACACTATATGTGTGAAAAGTTTGATAATCTCTTAGAAACTTTATTGCTTAAACATTTCATAAAGTTTAAAACCTTTTATTGTTTTTGGTTAGTAAAAAATAAAAACATAAACATTCCTCTCCATCAAATGGTTCACCTTTAGAGTGCAAGTAGTTATCTGATTAGCTTTAGCTTTGTGAGAAAATGTAGTGGCAAAGTTTGTCTGATTAATAAGACGAAAGGCACGAAATCATTAGTTTTTTTGGGTATGATAGAGAACTAATGTAACATCCCACCCCCGGGGTAAAATAGTAAATTTGGCATAGGATGAGATGGATTGGAATGACTTAGGACTGTTAATGTATAATAGGATTGTAAATGGTTTAACAAATTGAAAAGAGAGAGCGAAGAAAATGTTTTACTGAGTTTTAATCGACTGATGTAGTACGTCACCCTCGCGGGACACGGACTCGGATATCACCAACGATATCGGGTTCGAGTCACTCGGGAGTGGGGTGTTACAACCAAATAGGCCAAGAATTTCCTTTTCTTTTTACTAATACATTATAGCATAGATATCGTCCTTTACTATTAGCACAAACCTAGTTTAAGTGAATGTTACAATCAATTAGACTCAAATTTCTAATCATATATACAAGTAGAATGTGTATTCTGCTTACAAATGTTAAGAACACTAGTTACAAGAATTCTTTATAGCATGCCAAATCTTAACAACGCTAATAAGATATACTTCTTTTTACAAACTACTCTCATTCAAAATTCACAATATACATTTTTTTAAATTCAGATACTAGCAACAAGTCTCTTGGTAACTATGTGCTATCTTAATCATCTTTTGATATGAGTCAAGCATAAGATGTTATTAATTCTACAAGATCTCTAAGTAACTACTATAACACCAACTTCCTCTCCTCATAATCATCCTTGTAGCTTATATGACTCTTTAGAGCACAATCCTTGATATAATATAAAGTATAAAAGAAACCTAATGAAACCTGAGGAAATCAAAAACTTAGTTGTAAACAAAGTGAAAGTGGAAACAACTTAGAGGTTAAGTTTAGCCAAAAAAAACCATGATAGTTTTGTTTTTATTCATTTCACACAAACAAATGTCTAGTCATCAATTTTAAGTGCTAAAAGAGTTATATGCATATATATACAATCTTATATATATATATATCATTTGGGGATATAAAAAAAGTGTGTTTACGGTTTTACTATTAGAGCCTTAATGTTTTTTTTCACAACATATTAATATCTTCTTATTTCTCTTTCTTATTTAACAGACCCTAGAATTGAGTTTCAGTTTTGTCGTGGTAGGATCTTCAAATATACCCCTATTATGCACTAAGGAGTAGGAAAAATGTATAATTTAGAGTAGAACAAGATCATTTGATGATGTTATAGTTCATATACACTGTAAGAGACTTGAGCTAAAGAGGTTTGAGTTTTTAGTTATAAAGTTCCTCAAAAGTCTTTTGAGGATAACATTAAAGACTTAAAAAGTGGGGCTCACATCATGAACATAATTAATTTAATTGAAAAGAAAGACTATGAGATTGTGGAGGTACTTTTGGTTAACGTTGAATATTCGTTGTTAATAAATAACAAAGGATGTCATGAAGTGGTGAACAAGTTGATTGTGAGATTATAGAAGGTGATTAGGCTACTTCTAGAGGTGGTATTAAAAGAAGTGATTATGATGTTGCAAAAGGTCAACAATCTATTTTTAGAAAGAATAAACAACTTGTTATTAATGATATAGATAATAAAGAATTTGATGATCTAACATATAGAAAAAAGTTAAAGACTTTGATGATTCTAGTTCATTTGATTCTAGTGACATACCTGATGAGTTGGTTGGTAAAGTTTGTGATGGTATGCAAGGTATCCTAATTATTAATATTCCAGATATGCAGATAGATTCATAATATGAAGATTTTGATAAGCTTAGAACATGAAAGATAGTTTAGATGAAGAAGGGGGAAAAAGGATCACGTTTCTAGAATTTGAAATATATATTGATATGGCGAGGCCAATTGATTTAAAGATTGGTATGTTATTTGATTATATGAATACATTTAGTAAGGCTCTTATTCAATATGCTATTGAGAGGGGTTTTGATTATGTGTATCTTAAAAATGAGAAATATAGAGTAACTGTTGTTCTAAAAAATGGTTGTGGGTGGAAACTATATACGTCTCCAATATAACATGGAATTGTATTTTAAATCAAGATATTTCAGTCTAACCATGAGTGTGGTGAAGAATACCAGAAAATAAATTGTGAGATACTTTGTATTGCAAGGAAATACTTGCTATATTTTATAGATTATGCTACATGAGATATTATTGGGCTTAAGAATGCATTTTAAAGAGAACTTAATATTAAGATTACATGCAAAAAGGCATATAGAGCGAAGAACTTTGCCTTAGAGCTATTGGCGGGTGAAGAGGGAGAGCATTTTAAGAAATTTAGGGGCTACAATTTAGTTATATTGAAGTACAACTTAAATAGTTTCTTTTATAATCAAGTATTTAAGTGGTATTTTTGATTCCATGTACATATGCTTGGATGTTTGTAAGAAAGGTTTCTTGGTTAGTTGTAGTATGTACTAATGGTTATCATTTAAAGGCCATGCATGGAGGGTAATTGTTATTGGCTGTTGGTTTTGGATATGAATAATAATATGTTTCCAATCATATGGGTTGTAGTTAGAATTGAGAATCAATTATCATTGAAATAGTTCTTAAATGTTTATAAGAAGACATTGGAGATTACTAGGATCACAATTGAGTTTTCATTTTTGATCAAAAAAAGGTAAAATTGTGTTATTAGGTTTCATTTAATTTTACGAACATTCATATATAATTATTGACTTTCATTTATTTTGCATTAACATTTCATATGGTTTCTTTATAACAGGATTTTAGAACACGATTTCAATGTTGATATAGCTAGTTTCAAACATAAATATTGTGCTACACATATCTATGCTAACCTTCAAACTAGATTTAAGACAATAAAAGTTATAAAGAATTTAGTTTGAAATATGGCTAGAGCATATACTTTCCATGAATTTCAAAAGGTAAATGATTGTTTTATTTAATTGCATTTGAATATATATGATATGAAGTCATAAAGCAATTACCTTTAAGTTTTTACCAACAATAGGTACATAAAGCATTTAGAAGGTATTGACATATTGATCTATGACTAGTTGGACAAAATACCTACCAGCTGAAGGTATAAGCACACTTAAAATGTTGAAGTAAAACATGACATATTGTTGAACAACCATTGTGAAAACTTCAATCATTGAAGACGTTAGGGTTAAGCCAATTATCACAATACTTAAAATGATTAAAAGAATAACGATGAATAGATTTAACAAGAAAAAAGAGGGGATAGAGAATTATAATGGATCCATTTTTCTTATGATTCAAAAAACCTTGGAGAAATATAAACAACTTGTGAACAACTAGATGCCATACTTTACTGGTGGGAGATTGTTTAAAGTGAAGCATATGAATTTTCAAGAATATGTTATTGATTTAGGCAATAAAACTTGCATATATAGGATATAAGGTTTGAGTGTAATTCTTGGTCAACATACATATGTTGCAATCTGACATGATGATGGCAAACCAGAATAATATATCGACTTTTTATATAGTAATTTTTTTAAAGAATTTTATGCAAGATGCAATTTTCTAATTCTTGGTGAGGATTTACATCCATGTCTAAGTGAAGGCTATGGTTCTGAAACCTATTGCACCACAATACAAGAGCATGTCTGGAAGACCAAAAAAGGCAAGGAGCATGGAAGTCAAAGAAGAGTAAAATCCTTATAAAATTACTTAAAAAAGACTTCAGATGTCATATAAAATTATAAGCAATATGGCATAACACCAGGACATTTTCTATGAGAATACATGATAATACTCAAGAAAACCAAAATACCTAACAGACATTAGAATCAACATATAGGAAAAAGAAAAAAAGAAAAAATAATTATTTTTGTTGTATTTATTGCAGAGTATGGATAACTACTTTTTCTATATGGTGCATCTGTTGGATAACTACATTTTGTATATGCTGCACATTCTAGATAACTACCTTTTGTATATAGTGCACATTCTAGATAATTACTTTTGTATGTAGTGCTATTTTGGAAGATGAATTACAGTTTTCATATACACTATCTCTTTTGGATCATTAGTTATGTTTGCAGTTGAGTTTGATTGAAATTTCATAGTCATCTTTAAGTGTACACAAATTTTATTATTATTATATATATATATATATTGCACTTTAATTCATAAAATCATCCTAATATTGATTGGAGTTTTATATATGGTTTGAATGATAAAATTGATATAAATTATTTGATTGTAGATGTCTTAATATTGTATGAAAGCAAATTATCATTCTAAACAAAAGGAGTATGCTAAAAAATCCAAATAGGATGATACCAATTCATTAAAATGGTAGATATTTGAATGCAACACTATATAAAATTTATCGTTACAAATTGACCATAAAGTGCTATAAAGTCTAAAATTGCTCAAACATAAATAAACATCATAATCTCAATTCCAGAGTACAAAATTTTTTTATAAGTAAATTACTAAGTAACAGCTAACAACAATAGTAAAAATGACCCAAATACAAATCAACAACTTCCATAACAATATTTCATTTTGATGATTCTTTAGTTTGTCATTGATCTCTTAAAGCTCATTTATGATATTTATACTACTTCTCGTGAATTTTTCGTTATACCAAACAAAATAATTACATTTTTGTTTTCTTTGTAAATAACATAGATAAAAAATTTAATAACACACCATATAATCCAATTTAATAAAGTAAAATTTTATTTAAAATTTATTCTAAATTGAACTCATTCATAAACTCATCTTCTTGGGTTAAACATGGTTTAAGAAGTCCTCATAGGTATTATCAATGCATAGTTACAATAGTATAAGTAGTCCTTAATCTTATTCACTATACTACTAAATGAATATGTAGTCTTCATTTCTTCAACTGAGTAAAATAGATACAACTGAAATTAATAATTTAGATTACGAATGAAGAGTGAAATTGCAGATTTGGTATTTAAATTAAGGGGTGACATTAGCAACAATGTGCCTTTCCAGATATCTTTGTTAGACATCAATATATATATATATATACTTTTAGAGAAATTCAACAAACACAATCATAAAAAAAATTCAAAAGATAGGAAATATGATCAATTTGTGATTAATTTGAAGAAGTATATGCTGCTAAAATTGATATGGCCTTGAAGATAAATCATGGAATATATATAGCAAAGACGTAAATCTTATAGACCCTTCTGTCATTTGGATGAGTATGTATGGACTCAGTTTGTTACTATCAAAAATAAAGTTTAAATAATGACTATGTTGGAGAGTGTGATACAGACAATAATGATGAAAAAGAGGATTATGAAGAAGTTGGCATTTGCATTAACCATCAAAAACAGACAAAATTACTTAATAGTTTGTTAACTACAAATGAATATTACCTAAAATGATGGTAATGAAAATGTAAATACACTAACTTTGAAAAGTTTCTTTAGTGGAAAGAGTGAGGAAACATCCTCACCACTTGGATAGAGAATCAAAATAAGATAAATAAGTTATAGTATGTTGTAGCAAAAGGGCTATGCAAAATTACGAGAAGGAAACCATAAACATTGATGATTATATGACTATAATAAATGAATCTATTTTCAATAAGACCTTTTATTGTAGACTTGAAGGTGTATAAGATATGAAAGATCCTATAAAGGTGGCTTTTTGTGCATGAAATTGAAGAGGATGCTAAAGTCTGAAATGCTTTTTTATCATATTTTCTACATCTTATGGAATAACACATAGTTGTATTGATACATGCGAGTTGAATTGTAATCTCATTAGCACATTGAACAAAGGTGAACTAAACTTATCACACATCTAGTGCTTTAAAATATATTAACTTATACACATTAAGGCAATATTCTACCTTCTGGATTTGTAGAATTGAATACAATAACTCCTTTATACAAATTTAATGTGGGCAATTTTGAAAAGTGTCAATGAAAACTAGAGGTTGGTGTCTTGTGAATGGATATACTATTAGTTTCAGCCAGGGTTTTCAAATCCGGACCGGACCGGCCGGTTCGACCGGTGACCGGTCGGCTGACCGGTCCGGTTTAAGCTATAAAACCGGACTTCAATTGGACCAGTCTGAACTGGTCAATTGACCGGTCGGACCGGTCAAAACCGGACTGGTCCATCAATTTTTTTATTTTTTAATATTATTAATATTATATATAATTAAATATAATTATTGCATAATTATAACGTCACACCGGTTCGACCGGTGGTTGAACCGGTCGAACCGATCAAACCGGTAACCAATAAAACCTCCGATTCGATGACCGGTCCGGTTTTAAGAACATTGGTTCTAGCCATAAACTTAATGCTTTTATTGCACTTTCTTGTATATATATATATATTGACTCAAGTGCATGCCCTTTCAACTACATCTCTCCATTGGTATGACGAGGGATCAAAAGTTTTTGCTTTTAGCGAGGCAACTCAGCACGATGAGGCAGCAAAATGAAATGAATTTACCTATGCAACAAACCCAACAACTCATTACAATGAAAAGAAACAAAAATGTATTTACTTGTGCAACTAACACAACTACTCAATAACACCCAAAGGAAAAGAGAAAAGAAGAACAAGCAGAAATGTTACAACATTAACTTATAAATTTAATAAATTTTGAAGCATACCTCTCAATACTTTCTGAACTTTGTCTTCTCCATTCTTTATTTTTGCAGTAGATTAGTTTTCTAGGCTCAATCGGGCCTCGAACAAGGTTGAGCTTAAGTTGTCCAGGCTTAAGACTCGATCTTTCTAAACAAAACAATGTCATTTTGGACTTGTAATTTTAAAAAAATTCGGATGGGTCAATCCCGAGCTCGAACAACCTTTAGCTTGATCGAGCTAGGGTCTGATCAAGTCTTAGGTCGAATTCAGACTTAGTAGGCAACTGCGCCCCAAACCATTGCTGTCCCTAATTAGGGTTTGCATGACTTAAAAATAATTGGTCCACGTCGTAAATTTTGACTTTCCCGTGACTAGGATGGAAAAGTGAAAAAGAGGCGGGAGAAGAACCTAAATGTCCGGTCAATCGTAAAGTAGGAAAATGGCATTGGATTCCAGCCGAAAACAACGTAAAAAATCATTCTTAATCATAAGTTGGACTTAAGATAGATCCATTTGTCATTTTGTCCCCACTTACAGCTGGTAACAATTAAGAATCTATTTTCCCCACAAACTATGCGATTTTCCCTGAGGTTAAGGCCCTACAATGAACGTTTTCCAGCTAAATTTGAAATTAATGTTCGAGGGTACCGTTTTCATTATCACTGTTTCTAACTTGGATTCTTTTGTTTGGTTGTTCAGAAATTAGTTAAAATGAAATTTCTGAAACATAAAACTGATTGAATCACTTGTGACAAAATATACTTATCAATGGCAAAGTAAAAGACATGAAGGAGAAGACAGATCGCTAGAAAGTTAAAAAACTCCTCCCTCAGCTCTCTTCTACTTTCCTTCGCAACAGTAAGAATTGTTCATCAATGGATCCTTCCGTAGAACTGTTTCACCAGCAGTAATGATTCCTGCTAGATTTTACAATTTGGGTTTCTTTGAAACAATTCTCCAAAGATTCGGTAGCTTCAATGACTGCTAAAATGAGAAAATAAAAATGGGAAAGTATACTCTTTCTCCAATCTAAAAAGTGATACAAAATGGAACTAGGCTGTATTTACAATTTTACATAGCCTTCTCTCTGTCACCGAGGCACTTGGCTATGAACTTGGCTGTAAGGTTGTTTCTGAATTACAGCTCAACTTCATCCGAGCTGCGGGTAGAGGACCTGCACCAACAAGATTGTGGACCTAAGTTCTAAGCTAAAAGCCTATCAACATTTTTGTTTAACATCAGAAGTTTGGGAAGGAATCTTTTGTATCACCTTGAAAGCTCTGCTGATTCTGACCATACCCCATCTGCACAACACTGTGGAGGTCATCTTCCCAGAATGAGGGAACCTTTAACGCAAATGCGAGCAAACAATGATAAGATTATGCAATGAAAAGCCAATCAAAATGAACAGGGTTAGTCACCTGTACGAACCTGACGAGAAGCATCAGTAAGCCCATCAAGGGGAGGCAAATGAAGACATGGATTTCGCTTCAGTGATGCATTACTGGATAGGCCACTCTGCAGGGGTAATCCTTTTCGTGACTGGTAGCCATAAGGAAATGCTTGTGTTGAGGAATCTAATGGATAAAGATCGTTTGGTACGGATCCACGAGATTGAAAGATCTGAAAATATAGAATTATTAAGATAAGAGTGTCATAACTCATAAGTTGTTAGGACTTATTATCTGACAGAGAGTAACAATAGTAAGTCTTAACTTACTTGCTTTGATAGAAGCGCTTCCATGTTAAAGTCCATACTAGGATTCACAGTTGCCAACTTCATGGAGAGAAACTGCAAACGAGATCAAGAAACCGGACCCCAAATATCAAATCAAGTACATCATTCAAACTCAGAAGGAAAAACCTTGGGAAAACCTGGATGGAACTTACCTCAACCTGGCGCTGCAATGACTGCACGTAGTTTATAATCTCATCAAGCATGACAGCTTTCCCAGTCACCTGCAGTTGAAAATTCCAGCCAATTTAGAAAATTCCACTCCTTAAAAAGTGACCTTTTCTTTTTCTATCTTTTCTTTTTTCAAGTAAATGCAAATCTTCAGGAAAAAAAGGAAAAAAAAAAGAACAGAAAAGAAAACAAAGACCTTATTGCAACCAGGAACAAGATCCTGAAGGAACTTCATCCTTTCACCGATTTTCTCTCTCCTTACCTGACAAATTTAAAATCAGAGAGGTCAATGAAAAACATCTTACGACATCATATGGATAACGGAAATTGTATTCATTCTTACTCTTTCAGCAAGACTGTGGCTATCTGTAGCCTGACCCCTTCTGGCTCTGACATGAATGTAGTCCTTTAGAGGCTCTGCTGGCTTCGGACTATCCTTATTATTTTCCTGGTTCCCATCTTGTTCTTCTTCTTTGGCTTTTCCTGCATCCTTTTGCTTCCCATTAGCTTCATCTGATTTACCTTTTTTCAAACTAGGTTCGTCATTATTCTCTTCCACTACCTGCAATGAGCTCGTCATTGGTTTCTTCATAACCTCATCAAAAAGCACCAAACTTGAACACATTTTATCATTTTACCTTAGCCCCAGAAGAACAAGGAGATGGAGATGGAGTTTCTTTGGTCTTTGATTTCCTTTTCCTTGGGTTGTACTCTTTCTGGCCTTTCATGCTCATTTCTCTATCCGGAATCTGCTCAGACACTGGAGACTTCTCGTTAAATTCTCCGAGTTCAGCATTTCTTTTCTTGGTAGAATTCGAACTCACATCTTGTGGTGAGCTTTTATTGCTTTCCTGAACAATCCCCTGAGATGCAGTGACCTTCATAGAATTGCTACTCTGGACTCTGGAGATGTTACCGGATTCAGCTCTTGGCATCAAACCATAAAGTAATTCAGCTTGATTTAGTCCAAATTGCCCACTTAAGCCTCCAAGGTTCCTGTTCCCAAAGCAAGAATATCTTGCAGCCCTCTCTGCAAATACAGGATCGGTAGGAACTGGAACTAAACATTGTTGGTTGACCAAATTGTTCCCAAGAATTGGCATACGACCTTTGATATGGGAATCCATAAATGCAAGATTCAATTTTGAAGGCGAATTCAACGGCGTACTGTAAGATGAATTGTTAGCATTAGTGTTATTGTTGATGTTATTGGTGTTGTTGATATAAGAAGAATGATGAAAAATCTGTTCGGAGTCACAAATAGTTCCTAATCTCCCAATTAGTTCTCTGATCCTAACTGTGTCACCACTCCCACCATGAGAAGAAATGGCATTGGCGCTCGAAACTAGAGGAGACGAGACAATGGAGTTCAGAGCAGACTCAAAGGGATCGTTCTGATCGATTGAACTATCCCAATTGGAATTGAAAAAGCAAGAACTGAGGTCATTTGATTGCTTTCCCATTCCAAAACTGGAAGAATTCCACATGGGTGTTGTACCGTTGGTTGCCTGGTTCATGAAAAGTTTCTCCTTTTCCATCGGAAAATAAAAAATAAATAAACTTTGCAACTACTAACTGAGCAAGAACAGAAGTGAATCAGAGAAAAGTTGAGGACCCAGATGAAGATTTTATGTCGTAAAGGACGAATATCACTCAACACAGGAACAGAAACAAGAAAGGAGAAAATTGGAGGTAAGAGGATGAGCGAAGACACCGTGTGAGCTAGAAAAAGTAGAGGAATGAGAAGAGAATATAAGAAGGGGAGGGAACAGAAGAGAAAGCAAGACAAACATAAGGAAAAGAAGTATCTATTTTGACTTCTCTTTGCCCTTTCTTACTAGTTAATGCCAATTTCTTCAATGTCTACTGTTATTACAGTAATCTGTCTAGAACCGCGTAAAAGATGGTGAAGTTGGGGTGGCAATAGCCTGTTGCCGGGCCTTAAACGTCAAACCAGTTTAGTTTCTCTCTTCTTGACATTTCTTATGTTTTTGCGTGTGTATTATTGGTTGAAAGGCAAAAACCGGACTTTGTTTTCTCTTTCTATGTTGTTGTTTTCTAGTTGTGGGTTAAGATAAAGAAACACAGTGTTTCAAGGGTTAAGATAAAGAAACACAGTGATTATGGGTAGAGAGGAAGGTGGCTTGTTGCTTCTGTTGGCACGAAACACTTACACTTCGGCATCTGGGTGCTTAAGCCTTTAGCTAATCATCAATCTCAGGCATAGCTATTTTTTTATTGGCGGAAACATGTCCACACTCTCCACAGATCCAGAAAATACATTAAAAAATGTCGTTTTTCATATCTTCCCTCTTCTGCTATCTGTGTTTTCCAATTAACCAGGTTGTTATAATTCCAACTTTTTATTCTCTAATACGAACGTGACGAAAGAAGCCAAAACGAGGTCTTATTTGTCAAATTTCTACCAACCCCAGGTATTAAAAATTTAGGTATCTTCAGTTTCAGATGTTTCAGCTCCAATCCATTTTGGCTGATGGATTGTTTGTTTCTTCATTGTAATGTGTGTCAATGAAAAAATAATTAAAATATAGCTAGATCACTTGTGAATAGACATTAGTTGTTAAATCGTTTTATAAATAGACGTGACATAACCAAAAACAAACATGATCTATCCAATAATAAATCGGTAGAGTTCAACTTCTATCCTTTTCTTATTTCAAATTTCATTTGAAGCTCAACCAAAATTTTATTATTTGATCTAGGTCCAGAAATATTGAAATAAGTGGCACCATCTCTTTGCATCCACAAAAAAAAATTTCAAAGACCAAAAAATAAATAAATCAAATGCATAAAAACAAATGATTGTTTCTAGAAATTTAATTTTATAGGCATTTCGAGAACTCAAATATATAGAGAGAGTATTAGAGTGAGCAATAATCTTTTCTCTTTATCTTTTATGATGAATAATTATCAAGCTTTCATATGACAATTGAACTAACATATAACTTAGGAATAACTAATTCTAAAGTGTTTAACATTTTAGGATTTTTTTCAATCCAATGTCCAAGATTTTAGAATTTTTAATTGGGTGACCAATTTTTTAAAATTTTAACAATTCAATTCAAAACGTTAGTTCTGTTAGTAATTTATTGATTTGACTAACATAATCTTTATTATTTATGAAAAGAAGGTGTCCACTTGAAAAAATTGTATGTGCTATAGTCTAACTATGACCATTATTTTTTTAGGTGAACATCTAAACGTTAAGAAAAACAAAGATTCTATTAGCCAAATAAGCAAATTACTAACAAAATTAATGTTTTGAATTGAACTGTTAAGGTTTTAAAAGTTGATCACTTAATTAAAAAATTTAAAATCTTGAACACTAAAATGAAAAAATCCCAAATAGTTAGGCATTTTACGATTGATTATCTCTATAATTTACAAAGAAAGGACGTTACATTAAAGACATAAAAAATGATGGAGATATGATTTAACATTTGAATAAGCAAAAGCCATAAACTTGATTATTAATTGGCCATGAGCCAAAAAACTTGTTAGAGACATCATCCTCACTTATCAAGCTCATCAATAGGTGTTGTGTAAAAATCAAGTCTTCGAGAAAGCTCTTACTTTTGTTAATGAGAAAATGATGGTTTTATTTTTCTCTTAATAAAGCTGTCAAAAACTATTGAAGGATTCTATTGTTTAGGCATGAACATAAGGACCTAAAAGAAAGGAAAAATAGAAGAAATCAAGAGGAAATGATTGCACTTTTAGCCCTAACATTGCAATTAACTACCATGAGGTTCACCTAGGTAGGGTTGATTAATATGATAATAGTGGCAGCTCTATTAAAATCTTATTCTATAATGTTTTTACCATTTTAGACCTACCTTTTTTCACAATTTAAACTACTCACTTCTTTGGTTGGCTTTAGTAAAAGGGAAACACTAGTAGAAGGAATAACATTTATCCCACTTAAGTTGTGGGTACACCTTAAACAAATTATAGTGAGAACTAAGTTTTACATAATAAAAGGCCTTCAACTTTTAATGCTATTTTGGGAATATCCTCATTGTGTCTCTTAAAGGCTATCATATGCCTTTATATGCTGATCATGAAATTTTATACAAATCATAGGATTAGGAAAGTTAAAGGATATTTTAATAAGGCGAGACAATGTTATGTAACCTTATTAAAACCTAATAAAAAACTAACACCTCTTATAAGCATTCAGGCGATAGATAGTTGATTGAGCCTAAGGTTAATGCCAATGTTAAATTTATTTCAAGTACACGACATAGCTGTAGCTGGCATAAGCAAGTATGAGTTAATCCCATGAAGACGGTATATACTAGTAGTTACCATTTTTTCTATTATCTAACCTAGGAATCAAATTTTGGTTTTTAATTAAAAATAAAGCTAAAGAAATAAACTAAATTAAGATTAAACAATTTTGAACATAGGACAAGTAGAATATGAAGAAAATTCAATATTAAATGGTATTATCTATGTGATGAATTCCCCTAAGTATCCTTGAATTATTTACCTTTATATTGCAATCATATTATTGATTATTGAACCGTGGGAATTCCTATCTTATGATAATATCTCTCTTGAGACTATTAACAACTAATCCATCAGTTGATTAACTGAACTTTTTCTATCTAAAACCCCTAAGAATGCCTTATCGATTTGTGAATTTTTCTATTAGTTTTGATCCTAATCCAGAAGATTTATGTCAGCTTATCTCTAGATTTCCATGCACATCCTTCCATGGTAGATCTATTTAAACAAGAGAGTTTCTCAATCTTAATCATATGAAATCAAATCATGCATTAATATTATGGATATATTAGAATAAGAATAAAATGTATTATTAAATCACAATAAATGAATTAATATAAATGCATCGAATAAAAAGTTAAAACGTTTGTTATCCTGAATTAGGTTTCATTTCATCTAAACACTAAACACTAAACATGTTTAGTTACTAACCATATAAAATGAAATCAAAGGTAAACGTGTAAAAAAGCTAATAGAACAAAGAAATCATAATTTTAAATCTCCCTTTCTCTTTTATTGAATCTTCTTACAAGTTTAGATTTGATGTTGTTATCTATAGGAACTCTTGATGTATTCTTCATGTGTTCCTCCTCTTTTGATCAGAATCGTCGCCTCTCTATATGTCTTATGTCTCAAAACCACTTAACAATTCAGCTCTATTTGTTTTTGCCTCAGTTTACATCCTTTTTATAGTGAAAACTAGGATTTTTAGGACAAGTATGGTCATTTACATGACCATATACCTCCAAAAATGCCTAAAATTATGGCTTTATACTTTTACAGAGACTTACACGACCATATAGGTGGTCGTGTATCTCCAAGTAGCATCAAATCTTCGTTTTATGCCATGATTTAATCCAAAATTTTCTTCTTTTAGTATGAGAAGGTAATTATCACCTCCAAATGCACTTGGAGCTAATTAAGTACTAAAAATCCAATAAAACTATAAAATATCAAGCAAAATACATTAAATATAGGTGTATAATTATAGTCAAATAAGAATATGTTAATAGTCAAGACCTAAAGAAAGAGTTAAGAAGGTAACTCGTCAAAGAAATGGTGGAGTTATTTATAGGGAGACATGTAGCCTACATTTTTTCATAATAAGAAAAAGAATGGAACCAAAGGAAAGAGAAGGCATGAAGATGATATTAGCCGAATATATATATATATATGTGTTTACTTGAAAGCCCTAAAATATATAAAGAATTAACCCTTAATGATCACAGATATGTTAAACCTCTACCTAATATCTAAGCCTATAAAGAAAAAAAAAGTCTTTACTTTAGAGATATAATAGGTCATAGATGCCAAAGTGCATAAGTTGCTTTATGCTCACTTTATCATAAAGTACAATACCTTCATGAGCTAGTCAACATGAAGATAGTTAAAAAAAAAAGTAAAAAGTGGATGATGTTTGTCTACTTCACATATATGAAAAAAGGCATACCTAAAGGATAAATATCCCCTTTACAAGTTCTATCATTTAGTGAATGTCACTTTAGTATAAATGCTAAGTTTCATTGATGCATATTCAGGATACAACCATACCTACATACACAAAGGTGATTAGAAAAGCACATTGTTTATCACCTATAATGCATCATATTGTTATAGGGATCATAAGCTATTCATACTAAAAATATTAAATCCACTTACCAATGATTGATTAACAAAATATTTTATCCTCAATCAGGAAAAAACATAAAGGTTTATGTAAATGAAATGATTGTGAAAACATAGGAGACCAAAGTCATCTAATAGACCTAAAGTAATGCTTTAATGCCTTAAGAAAGTATAATATGAAGCTAAACCCAAAAGATTAATCTTTGGCATATCAGTAAGGAAGATTTTGGTGCTTATAATAACCTAGAAGATAGAAAGTATTGTTAGAATGTCACCACCTAGGTCTATAAAGGAAGTCTAAATACTAATTGAGAGAATTGCTAACCTCTCCCATATTCTATCTAGTTCAACAGACCATTATTTATGATTTTTTAGATCTTGAGAAAACTTGATGAATTTATCTTGAGATAGTAATGTAAATAGGACTTTGAGAAGATAAAATAATACTTATAAAACTCCCAGTATTGTCTACCCTATTGCCTATAAAAGAATTGTACTTATACATTATGGTGTCCAATAATAACTTAAGTTCAATCTTAGCTCAAAAAGGAGGAATTAAGTAAAGAAATACGTATTACTTAAGTAAGATAGGGAGTTTTAGTTTTTTGGAAGGAGTTACAACCTCGTTAGTTCATTTTTTTTCACTTTGTTCATAAGCTCGAAGAGAGTCATATTTACTTTCATAAAGAGACATATAAAGTAGTTAGAAACATGAAAAATAAAAATATAAAGGAAATTACGTACACATTTCTTTATCTAAAACATCGAATAGTAACAATACCTCTTAATCCAATATAACATTTATAAGGAGGGGATATAGGAAGATGTTTGTCTAACAAGACTTACAATTATTACTCCAACCTTGTGATCTTTATATCTGTTCTTAAAATAAGGGTTAATGCTCCTCATAAAGACTTAAAATCTCACCAACTACCATCTTCAGAACTAAAAAGGATGAACCTTTTTCATTAATTTATGTTCCCATTGTGATGATGATGAAAGTGCCATCTTCAACATAAAATTTATGTTAAACCACCCAAAATACTTTGTGGTAGATCTAATTTGATGTATATATCTAAGTAGTCATATTGATGGCTCTATATCTTATAAGTGACAAGCCACCATGAAACACATGATGATCTCTTAAGAAAGCGGATACAATTGCCTTAAGCACATACATGTATCTTCAATGATATTATATACCATGTCATAAAACAATAGTCATAACCTATTCTTGAAGTTGTCAAAATAGCCATTTTTTTCCTGAGTTTGGGGAGAGAAGCCCTCTTAGACTCTAATGGACATCTTATTATAATATAATAAGGTACATTAAACTTATGACAATATATTTTCTTAATCTGAAAGTTTTAACCTCCTTAAATTTTTCTTTCTTTCATATATATCTGTGCTCTAAAGCAGAGACTCTAGCACTAGAGGTGAGTATTAAGCATCCTTTATTTCCTTAAATTTGCCTATATCTTTTATAGACTCCTCATATTTTACCTTAAAGGAGGAGTTAAAGCTATCGGTAGACTCACTAAAATCACTAAAGTGAGACATAAAGTGAGTATTTCCTAACATAAAGTAGATTGTAGATCTTTGGACTACTTTTTGTCTTACTTATAGGTTGTAGGCATGAAAGCTTATGATGTAAGTTTGTTTTGAAAGATCTTCAAAAGCTAAATAAAGCATTTGAAGGAAAGCATCCTTATGTTTATATAGAGGTTACTAATAACTCATTTGAAAGTAAGATCAAACGATAAGATTGTGAAACTCCTTCAATTCCAAGCCACCCACCAAAATTTAAAAATAATTCAAGTTTCTTGCTTTAGATAGATGTGAGACAATTGATACTATACTTGGCCTCTCAGAAGTCCTATAAAGGATATTTAAAATTGAACTTTAAAATTGATAGTCAAAAAAAGAGAATAATAGAGATGAGGTAGCATCATACCGTCTAGAAGTAAAAAAAACTCTAGCCTAAAACTATTAATTAAGGAGTAATAGTGCACTTGAAAGTAAATGATGATATATAAATTGATATTAACTTGCTATAATAAAACTATAAGAAATTAAATTTAACATGAGTTGAGGATTTAAAGGCTTTATTATTGTAGATAAAGTAAGTGAAGCTACAAGGAAGTTGGAGAGAAGGAAGATAATAAGAGTTAAGCTAAAGAGTACAAAAAAATTTGGATACTTTAAAAAATGTTCTCATAAGATAGTATAATATTGTATATTTATGTCAAGTAGTATAATATTGTATATTTATGTTGAGTGAGGGAGGAGCTTAACTTCATGTGTAAGGTGGCTTTCACTCATCTTATCTCATAATATGAGAAAAAGATCTTTTATTCTCGTAATCTAATTCTAACTACGTTCTATTGATTTTTATCCACACATTTATGTTAAGCTAAAGATTACAAATAAATTTGGATACTTTAAAAAGTGTTCTCATAAGATAGTTGTAGGTAATATAATATTGTATAATTATGGTGAGTGAGGGAAGAGCTTAACTTCGCATGTAAGGTGGCTATTACTCATCTTATCTCATAATATGAGGAAAAGATTTTTTGTTCCTGTAGCCCAATTCTAACTCTACTCTATTGATTTTCATCCATACATTTATGTGAAACCCGCACAAATGTGTAAATGAAAATTAATAAAACATGGTGAGAATTAGGTTATGGGAACAAAATATTTCATCTGCATAATATGTGCTATAAAATATGTTAGTTAATGACAACTTCCTTCCGTTGTTATCAAGACAACTAACAAAAAGCTTTATGAGTAAGCTCAGTAACAGATACCACAATTTTATACTAGATACAATACCAAAAAAATATAAATTATAAATTCCACAAGTAAAGAATTGATAATTAAGAGTGTTAGCAGAAAGTACAATTTTTTTTTCACAATTTATATGTCCAAAATATATCTATCTTACAAATAGATTCTTAGGTTTAATTTAGTTTGTACATTGTGTTTTCAAATTACTGAAATAACATAAGTAGAAAAACCTATTTGATTATTTATTGGTATAAGCATCCGATAAAAAGTAAAAAAATATAATGTAAATAAACAAACTTTTGATTGAAGTCTTAAATTTAAATTTCTGTTAATTTAATCATTTACTTTATAATACCCCAAAAATTTCACGAGAAAACTTGAGACTCAAACATCAAATAATTTACTTTGGTCGAGTAAAACTATACTGCTATACAATAAAAAACTTTGATGATGCATACTCTGTTTTCAACAGTAGAACAAGGTAGATCATAACTCCATTCGTAAGAGTATATGACGACAAAGAAAAAACAACAATTAGTAAAACAATGTTTGGACAAAAGTCACATGCTTTACTTTAAATACTTAAGTGAGTCTTCTAAGATGAAATCAAAATAAATCTAGTTAATTATTGTCACAATAATGAATTTGGGAAGCTATGATGCCAAACGAGAGATAAGAAAACCGGAGGTTGATGCATGTATAAAGAATATTATAACAAATGGAGTAGGAAAGATGACCAATTCTTGGTTATTCTGGTTGAAAGACTAGTCCAATCAAGTTTTTAGAACTTTGCTTATCGTACTGTTTATCTTTTAAGAAAAGCAATTACCTTTAACTAACCATATCTATAGTTATCTGCATAACCCTTCAAAGTAAAGTCAGAAACTTTGTGTGTCACAGTTCCAACACTTTCTGTGGTTCCCTCAGAGTTGCACGTGCATGACACTGAGGAGAAAAGATGCATAGATCATCACAACAAACTGTTACCTAACACTTCCTAACTATTATGGCCTGATGTTGTTAGCCCCATGGAGTGGGAACTCAGCAAAATGGATATATAGTTTCTTAGGTATGCTAATATATGCGTGTTTTGCATGCTGATGTTCAACATTATTTGCGTAGGGAAGGGGCATTTTACTAAGTACATACTATACCTTGAACCAATGCATATAACGTAGTATCATCACCTATATGAAAGAAAAAGTAGTAACAACAAACTGTTTCTGAACGTGTTCTTTGTGTATATGCATGCATGCATGAACGTTGACTTTTATTGGTCAGCAATAGCTTCACCCGTTTCTATGGTCAAAAACAACGACTTAATTTACTATTTTGCGCCGCCCCTCAACTTCTTCTTCTTCTTCTCAATCTAGGATTTAAATTTAATTTTTCAAAAAAAGAATTCGATCGAAATTATTGGAAAAGGTAAGCAATGGGGCAGTTCAATAGTTTAATTCTTCTTTTCTATAAACCCACAAAAAATCCGTAAGATATTAATTAAGTGTTAGCAATTAATTATTACTAATGTCGTTTTTATTAATAAATCCTAATGATACGACCCTTGGATCAATTTTCTTCTACTTTTTTTTCTTCAATTCCGAGGAATCTACCACTTAACAATTTTATTATAAAGCTTTTCCACATGCTCTCCACTAACTAAACAAATTCTTAACCAAAATTATAAAACAAACCAATACTTTGGCTTCAACTAACGTGACTGTCAATCATTGATTTCACGCTTCCATTTGCAATTCCATGTTTTTGATCATTATTTTATTACATAAGTCCAAATTACTAGGTAATTAATAAGTTAATCGTCAATTAAGATATAAAACTAACGTATTATTATACATATATATTAGACTTTCATTATATGTAGTAGTATATATATTAAGACCAGTCAGAACTCAAAGAAAACTCTGCCAATCATCGCAGTAATGCGATCAATTGTGGCGGAGTCCAGATCTTCTATCCAGTTTTACTTTGTCTTATTCTGTCTCATAAAATTTCAGCCATTTATTTTGCGAGCCCTACACGAGTCTCATGCAGGACTCACATAAATAAATAGCTAAAATTTATTGGATACAATAAAATACCATAATATTAAGCAGAACATCTGAACTCTTTATATGTTATGGTTTATGGTTAGTGGGCGGTTGTTTTTATTTTCTGCTTTGAAATCTCGATTCCTCTTTATTATGGAGTAGGTTGTGTAGTAGACTGTTCACCGTCTATTAAATTTGTTGCTCGGTCACCTTTTTCTTAAGCAATTTGATTTGAATTTGAACCCTAAATCACTAGAGATCTATTTTTTCTTCACGCAGTTCATAACTTAAATATTGGTTAGGTGAAATAAGAATTATCATTATAGAAGCTTTTTTTTTTCTAGTTTCCTGTTTTTATTTATATTTTTAAATAAAAATAAAAATATTTTAGTTGTTAATGTCTAATAATTAAATATTATATAAATTTTAAAAATAATATATCTTTTATAAATAAATAAATAAATTATATTTTAATGTCTTATATTAGTAAAAATTATTATATTTTTATTAAAATAAATAAATAATTTTATTTTTATTATTAAAGTAAATTTTATTTATTAATAATTATTAGATTTAAATTATTTTTAAAATTTAAAATAATGAAAAAATTAAGTTAAGTTATTAAATTAAATTATTCATAATTCTTATCAATAATTAATATTATATAATTAAATAATATATATTTAGTAGATATTAAATCATATTATAAAATAGAAATAGAAAGTCAAAATTATCTTTAATGATTTTATAATTTATGAAAACATTAGAAACTAAAATAAAAAACAAAAATTATAAACTCAAATAAATAAATTTTTATTAAATTTGAAATAAAAATAAAAATTAAAAAGTATAAATAAAAGCATACAGGTTCAAGTATGAAAATTGAAAAGTATAGAGTCGTAAGATTTTTTATTACGATGAAAGTAGAAAATAACTGATAATATATGGAAAACTCCACTTCACCAATATTGGTACAAAAATGCACAAACACTTAACAATTTCACATATTTCTTCTTTTTAATCATCTAGTAAGATCATAATTACGCTTTTGTTCTAACTTATTGATTGTTGCCATCTGGTTGTGGCTTTTTGTTTCTTCTTTTTCTTATCTAACTTTTGTTTTCTTCGGCGTGCATCCTTTTGCCCCCAAGAACATCAACCCTTTTTATCTTTCGACATCTTTACGTAAGTTAACAGCTAAATATATAATAGGAACAAACATGATTGTGTAGCTCTGCAACTCTCAATTAAGATAACTACAACTTTGTACAGAAGTCATGACATGAAAGGTTCTTTTGCATGAGAACAATACTCTGTGGATGTTAAAAGGACAAGTCGATGATGAGATTATGTATGTATATATAGTTATTTCAGTTGGAAGCACATAAGTGGCAGCCCCACCTGGCTTCAAGGCTTCCCTTGTTGTATATATCCATTGAACAGTTAACTTCAACTTGCTTTTGCCTCTTAAGTCAACATTACTTAATTCCACACGCTAATTTTTAAGAGGGATGACCACAAATTCATTCTCAACCTCTAAATATTCTTTTAGTTCAGAATTAAAACTCTGCTCTAAAAACTAAAACTTTGTAATTCTTTTGTGCAATTTTATGAAAGAGTTGGATTTAATTCTTAAAGGAATAGGTCTGAGGATGACATGATTGTTGGAAACCAAACGTGATCGAATCATAAGCACAACGAAAAATAAAAATGTTACAAAAAACAACAATACGAATCGTAAGAAATTGTTCCTTGTATGTATTCACGTTGAAAATCTTTGAAATTTGTTTGATTTGTCAACCACAAGCTGTTCACTTGTTTACTTTCTTATGGTATCTACAGAACAATTTTTCAACACCTTTAAAAGGAAGAATGTAAGAGTGCTAGCTTTTTAATATTTTCTTCCTATTAATAGAAAAATCATTAGGATGGTTTTGTAATTTTATTAAATTTAAATTCCTTAATTATAATTAAACTCATACTTTAATTATAATTAACTTAATTTTAATAAAATCAAATATTTTATATTTGATCCTTAAAGTTTCTCAAACTTTTTAATTAAGTCCAACTTAATTAAAATGAATTTTTTTCACAAGCTGCTCTTTATTGTGTGATTCATTAAATTTCTAATATATCGGCGATGATTGTAAATTATAATTATAATTCATAATTAGAATTAGATGAATTAAAACTTCTTTTAATTTATCTTTAATTCTTCGATTAAACAATTTATAATCATAAATCAAATTTGATGTCTAGCAATATGTCATGACCACTCAAATATCAGGAATATCCAAGTGGTTGACTTAACCTGTCCATGCATAGTTATGATGTATAAT
Source organism: Erythroxylum incrassatum (assembly GCA_026546855.1). Classification (NCBI taxonomy): domain Eukaryota; kingdom Viridiplantae; phylum Streptophyta; class Magnoliopsida; order Malpighiales; family Erythroxylaceae; genus Erythroxylum; species Erythroxylum incrassatum. The sequence continues at coordinate 17,755,362 of JANVCL010000001.1, forward strand.
TTAATCCTTTCATCATCCAATGTTATAAATGGACAGAGCACAAGGATATCCTGTTTCCTTTTTTCATCCAATCATGTTTGTTATTACTAATTAGTAATTGATATTTAAAAATGTCTTTTCAAATGTCAGTTCACTCTAACTAAACAATTCCATAAATCTATAATAATTAAGAACACTGGAACATTCTCTCTAATTACTTTAGAGTGATGAATCCTTTATTGAATAACTTAACTACCTTTGTATAGTTCATATTGTATCCAATTACTACCGACTGAATTATATCATAAGACGGTTCATAAGTAGCATCAGAACACAATAATTCCTATACGAGATACCTTGGTAATCTCAAGTCTAAGGATCAATTATACATCCATCATTATAAGAAAATCCATAGATACGTAAGTAATATTCTGTTTAGGATTCTCATAGTCAAGTCAGTTCAGTGACTTATTCTTAATAATCACCCACACATTAGCTTAAGTATCTCTATATTTTAATTTATGAGTTCAGTCACTTTCTTCATAAGAAAGAAACATAATATGTGCTAGTTTTACTATTTCAGCAACATCTCGTCTTGATGAAACTACAATTATGAACATTTAGGAATAATACGTAAATGTAAATTGAATCCCACAATTATGATCTTATCATAATTTCAATTACACAGTAATTATTTCAAAGATTTTACCTTTATTATTAAAACATCCAATGTAATTAAATTAATACACAAAGACAAAGAATGCCTTTTTATTAATTAAATAATAATGTCGCACATCAAATTACATCTAATTGATTGGTTGTAAGGCCATAAACTAACAATCTCCCGCTTGCATTGAAGCCAATCGCCTATGTATCTAATACTATATCCATTTATATGTTGATCATGTCTCTTCTGAGATAATGGCTTAGTAAGAGGATCTGCAAGATTCTCTTTTGTGGGAACTCGCTCCAATAATATGTCTTTTTGCTCTACTATCTCCCTGATCAAGTGAAACTTCCCAAGTACATGTAATATCCCGGTCTCCCTACTTCGGATTAGAACCCTAAAATTTGGTGCATGTGAGCTCTGAGACTTGGTTTAAATGAAATTAGAGGAAATAGTTATGATTGTGTTTTATTTGAAGTGTTTGATGATTAAATGAGGGTTGGAAATTGAGAAAAATCTTTGAAGAATGCTGGTATAGCATGTGTCCGTTAAACGGACACGGAAGTCCGCTTAACGGACAGTCTCGGATGTCAAATTACCCTAAGGATAGGGTGTGTCCGCTAAACGGACACGAGAGTCCGTTTAACGGACTGTTGGAAGGCTCATGTCCGTCAAACGGACA
>JANVCL010000001.1:17774505-17785744 GCA_026546855.1 Erythroxylum incrassatum
GAAAAAAGAAAGGAAGAAAGAAGAGGAACTCACCAAATGGTAGAGGAATTCACCGAAGGAGGAAGAAGACCAAAGACCGCCGAAGAAGAAACGAAAAAGATGAACCAGAGGGGGGGAGGGGTGTTTTTTGAAAGCTTCCTTGCACCTATCATCGAACTCAAAGGAAAAATCTTGTTGAAGAAGCTTGCATAGTGGTGCAGTTATCTTCGAAAAGTCCTTAATGAACCTTCGATAAAAACCTACATGCCCAAGAAAATAGCGCACTTCCCTCACAGTAGAGGGGTAAGGTAAAGAAGAAATGAGATCAACTTTGGACTTGTCTACTTCAATACCCTTAACAGATATCAAATGACCTAAAACTATACCTTGATCCACTATAAAATGACATTTTTCCTAGTTCAACGCAAGGTTAGTTTTTATACATCGTTCAGTTTCTATACATCATTCCAAAATAATGGCAAGATTCTTAATACATTCATCAAAAGAAGATCCATACACAATCGTCCATGAATACTTCAATAATCTTCTCAACATATTCCGAAAAAATGCTTACCGTACACTTTGGAACGTGGCAGGTGCGTTACACAAACCGAATGACATCCTTTAGTAGGCAAAGGTACCTAATGGGCATGTAAATGTGGTCTTCTCCTGATTTTTCGGTGCGATCGGAATCTGAAATAACCTAAAAAGCCATCTAAAAAGCAATAATCGTCATAACCAGCCAATGTCTCAAGCATCTGATCAATAAAAGGAAGGGGGAAGTGGTCTTTATGAGTAGCAAAATTTAACTTTCTATAATCAATACATACTTGCCACTCGGTTTAAACTTGGTTGGGAATCAATTCACCTTCCTCGCTTGTCACAATGGTGATTCCATACTTCTTTGTAACCACCTGGACAGGACTTACCCACTTACTATCAAAAATCAGGTAGATAACCCCAGCATCGAGAAGCTTCAATACCTCCTTCTTCACAACTTCCATCATTGGAGAATTCAGCCTCCGTTGAGCTTGCCTTGTAGATTTTGCATCCTCCTCCAACAAAATATGGTGCATGCATATGGAAGGGCTTATCCCTTAGATATATGCGATAGTCCACCCAATGGCCTTCTTATGCTTCCTCAGTTTTTGAACCAACCTCTCCTCTTGATTTGAAGTAAACTCCACTGAGATGACAACTGGGAGAGTCTGTTTATCTCCCAAATAAGCATACTTTAGATATGTAGTGAGTGGCTTCAATTCCAATTCTGGTGCTTGCACATCAGAAGGTAACAACTTTTGGTGAGCTTCAGGTAGTTGTATAGAAGCCAAATCATACCTTTCTGGAGAGCTTCCAATGAGTCCAAGGCGGCTGTCATTTCCACAAGCTCTTCTCCCATCTTAATTTCAATGTTGGCTTCTACTTCCATATCCTCAGTTAAAACTATTTCTAAATGATTGCAACTTAATTTAAACATTTCTTGCACCAAATGATCAATCACATCAACAGAATAAAAAAACACAATGATCATTAGGAGGATATTTCATGGCATAAAAAATATAGAAATGAATCACTTCCCCTTCAAATTCCATTGTGAGGGTGCCCTTACGAACATCTATCTTAGTTTGAGTCATATTAAGAAATGGTCTACTCAGCAAGATAGGTATCGGATTACATGAGGCATCATCATTCATATCCACAACATAAAAATATATAGGAAACACTAACTCATTCACCTACATCAAAACATCCTCAACCACACTATCAGGATAAGCATTAGAGCGGTCAACCAGTTGTATGATTACACTCGTTTTGTTTCAAAGGGCGCAAATTCAAATAAGCATAAATCAAATGAGGCATCACATTAATAGAAGCACCCAAATCCAGCATAGCTCTATTGATCACAATATTACCAATTTTGCAAGGAATGGTGAACATACCTGGATCCTGAAATTTTGGAGGTATCTTCCTTCTGAATACTGCCGACACATTCTCACCCATCATTACTTTCTCATCACCCCTTAGTTTTCTCTTATGTGTACATAGTTCTTTGAGGAATTTGGCATATCTTTGCACTTGCTTGATTACTTCGAGCAAAGGGATATTGAATTCTACCTTTTAGAAAGTCTCCGATATCTCTTTGTCCTTGTCCTCCTTGTTTGGTCTTATTAATCTGCTCAGAAAAAGTGGAGGGTTAGTTTTAATAATATTGGGACTTTCAAAATTTACCTTCGTACTCGATGACAGATTTTCTTCCTTTTCAAATTCCTTTTCAATCTCTTCCTCAGTTGCAATCTTTGATGGGGTTCTTTTGGAACCTGCAATCTCCTTTCCACCCCTCAAGGTTATGGCACTGACATTCTTCGAGTTCACCTCGGGTTGTGATGGCAATTTTCCTCCACCTTGCGATTCTAGACGATTGAGTCTTATTGCCATCTGACCCATTTGGTGTTCCATGCTCTGTTGGCTTGCTTTAGTCTCCTGTCGGAATTATTGCAACTATTTCTGCATATTTTGTTGTAATTGCTGCATATCTTGTTGAAATTGCAAATTGTTAGCAGCAAGATTCTTAACAAGTTTTTATAAAGATGCACTTGAATAGGAAGAAGTAGCTCCCTGTGCTCCTTATTGCCTTGGTTGAAATCCTTGTGCTCCTTTTTGTCAATTTTGGAAGTAATTTTGTTGTTTGCTCCCTCTATAACTAAAGTTAAGGTGATCCCTCTAACCTGGGTTATATGTCTACGAGTATGGGTGGTATTTATTAGGGAAGTTCCCTCCTGCATCCAACCAAGTATTCACACTTACAGCTGGTAAATCAAATAGTCAATCCTTTGCTGCATCTTTGAGCGAGATCAGGAAGGCCCTTAACATGATCTGCTTGTCCGTCACCCCTTGAGGCTTCGTGCTCAAACACACCATATCAAGTTCCTTAAAATCCTTATGTGCATCCTCACACTACAACAAATACATATAATTCGTCACATTTTTTAAAAATGCGTCACGAATTCTGCAATCTTTTCGTGACGTTTAAAAAACATCACGAAAAAGAGTCAATTTTTTGTCACATTTTTCAGAAAGTTTTTTTAATAAAACGTTACAAAATAGAAACCATGATGTTTTGTTGAAGAAAATGTCGCAGTTTGTTCTATTAATATTTAAAAGTATTTATTTCCCACCATTTTGCTAGTTTCTTTTGTCACGTTTCTTCTTCTGGTTTCTTCTTCTTCTTCGCCTTTCGGTCCCTAACAAATAACCCCCTCCACTCTTTTCCATTCTTCTCATCTCTCTCTATCTCTCTCTCTGAAACCCGAAGCACAGCTCTGCCTAATTGCACCAGTAAGTTCCTTTTCGATTTTGTATAGGTTTTCATCGATTTCCGCTTTGTTTGATTTGTTTTCAGAGTTTTTGTAGTTGATTTGCAGTTTGACTTGTAGGATTCACAATGAAAGGGGGTAAATCAAAGTCCGATACTAAGAACGCTAAATAAATTTTTTTTTCTTTTTTGGTGCTTTTTTATTTTTATTCTGGAATTAGGTTTCGTTGAGGTCCTTGCAGATTTTAGATCTAGAAATTTTTGGAGTCAGAATGGGCAAATTCATAAGCAAAGCGCCTCTCAATAATTGGTGTACACTTTTGATTAATTCATCAACCAGGAAGTTCTAGTATCTAAAAATTGCTTATCGTCTCTGTTTTCTTCGGAAGATAAATATCTGATTTTTTTTGTTATGTGTTTGGAGCTGGTTTTGTCAATCGCTAATATTGAGAGATGATGGTGTTTGGGTTCATTATTTTAAAGACGATGAAGCTTCTCGAAGGAATGATAAGGAGAATTCTTCTTTTGGATCTCCAACAATCACCAAGGAACTCAGGGATGAGGTATGTGTAATTCCTTTAGTAAATCGTAAAAGGAACATTTTCATTTTCTAATAGTGGTTTGTAATTGTAATCTGAAATCTTTGGTATTGTAGTCAAGCATGAATGCTAAGGAGCTGATTGCTTGATTTATTTTATTCCTATAATAAAATCTTTTATTATATGAACCGAGGGAGAAAAGAGAGCGAGAGATAGATGGTTTGATGACATGTGTAAAAGAAGGTTGTGGTTTTTTTGTTCATATTTATATTTTATGGGGCAGGCTAAATTCCTGAAAGCTTGTGGTACTTTACCGGAAACTCTGGCTGAAATTTAGCCTGCCCATAATGATTGCCATTTATGTTCTCCACCCCATAATGATTGCCATATATCTGAGAAAACTGAGTTGCTTTCCTCGGGTGAAGATAGTACACACATCAAGAAAAATACATCAGCAGGTATACATATTAGAGGTGAAGTGGGTGTTACTGGCGCTGTGTCTTGGTGTTGCTCTTAGATTTAATGACACTGATATGATCAACAATGCATACGGTATTTCCATATTCTTATTCCTCTCTCTTTTAGCCTTAATACTTCGGCAATAAAGAATTAAAAGTAACCATTTTGCCTTTTTTTCCCTTTGTGCGTTTAGGCCTGGCAGTGATCACGTTGATGCTCATCACAACACTTTTGATGTTTTTGATCATTAGCATCTTTTGGAAGCAAAGTGTCGTGATGGCATTACTGTTTGTATTAAGTTTTGGATCACTCGAGTTGGCCAACGGAGGGAGAAGGGCCTATTCTTAGGTTGAAGGCAACTTTGGCAATACAATTATATAGAATTGGATTTGTATGTCGTCGGGTCTTTTAATTAAATATTCTCCTATTTTTTTAAAAAAAGTAAATATTCTACTTCTTGTTTTTAAATTTATTTATTTTTTTGCCCTTTTTCTTTGTTCTATTCAAAGAAAAATAACAATAACACTAAAATATAAAAAAAATTTGTATTTTAAAAGTTTTATTAGATTAAAATGATTTTCTAAAAATGGAAAAATAATGTAATGTTTAAAATTAATGATATAATAAAAAATTGAAGAATTATTAAATAAATAAAATTCATAAATAATATTGAATAGTTATTAAACAAATAATATTAAAATTGTATTTTAAAAAATAATTATTAAAATTAAAAAATTATTAAATTAATTTGATTTTCGAAAAATGAAAAAAAGTAATAAAAATGTCACGGAAGACATTTCGCGACGTTTTCAAAAACGTCACTGAAGACCTTCCGCGTCGTTTCAAAAAAAACGTCGCAGATTCATTCACATTCTGCGACGTTTTAAAAACGTTGCGGAATGTTAGGCAATCCATGACATTTTTTATAAACGTCGCAGATTATCCAACCTTTTAGTGACGTTTTTCGAAACGTCGCGAAATGTCAGTATTTTCTTTGCCTACACCACATTTCACGACGTTTTTTGCGACGTTTTTGGACATTCTGTGACGTTTTTAAAACGTCGCAGAATGCCTTGTTTTCTTGTAGTGAATTATGAACATAGAATGAAACTTACGATTTTGTTTTGATTATTTTAAAGTTATTTTCACTTGTTAATTACTTTGTAAAAATGAAATGTAGACTAACGAGTAGTGATCAAAGGGTTGGATTATCCGGAATGACCAAAAGCTAACATAAAGAGTTTTATCAGTTAATTGAGTGTGGTTTTGTGTAACTAGACCATGAACTCGATACATGCCTGTATGCCACTGTGTCAACAATTTCCTTTAACAGATTTGATCAGAAAAAGAGTTAAAAAGTAACGTTAGAATAACGCAAGCACACACATATATGTAAGAATGTCTTCACCGAAAAAGGTACGAACTTGCATGTCCCTGAGAAAGATCAAAGAAAACCTACCTTGTCTTCCTAAAACAATCGCTTAAAGAACAATAATAAGATTAAGACTATATCTTTAGTCCTCAGAACTGGACCAAGTTCTTGCTATGTTCTTGGAAAACTCCCCTGTAGATCTCTGCAATCCAGCCATTGCCATCCTTCATGTGAAATGGTGTGCCAAGTTCACTGCCTCGCTTTAATGGCAAGCAAAAATCTTTCTTTTTAGTTTCAAGGAAAATCCATCTTTTAATGTTGAATCTTCCACTCTCCATACACCACCATGTTCTAGTTGCTGATAGCTCGGGAAGTGCATATCTGCGTAGATGACTATAAATATGGAAGTGCACCCACCAGGGACCAGTAGGTGTAGCTCCTTGATAGTGAGCTTTCTTCGTTTTTTGCTCTTTTTTTTTTCTGGGTTCTCTTTACAGTTCAATTTTTATGGTCAAATAATAAAATGGCAGAGATGTACGTAAACCACAAGAGATTCAATAAATTGCAAGTAAAGAATAACAAGAAAGTGTGCTTCTTTAATTCAAGAGCAACGTGCGAGGATCTACGTTCTTCGTCGCTGCGCAACCATGCTCCTTTGCTGGTATATCCATGGAGATGACTAGGCACTAGCTATCTGGGCAGTACTTATTTCATGTCCTTGTTTATTTAGTTCATTCTTGCGTTTCTTCTTTTAATACCGTGAGCTTTCTGGGCTAGGCCGGCCAATCTGGTTTTAACTGCGGGGTCTGGGTCTGTGCATGGTGTGCCTTGGTATCTCATCCTCTCCTCATAGTGCCGTTAATTTCTCTTTTTTGACCCATTGGTATCATCCAATGGGTTTTGTGGGGCTATGGAGTGCTTGGGTGGATATAGATCATGCACTTGCTTTTTAACTAACTGGGACCAACTGCGAGCAAAATTGGAGTATGGTTATCTCAGAGAATCGCATGGGCGGCGAAATGTTGTGCTGTATAAGTATATTTTCTTTCTTCATGTTTTGTTTGGTTTCTGTTCTTACAGGAATTGATGGAAGATTACTTGGGGCAATTCACGTACAAGAAAAGGGATATGATCATGATGTACTATGAATAATACTTTGTTGTATGCTATTACTAGTTAATTAAGTACATTCTACCAGGTGTTTTCTAATTACCATTGTCAACTCTCCCTCGTACCATCAAGTCAAATTCAACCTTACAATATTTTTGGTGATAACTAAATTCATTATTTCTTGGTGATTCTATTATAATCAATTTAAAGAATATATAAATGATTACCTATTAGTTAGAGATAAAGTCATGTACACTTTTGAATAATTTATAATATTTCTTGCAACTTTATTTTAATCATTTTAATAATTTAAAAAATTAATCATTGGATGATCATTTATATGTGGGGTATAATCCACAAATATTTTTTATAATCTAAGAAGAATTTTTTAAAAAATTAAAGAAACATTTAATCTTCAAACCAACTTTTAAAAAAATTAAATAATTGTGGATCAAACTTTTACTAAAATTAGAATTTTAATGCTTTTAAATTAATCAGTTAAAGTATTTTTGAAGGTCAATTTTTGAAGGAGTTCAACTAATCTAAGCTTACCCGGAAAAAAGAAAAAGAAAGAAACACAATGGGTGGTTTGATACCAAATAGATCATCGGCTAGCCAATATACTAATTGGTGATCCATTAGACAGCCAATGGTGTTTTACAAAAGTTACAAATGAGTGTTTTGCTATAGTGTTTTATTGCTTTCTAACTATTGTGTAATTAAGACACTTTATTAGGAGTTCAACGAATGACGGGTTTAGCTATAGTGTTTTGCTGCTTTCTATGTGTAATTGAGACAACTTACTAGGATTTCCACAAATGATGGATTTACCTTATAGTGTTTTGCTGCTTTCTAACTATATGTAATTAAGACAGCTTATTAGGATTTCCGAAAATTATGAGCTTCTTTTGCTGCTTCGTACTAGTGTAATTAAGACAGCTTATTAGGATTTCCACATATGATGGTTATAGCTAGAGTGTTTCACTACTTTGTATGATATATATTAATGTACCGCTAACAGTTCCTCCCCTCAAGTTGGCAAGTGTACGATCGACCAGCTTGCATTGGAAATTTTCAAATTACTGTTGACCAAGTGCTTTCGTCAGGATGTGAACTAATTGATGGTAACTGAGTACATGTCTGGTAACCAAATTTTTTAACTAGATTTGATTATGAATAAAGTGACAATCTACTTCAATATCTTTAATTTTCTGATGAATAAAAAAATGAATTTGTTGCAGTACGTAAAGCAACTTGATTGTCATAGTACAATCTCATTGCTTATGGATGGAAAACTCCGAGATCATGTGAAATCATTTTTAACCATTTCATTTCACATGTTGTTGTAGCCATGCATGAACCTATACTCCTCTTCAGCACAAGAAAGAGTTGTTGGCCTGTTTCTTTGTCTTCCATGAAATCAATGACCTCTAACCATCACAAAATATCTAGTTAATGAGTGTCAAGTCAAGGGACAACTAGCCCAACCAAAATCCTAAAGGCATGAAGAAAGATTCCTTGACCAAGGTTCTTTTTACATACCACACAACTTGCATTGTTGCCACCCAATGATCCAACTTCGGACTCCGCATAAACTGCAGAAGAACATGTCCTACATAACTAAGCTCAGGTCGTGTAATAGTCAAATAGATCAATCTTATCAACCTTCTATATTTATTTGAAACTTCAAGTTTCACCCCATCTACTAAGGCTAGCTTGCCATTTGTTTCAATAAGAAAGGCTATTAGTTTCGAACCAAGAAGGCCTACTTCATAAACAATAATAAAAGCATACTTCTTCTAACAAAGAAATATATCGTCTAGTCCACGAGCTAATTTTATTCCCAGGAAGTATTTCAGAGCACTAAGATCTTTCGTATCCTCTATATAAGCTAGAGTAGATTTTAGGACGGATCAATTGTATTAAATATCTATCCTATAAGCATAGAATTTACAACAAACCAAAAAGAGCAAAAGCTACTTTCATATACAAACTTATACAAATTCCTGTGTATTTGAGAAATCATATTTCGAGGCCATCAAGTTCAATTTTGCTATTTTGAGATTGATAAAAAGAAGTTTCTTCTTTGCTCTAAGTGAGTTTCTCATGGCCTTTTCCCATTTTTCATAATTGTCCCCCTTCAAGATTACTGGATAAATCATTATTTTGGGATTGTCTATAGAAGCCAAGTAGTATGGAGATGTCGGATCTATTAGGAGTGTTTTGGACATATTTGAATTCTTTCCCTTTTCTTCATCATCTCCACTAGTTATAGTATTCAATTAGTTGATTGTGTTTTTTAACCTGGGTTTTACTTAACCTGACTTTGATACCATATGAACTTTTTATATAATCTCAGTATGTTTCTCTCCTGAAAAAATATTTACTTGTATTCAAGTCCCCTCACTTTCAAAAATTGATACAACTGTAACTTTAAACAATATTGTGAAGATGACAAGTGGTGAGGATATGTTTACTAGAGACCAGACAATGTGAGCACGATCATGACACTTTGTAAAAAAAATAAAAAGGAACTAAATATAAGCTAGTAATGCTGGAGGGATCAATAATAAGATCAAGAGCTAAGCAGTTCAAAGAAGAGCTTCAATCCTATATGGGCCGAATTGTAGATGGCATAGAATCTCAAAAGACAATAAGGGTCAATAGCATCATAACTAATCAAGCTGGGTAGCCCGTTATTTTTGTTTTGGGCTTGTTTTAATTTAAACCTTTTTAGGTTTAATGGTCCTTATTTTAGAAATATTAGTTGGGGCTTTAGTTATTTTGGTGATAGGCCCATATTTAAAAGCCTTTTTCATACTTAGGTTCTATCTTTCAAAGGGTATAAATACATTATAATAAACAATGTCTAGGGTTAGAATGGATGAAAAACAAATTTTATAAGGGATGATTTCTTGTCTTCTTCTATTGTATCAAAAATATAATTCTTACCAAGGTAAACACTTGTAGCGAATTTCTGTTCTTGCTTTCAAATCAACCTTATTATATGTGTTTCCTTTCATATAATTGATTTGGGGTTTATTAGGGTTAGGGATTTGTCTTGTTCATAATCTACCCAAAGTGTATGTTTAAGGGTTTCAGGTTCTTTACTCTTGGGGTTCCGCATCACTAAGAAATAAGGGTCTGAAAAAGCTCTCTAAAATTTGTAAACCTTTTGCATTTGATTCAATCATATAGTTTCTTTATTCCCGTGTTAGTTACTACTATGTTTTGTTATTCTATCATGAAAAACTTCCCGTTTAATTGCAAATCGAAGGAAGTAAGTACAAGTAAAACTTCCCCATTTCTTAGATCTCTATTACAGGCACAGGGGTTGATAAGGGACTTGACTCAGTAGATATAGCCAGCTTAGGAATCCTTATGCATGTAGTTGAACTTAAGAACCAATTTCCATGAGTCAGACAATCAACAAAAGAAACAACATATGGAAAACAATAAAGATAGTTAAATATCAATATTATGAGTTGTAATATAGTTATCCTAGAATAATTCTAGAAAAGGAATTTTTATAATATTGTATGGAGATGAGTAATATCAATAGGTGTTACAACAGTATAAATTTCTATTATAACTAGAATGAAGAAAGTCGATCGAGCAACAAATTTAGCCTAAGAATTTCTTCCCTCCTCAGATTTTCTCTCTCCTTCCTAAATTTATGTGCAATATTCTAACTCAAATCCTAGAACCCACCATATTCAATTGCACCAATATTTAGTGCTTTCATTAAGAGTGTAACACGATAACAGAAGGTATGGTCACTCAATTGAAGACCCTTGATGAACAATTATCTCGGCTTATTGACCAACTTAAATAGCGTGACACGGTCCAAAAGTCCCCTATCGCTTAGCAAACTGTTATGGTCGATATAATACCAAAACTGGCCAAACCAGTCACACAATTACCCCTATTACCCTTACTGTTGGGACCCGATCTCAGAACCGGACCCCAACCGGAAAACAAAAATACATAACGAAAACGAAATGACGGAAAGTAAAAATGAACGAAATCGAATTCGAAAGATCGGATAACAAATTACTTAATCGAACTGATACAAATTTCATAAGGCGGAAACATAACGGAAAGAGGAAATCGAAGGAACAGATTTCGAAGCGAAACTAATCGGAATCAAATCGAAAACGAAGTAAACAAACGGTTCAATCGAACTGTAACGAATTTCCGACATCCGAGAATGTAAGCTTTTTTTGACAAAACAAAAGGGTCGCGTTGGAATCCCTAAGACTAAACCAATCCAAAGACCCGGTATAATTTTTTCTTTCTTTCTTTCTTATTCATTTTATTCACCTCTCATACAAATCAAAGCAATTTCCCTTTTTGGAAATTTCATCCTTAAATAATACTCAATTCATAAAATTCGTCTTAAACTCAATCTCATCTTTAACAAAACTTATTCTTATTCTTATTCTTTCTTTGCCATAAAAATTTCGG
>JANVCL010000001.1:17796474-17813471 GCA_026546855.1 Erythroxylum incrassatum
TTGTTAAATTGTTTCGAATGCACAATTGCATATGAATGAAAATGTGAATTCTCAACTATATGTTGAATGCCGGACTATGGTCCGATCATAAGTGATTATGATTGAAGAAGCGCATGCAAATATGAGTAATGCATTTCATTGCATGAATACATGAAACATAACGAGAGTTGTGACCTGAGTAGCCACCGATAGAGCTTAAAGCTCAACGAGTGAGAATGAGCTTCGCGCTCAGATAGTGATTAAGAGCCTCAGGCTTAACGTTAATGAGCCCTATATGGGACAGTTTAGGCACTTGGTCACAACAAAGTAATAAATGAAAAGTAGGTCCCATGTACATGTGCATAATATGAATAATGTAATTGTAATAATTATGAATGTGAAATGTGACATGATGGGCATGCAATTATGTGTTATGTGACTAGGTGAGCCATCAATGATGGTCACTCACTGAGTTCGCAAAACTCACCCAAAATTTGTATCCTTTTTTAGGATTCAGATGAATACCCCGTTCTGCAACGGGAGTAGACTTACTGCACTTAGGGGAAAGTTAGAAGTTGGGATCAGTTCGCGTTTGCATTAGGATTTTTCTTATTTTGTTGTATACAATGTATTCCGCGATTTCTATACAGTATTTGAATATTTCGTTTTGTAATATGTAAATAGAATTGATTTAATGCGAAAGTATGGGAATCTTTGTAAATGGAATTGATTAAATGTGGATATTTCTGTTTATATTAATTTGTGCCAATTGGAAATGAGTGTATGTGTTTTGTGTTTTGAAATAAGCCACAAACAGCCCAAAGTGGATTGGTTTGTAATTGAAAAAGGGTTATGAATGAAATTGAGCCCAAATTGACCATTGAAACTTATAACGTATCGAAAACAATATTTTATCAACTGTTAACTTTAGTTGGCCCACATTGGAAACGAACTTCAACAAATGTTAGTGTTTTTAAAAAAATTATACCGACTTGTAATTGATTGAGTGCCCTAGCATGCTACCTTCGCGGACACGGACCTGGATATCACCGTCGATGTCGGGTTTGGGTCTTGCGGGAGTAGGATGCTACAGCTTAAGGTTTAACCCTAGATTAAATGTTGCATGTACATGCATAACATTATCATTCATATACGAATTGATATTTGTGCACATTACAAGTTAGCATATGCACTCAAATGACTTATTCTGGGATATGAAATATGTTAAGTGATCATGATGTGAATGGTGTTTTGATATATCTTGAATTTTGGTATGATTGGATTTCAATTAGAAAATTTGGAATTAAATGTTATGGATTGGGAAATTGATGAATTAAAATGTACATTTGGACTAGGACAAATGTCAAGTGGTAGGATAAATTGATACATGAAAATTTTGGATGATTTAGCTTATAATTGAGTGACATTTGGCATAGTTAAATTGATGACAAATGCACTAGTAATTAAATGACAACTGGATTTAGTATGTGACAAATGGACCAATTATTGTGCCACATGTGGACTAATTATAATAAGACATATGGACTGATTAATTGGTGACAAATGGCAGTATAGGAAATGGGTAAATATATTACATGCCTTAAGACATATGGTGAGTTTAGACATTGATACCTAGCATGTGATGTAGCTAGTTTTTGCAGCTGAGTTTTGCTGCTTCTTTCCTTTGTTTCTTCACCAAAATTGCTCTAGCTCTTTCTCTGTACTTTTTCTTGAACCCTAGCCAATTTTTTGCATGAAACCCATACGTATATCCTTTATCAAATTGCTAAAAAACTAGCTGAATGTGATTATAAGTTTGTGTTAATTTTTGCTTGCTTGGGAGGACTAGTATAATCTGGAGTTTTGAGCTAAATTGGAAGCCTAATAGGTAAGTAACAATCTGATTTTTATGGCATGTCAAATGATATAAGAATAATGTTTGAATTGGACTGAAATGTATGTGATATTGGTGAAGAAGAATTGTTGGAATATGTTAGCTGTAATGTTTTCACTAAACATGCATCGGTATTTTGGCCATAACTTGATCTGTAGACATTCAAATAGGATGATTTTAAATTTAGATTAAACTAGAGACATAAGGATATATTTTTCATAAAGGAATCTAATTTTAATTCTATTTATAAAAGTTTCAAATTTTGGCTTGAAATTGAGTTTCTAGATTCTGTCACTGTTTGATAATAGTCTGCAGAATTTTGGGGATAACTTGCAGAATACTGAACCAAATTGCATGAAATTGGTGTCATTATAAACTTAAGACATAAAGAAACAATTGTTTAGAAGAATGTTTTGCCCAAATCCCTCTTTTTCCTTGTCAAAATGGCCATTCAAAAATGTCTCGAAAGTTTGTTTTGAGAAGAGCTGGAATGAAGCTTGAATAAGAGGTAATGCACGATCGTGCACAAGCACGATCATGACAAAAAGGGGTCATTAAGGGGTTGCACGATCGTGATATAGGAGGATCAATTGGAAGTGCATGATCGTGCTCAATTGTGACAATGGAGGTATCCTGCTGTTTGACAACTTTGAACACCCTTCACTTTTTTATCATAATTTCTTCTTCGGACCTCTGATTGGGTTGAAATTTGGACCACAAACTCCTCACACATTGCTCTTCCTCTCCACCAAAATTCAGTGTCATCTGATTTCATTAAGAATGGGTTGTTGTTTTCCAAATGTTTAGGTATGGAATTTTGGAGATGTTATAAGAATGAATAAGAGTTTGGATATTGTATGATCATATAATGTTAGAATAACATTGGTGAATGATTGATTGATGATATTATAATTCATTGAGGTGTAAACCTAGGTTTAAATTAGACATATATGAGTTTTGAAGTATGAATGATCATGAGATGTGAATAAAGGAAACATACCCAGAATAGTCATTGAGTATGCATTGAACATGACATATGTATATGTGCACAAACGAATAAGTATTTGATTGATCGACTTTGTAGTGTGAATTATATGTGAATTGTCTAATTTTAGACACTCAAGTCAGACACCAGATAGACATTGTCGGATCATCCAAGTAATAATATATTGGAGCGTACTGTGAGTCAACCTAGATAATCTTTCTATGATTGATTTATTATGTTTAACTTCTAATTATTAAACTGTTTGTGAATTTCGGACTTTAATGGTCCGAGGAGTTTGATATTCGGGAACGTATTGGAAGTGTTCTATTTGCATCTGAAATTTGAATGATATCTGTTTGCATTTGAATTCTGAATGATATCTAAATACTCAACGAAAGTTGAATGCTGGATTGAGGTCTAGTGAATCTGAGATTCTATCGGTGCATCATAAGTAAATGTTTTGATGGCATATTCTATTATTTGATGCATTTCACAAAATGCATGTTCAGATAAGGCGTTGTGATCAGAGTAGCCAATCTGAAAGAGCTTTAAGCTCAAAATTCTGTACGTAGAGCTTCACTCCATGATTTCTGTATCTGAATGAACCCAATGGGCTTGTATTTGTATCTGTATTTGAAAGGCGCTCGATCACAACAAATAATAACGAATCTAGAGTCTCATATACATCTGCATTTGTATATATATGATTATGATTCTTTTCTGAAATTGTAATGATAAAGTGATGTGCCATGATAATGTGATTGTTTGGATTATTCATGCTCTGAAAGAATTTATATGAAATGTGTGATATTGTGTATTTGACATGAGTGAGATCATCAATGATGGTTCATTCAGTGAGTTCGCAAAACTCATTAAAAATTGCAACGTGACTTTTCAGGTACGAGACAGGAGACCTAGTTCCTAAGATTTATCTAGAGGAACATTTTAGATTAAAATATGGCTCAAAAGTCTGTCAACTGACATCAGAGGAGTGATAGTTTGTATTTTGTAGTTTATTTGTCATGTAGAACTTTTGTATAAGGATTGTAAATATTTGTTTCAATGAATATAGTGTAAACTTTGTCAATAAATGAAATAAAGTGTTGAGGTTTTTAAATATTGTATATTCTTTATTACGTCATTTAAGAGATTATATTTGCTTTAACATATCATTGTCATAGGATATGTACTTAAATATCTTCTAGATGTTCAGGTATATACTCTATGATAGTAGGATGTTACAATGATGGCTTGCAAAATTCATGGGATATGACTTCGAAATTATGAATTGACCAGGCACAAAAATTAGGCCAACCAATGCCCTATTAAAGTTACCATGTGCTACCCTCCAAGTAATGCAACTAGTCTCTAACCTTGTAATACCTCTTTAGTAGGCCCTGCAGGAATTTGATAGGCAACATCCTCCCTCAGCACAAAAATCTGCAATTAGCCCATTAACATCCTACCAAATTCCTGATTACAAAGTCTGAGATGAACTCCTCTTTTATAAAAATTAAGTGGTAGTTTCTAAAGAGTTAGCATTCCAATTGTTAATTTTAACTGAGTTCACAAGATACCCACAAGTGGATATACAAGAGTTCAGAGAACCGTAGTTCACATATCCCCTGTCTTCTATTGGACCAACATGCAACAATTGATATAGGATTTTGTAGGCATTGTGTCAGACAGTTAAACCATTCAACACACCACCTTAAGGACTTCTTCAACCTCTTCCCATCCCTAGATATCTCTATATATTTTATCACGCATCTACCCCCATTTATTGGTAAGACTACCATCATGTTTGTTGTTAATTGACTCTCAAAACATACTTATTTTTCTCCTCTTAGGCCACAATTAACTACCTGTCAAATAGAAGAAGCCTTTGTGAAGGGTATTGCCAAATTGCATGGCTTTCTCACTTATATTGTCTCCGAGTGATCCGATGATTATAATCTCTTTTTGGCAAGACCTGTTTAAGCAAGGCACTATAGTTACAAACAACAACCCATATCACTCACAAAAGAATGGAAAATCCAAGGTGTTCGATCAGTGTCTGAAGGATTACTAAAGATGCTTCACTTTTTCCGCCATTCGAATGACTCCCTTCAAAGCAATGCATGGACACCCATTGCCTTCTCTCATAGAGTATGTTCAATGCAACATAATTGTGGCTACTGTCGAAGACTTGCTGACAGCATGCACATCCATTCTGGCCACTCTCCTCTAAAACCTATTGTGGGCACAAAATCGAATGCACAATCAAGCTAATTCCAGGTGCCTTGATATCACCTTCTTTATAGATGTTGAGTTTATTTGAAACTCCAATCATATCACCAAATGTCAGTGTCTAATTGATGGACTAACAAATTATCAAACTGATTTTTTGGGCCTTTTCCCATCATAGAAAGCATCGGACCTGTTGCATATTGCCTTGAACTCCTTCTGCTAAAACACAAATCTTTCAAGTCTCAAACCTCAAGAAATGCACTGGAGGAATTCCTCCCCAGCATGTCCCTTTGCCATAACAATTGGTAGACAATCATTCTGTTTTAACACCGCTGACAACCCTAGGCTACTAAAAAGTTTTGCAACAAATAAAACTAATTCCAAAAGTGTTGGTTCATTAGGCAAAGTCAATCGTCATCCGATGCCACTTAGGAGCCTCTACACAAATTCCATCAAGACTTCCCCAACTTCAGCCTTAAGGACAAGGTTGCTTTACAAGAGGAGGGCAATGTTACAAACATAGGGATTGACAAGAGACTTGACGTGGGAGAAAAAACCAGCTCAAGAATTCTTAAGCACCCAATTGAACCCAAGAACCAATTTCTACAAGTTAGCAGGATAATTGTATTACAACTCATAATCTTGATATTTGATTGTCCGTCTTTTAGCATGTGTTATTACAACGATATGAATTTCAATTATAAGTAGAATGAAGAAAAGTTGACAAAGCAGCAAATTTATCCCAAACATTTCTTCCCTCCTCACTTTCTATGCAATATTCTAGCCCAAATACCAGAAACCGCCCTAGTCGATTGTACCAATCTCTCAGGTTATAAACATGTTCACGTGCATTTCTTGTATCATCACTCAAAGCACAGGAAGTTCTCAAGGCAAGCCACCATGTCATTTCCTCTATACCACTCACCATGTAAAAGAATATTCTCTATTACAACAATTCATTCAAATTTGAAACCAAGAGAAATATAATATACAACTATGATTTCTAAAACGGTGAGGAGTTCAAGTTAAAGATAATTATGCAGGCTTAATTCGTTCATAAAGAACCAACGATAACAGCTGCTCGTAGTGACACAAACAATGCGAACTGAAGAAGGATTGTGTCAACTCAAAATGTAGAATTAGCAGAACCCATCAAGAACAACATGAAAATCTGCCCTGAGTTTGCTTTGCTCCACCATTGTTTGTAAGGCTTACCCTGTTGACAGTTAACTCAGCTTTATATGAATATGAATTAAGCACTTTCCTGCTGACATTGTTATATATTTCCCGGATGACAATCTCAAAAGCTGTCTTAACATTGGTAGAATCCAAAGCAGATGTCTCGATAAAGAATAATCCTTCTGACTCGGCAAGGTTTTTGCCTTCTTCCACACTTACTTCCCTGATGCTTTCCAGATCACATTTATTTCCCACAAGCATCCTTGCCATACTAGAATCTGAATGTGCTGCATTACATTTTGAACAAAGCTTATCATTTTATGTAATTGACTGAGCAGAGAAGAGAAAACAGATCAAGAGATATCCATGACGCTGAGGAAAACAATAAAGATACAACTTTTCCTACCCTTTTAGAAGATTTTGGAGATTCAATTTTTAAGGAGGAGTTCCAAAAGCAGAGATTCTATGAAATTACAAGAGCAGAGTCAGACCAAAGCATGTTCTGCTTCCACCAGCGATTCTATCGAATTAGTTTAATTTCATCTCAACTATCGCTGACCGCAACAAACTTTCAATGACAAAGAAATGTTCACGTATATACAAGTGACTATGTATGCGTTCATACTAACACATATTTTATATATATATAACCGTCACAAATTGCAACGATTAGGTGAATAATTTAGATTTTTTTAATCTAAATTGAAGAAGTTGCTTAACAACTCCAAAAGTTAGGTATTGCTGCTCCTGATATCCATATCCGAGTTTAAACACCAAAAGGATGATGGTGTCTTATTCCAGGTATTGAATCTGCAAACTAACATTTGCGTCAATGGGTTGAAACAGTCCCCGCACAAAGATTAACCTTTATGTATCCTTTTTACACAAAATCTAGGACGTGTCAAAATCAGGCTTGACCTTCATAGCTCTTGCCAGATCTCCTTCATAAACGGGTGACTCACTGACTCATGTTTGAGTACAGCTAAGGCTCATATAATGTTGGGTTGATTGGAGACCATGAATTGTATAATTTTTACACTCCATTTCGATATGAGAAAAATAAAGAAGCCACTTGTAATAAGGTAGCAGCCTTATTACGCACTATCAACTAAGATTCCTCAAAGTTGCATGTTTAATAGGCTTCTGCAACAACAACCGTCAAATTTCATCACTTTCCCGATAACAGAAAGAACATCTAAATATTCTCTTAACATAAATCTGGGAACTCGATTTCCCACAAAACTATAGAAGAAAAAAGGTAGGGAAGTGCATAAAGAACAAAACTTTGACATTGGAAAATATCTTAGAAGTAGAAAAGACTTACTTTTGAGCTCATCAAGCCACCGAGTAACGCTCTCGAAAGTAGACCGGCGAGTAATATCATAAACAACAAGGGCACCAACGGCTCCTCTATAGTAAGCGGAAGTGACTGCCCGGAAGCGCTCCTGACCGGCGGTATCCCAAATCTGAGCTTTAACTTCTTTGCCATCGATATCCATGATCTGGGTCTGAAACTCCACTCCAATGGTGGCCTTCGAGTGAGGATTAAACTCGTTTCGAGCAAAACGAGAGAGCAAGTTAGATTTGCCAACAGCAGAGTCACCGATTATCACAACCTTGAACAGGTACTCTTCTCCTCCTTCGTCCTCCGACGAAGACATTATCTCTTGTGAGATGGATAGCAGTAAAGATTGGCCTTTGCAGAGAAGGATGTAATGATGGGCTTGGATTTGGTCCTCTAGTACAAGTGAAAGGTCTTAGGTCATGGCTTTAGACAGAGCTGACAGAGAGGCGTTGAAACTTTAAAAACAAAAGTGGCCATGCGTCAACGTAACGAAATGGCACGCACGCCGCAATCTCTACTCGTCTTTTCCATACGCGCTCACGGCAAGTTTGTTCTGCTTTTAAAACAAATTGATGTTTAAAAAGTTACTAACTAGCGTTATGTTTGAAAGTAACAATTGTCAAATCCCCTTTTATATTCCAATTTAAAATAGAAAATTATTTTAAAAATTATACAAATTTTAATTTTGTATTACTGTGAATTATAAATTTGAGCAAATTTACTTACTATTTTGTAAAAATACTTAAATCATATGCAATTTTTTATATGATATTAAATGGTAAATTATTAAAAACATTTCGGACCTTTCTTAATTTTATAGTACTTATTAAAATTATTAATAGATTATTCCAATTTTCAATTTATCGTAAAAATAACTCTTTAATTCTATAGCTTGTCACGGCAACAAACCTATTTATCATATGGTCAAACCTACGCTCTTCTCTCTACTCCTCAAATCATCTCCCAAGTCGTCACCGGACTAGAGATGGCATATAGCCCAGTTCGTTTAATTCGGCCCAGCTTGGTCTAACTTCGGCCTGAATTAACTAAGTTATGGGTAGCAATTGATTGGCCTAACTGGACTACGGATCGAATTCAGATTGGGACTATTCGGGCCAAACCTAGCCTATGATCTAACGGAAAGACACAAAATAACTCGTTTGGTTAAATTAAAAAAATTGAGGCCAACTTGGCCTTCCTGTAGTCCGTCGGGCTACTATTCCTGACCTGATCTATTATCATCAGTACACCAAATTACCACGCCATCACTGTTGCCCAATATAAGGTCGAATAGGAAAAAATCAAAAACCGGTAAATGACGATTTACATTTGGTTTGAATTATCATGAATGTGGATCTTTAAAGCAATGATCAGTGAAAGTCATGCATATAGTCCAGTCCCCATTGATAATTCAACCATAGTCAATGAACTTTGAATAAACTTGAATTATGATACTTAAAAAGTAATTTTTAAGGTTGTGTTTCATATGTCAATTTGTATTTATATGTCCATATGTTGTCATGATTATGTAACAAATTAAATCCACGTTCAAGTGTCTTCAAAATTCAATTTTTTTAGAATATTAGTGATGCATGAAAGAAAAGAAGAGATTACTTCTGAATAAAATCAATATATTATGTGTGCTTATAGTTCTTATAAAGTGTAAATTTATGCTTTTGACTCATAATTAAGTATAAGAAGTAAGGATGTAGACAATACTTGATGCAGTGAAGGGACTAAACCACACGATAATAGTTTATGAGCAAAGTATATGAATTTTACATTGTTAATATTCTTTGCAGGCTCACAAAATTTTAGGTATGTTAATATTTGCTTACTTAACAAGGATAAAAACGTTCTTGCAAAATAACCAACATATGTTTTTAAATTTTCTCATAATTAATAAATCAATATGATAATGATCTACGCTCAAAAGTTCTCGATACTCCAGTAAGACTTGTTTCCGAAAATCCTTTTCCACTATACCCTATGGAAGTATTTTTATTAATTATTTATTGGAAATGTTTTCTATAAGGATATTGAGCTAGCATGTAATGGTCATTTTATAATGTTCTTATAATCATTGGCTTATTAATTTTAGTTATCTTATATATGATGAAATGGTAATAGAATTAAGAAAAATATGAGTAGAAATAAAATATTTGTGACTTTCATTGCTTACACACCTGGTATATACTTTATATAAAAAGAGTGTAATGGTGTGGCTAATGGATTCAAGAATGATGATTATTATTGTTTGAATAATTTAGCATAAACTGGAAAATATATATATTCTCAATTGCTTATCCTAATATTGGTCAATATTTTTTAATTTTTGCATTAGTACAAAAATGATTACTTCAAATATAATTTTAGTAATGATATTATTATATAACTCATTAATGAACATCCAAATTGTAGATGCCTTATAGTTATTTAGTTTTGGTAAAAAAACTTGAAGGCTTATTATTATTAAAAAAAATTTGTTAAACTTCTTCCATAGGTTAGGATAAGAGTCTCATCCATAAGATTCATTGTTGCCTGTAAGAGCTGATCTTGTCTATTAATTCATAAGATTTTCAATATATGATATAAGTTTAATATTTGTGTTTTTTGTTTTCATTTTATAGGCCCTATATGACTACATACTTAAGCATTTGACACATCTAATTTCAGTATTAACATAATTCAAATGTTGGACACACATTTGACCATTTTAAAGTTTAAGCATTTTATCATATACTCACGTTATTGAAAAAACATGTGTTACATTTGATGTTCAAGCATTACTCAAACTCTCACAACTAAAGTTTTATTAGCCTTAAACAGTGTAGCAATAATCTTCAAGTCCCACAAGACTTGCTATTAGGGTAACTAACATAGCAATAAGAGTATGCAAGATGAATAGCAAGTTCATGTTGAAATATGAGCTAACAAATCAAATTTAATATAGATATGGCATAATTTTTCAATAAAAATAAAAAAAATAACATATGCATAAAGTGTAGGAGTAACTAAAATAAATCATAAGACTATAATATGACAACAATCATCGTAAGATTACATCATCAAGATTAAAATAGAAGTTAAGATCATAGGGAAGCAAAGGAGAAAAGTCACAAATATCACTCGCTTAAAACTTGATGACCAAACAAGCATATAATCACCTTTGCATCCCATCTAACTAAATCAGGGGGGGAAAAACACATAATACCATTCAACATCATAATGGAACACAAGGTTCAATATCCCATCCAGATTACCAAAAAAAAGGTTCAAAGTCTCTTCTAAATTACATAATCACAATGTTAAAAGTATCAACCAAATTATCACAAACACATGGTTTAATTTGCAGTAGATTCACCATCAACTACTTGAGGCTATTTTGGATATGATTTATTCGCGTTTAACTTGATCCTCCTCCTATTTTAAGTGTTTATTTGTGTATTTATATTGGTAATTGTATTTTGAGAAGCATGAATTGTATTTGCATTATTCCTTGAGGTTCGAGTACTTGAAATTAATTTATGTATATCTATAAAATATCATAAACATAAAGTACAATATAAACACCTAGGATTTAATTACATATAATTATTATAAAAATGTATTTAAGTGACAAATTATAAAATAAGTGTTTCTATTAACTTCTCTAATTGTTACTTCATATTCTTAAGTTGTTTATAAAAACTAAAATAGTTATAATGTTAAATCATAATTAGGAAATAAAGGTGAAAATTCACTAACAACCCTTTTCTCCCTTCTTAAGATAGGTGATGTGAGTTTGACCCTGTACATCTTGATTATTTGGTCTTCTAATCTTATAGCTACTAATATTAGATGTAGATACTTGATTTTTCAATGGCATTCCTTGTTTTAGCTATATTATACATTTATAATTTATAATAAACAATTAGAAATCTTAAACAACATTTGAAATGAGTGCAAATAGAAATAGGTATAGGATCATCTTAACAAGTTTAAGTTTTCTTAAAGGTTAATCTTTATTTTTGCATCCAATTTTATTTTTACATATTTCATAATAATTTTGGCATCTCGTAACTACTTTTACCTTGCTCAATTTTTTGGATTTTTTTGTTCTTCACTTTAATATATTTGCATAGCCTTTTCTTTTTTTTTAATCAAAGGAGATAATACGAACTGCAAGTTTTCAATGTTCAGACACAATTATAGGCCATTGATAAGTTCCATAACATAATGACAACTCTTCAACTAACATTCAATCTTGTAGTATCGACTTATATAAGCATCGATATCCTCCCTATGTTATTATATACTAGCCATTAGATGCTTATGTAGGATCCCTGTTAAATCTCAAAGTCTAACATTGGCAAATTATTCCATATAAATGAATAAAATGAACTTGTTTGTAACATACATGATTTCAAACTTTAAATTCCCATTATTCTTGGTGATATAATGTCTTATATCCCATTGTGCAAAATCTATATTCTTCCTCAACCTTTGGATTTGATTTTCACCTCTTTTTTCTTGTATTGGATTCAATAAGGCAACTCGAATATCCTCTAGAAAATTGATCAAGCTTTTTATATGGGGCTTTATAAAAGAATCCACTAATGTATATGATATGTTATTATGAACAATTTTACATTTTGGTCTTATTCTCACAAATGCCTTCATAAATGTTTTAGGTTCCTTTATTTTAAAGTCATTATATGCCTTCTTTGCTAACTTTTTCAAGTGATCCATTATCTCATCGAACACCACTTTTATTGTGTAACTGACAACTTACCAAAGTAAACTCTTATAGGTGTGACCTTTGCATCATTTAGACAAATTTACATAGACATGTAAGGCACATTTTACATGCTTAACTTCTGAAAAGATATTTTTTTCAATGCATCTACTAAACCTTAATAATAAAAATAAAATAAAGGGCATAACAATATAATGTAAGTAAAATAGTTCAAAGAATGTATAGAAATGAACATAAACAATAAGAAAAACACTTAAGATCACTACTTATTAATCTCTTACAAAAATCCATAGATTTCTACTTATGTTTAGATCATCACCAAGAAGATTCAAAAATCAATGTTAAGATTGTTAATTCTCTCCCTCAACCATGGCCCAAGATATAAAGAGCATATGAGTATTTCCATAACAACTAACTGCAAATTCTAAAGCATCCATAAGGAATGTCTTAAAGAAACATGCATCTAGAACAATTATTTTTTCGTTAAGAAAATCATACTTTAATGCATTAAATCTCATAAAACATTATTTATCCAAACTTCTTATCATATTTTGTTTAATTAATGAATTCTCTTCTTTATCAACTTGTCGAACTCATGTTTATAAGACTATAACTTCATATAATAACATTCTATAAATTGTCACATCATCACTTATAAGATTATAACTTCATATAATAACATTCTATAAATTGTCACATCATCACAATAGCTTCTCATTTAGCCCTATAACATTAGTTTTTAATAACCTATAATCCATACTTTCTCTAAAGTCATTTATCATCTTACTAATTGGCTAGTTTGAGTTCCTCCTAAACTCAAGTAAAAATTCATTTGAAATCTATGTCCTAATAGCTTGCTTGTTTCTTTGCACTTTCTTGCAACTATGCTTGTTTAATAATTTCTTCATAAGAAAATCTATTTCCAATATAGATACCATATACCATAAAGGGATGTTGTAGCTCATAAACAACCTTTATTCTCACATCATATCTTGCCATTGAAACATCATATCTATTTATAATTATAAATTTTTTTATTGCTTTCTTAAACTACTTCTCATCTTTAAACTTCATGCCAATTTCATGTTTAATATCCTTCATATTCACGTTTAGATTAAACATAATGTGTTTCTTCTTTATGATAGATGTCTCATACTATCCATCATCATTACAAATTAGTGATTGAACTTTAGCATCACTTTCCTCATATTTTCTCTAACCATGTGAATTCTCTTCTTCTCTTTGTGATTTTTTAAATAAGTCTCCTCTTTTCTGCAATCTTTCTTACTACTTCTAACCTTATCCATAATATCATTGAATTCAAACCCATTACAGACTTTCTTGTATCATTTCTTCTCATTTTCTCTCCTAGTAAGATATTTTCATCATCAATTGCATATATTTCATCTTCAAATGAATCATTTCCAAATTCACTGATATATGATAAAGAAATATTCATCTTCTTATTCTATATGAACTTAGAATAACCCTTTTTCATTCACAGTCATATTATGTTAGGTATTAGTTTCACAATTATTGTTGACATTGAAATCAAACACTTAAAAATCTATTATAAGATTCTCATAATCATGCTTGTAATAGAAATTCCAACTTTCTTGTAGTTCATTTCTTAGATGTGGTTAAGCATTGACAATATGTCCTTATCATAGTGTGAGCACACCTCTTTTAACCATCTTATTGACTCTTTAAAAAATTTGTAAAAGATAGACACCACTTAATGTCCTTTATCCTTTAACACCTTTTTTAATACTAGAATGTTAATTGCATCAATACTCATATCTTTCTTATTTTTGCTCTTGCCCCTAATACATTTGCTAATGTCATTTGTTGGACCCCGACTCCGAGGCCTAACATTCGGAAAACCTAAAACATGGAGGGCACAAAACTGAGAACTTACCGATCGAATTGTGGGGAACTACAATTGGAATTTCGGATCGGCTTCTTCAGAACATTTGATCCCCACAATCCTACGATTCTAAAGCCACCAAAATTGCTCAATTTGGCTTAGGAATAAAGAAGTTATGGCCAAAACAAATTCTGCTCTAACACCAAAAGCTATCACCAACTTTGCTTCAAAAATTGAAAATCTTAGAGCCCAAATTGAAAATTCATTCCTTCAGATGAGTTAAAGCCCTGAGTCTCTAGTTTAATTTAAAAAAAGAATCGTCCCATTCGGATCTCTATAGCTCTAGTTATCACCAAAACACTGAAGCATGTTCAGACCTTTTCAACCGATCTTCCCACTTTGATTTAATCAATCTTTTTCAATTAATAACAATACCGATCAATAAGGTATGGAAAGATAGAAAAAAGTCTTAGGAATCCAACGCTTCAAAAATTAGGTTGATCGGAGGTCGGATGAAAAAGTTATCGCCAAAAGAAGGAAGGGAGGTCGGTCGGCCAA
This sequence comes from Erythroxylum incrassatum, assembly GCA_026546855.1. Classification (NCBI taxonomy): domain Eukaryota; kingdom Viridiplantae; phylum Streptophyta; class Magnoliopsida; order Malpighiales; family Erythroxylaceae; genus Erythroxylum; species Erythroxylum incrassatum. Next base: position 17,811,249 of record JANVCL010000001.1, read on the forward strand.
AAACCTTCGAAAATAGTCGAGCTGACACGCAGCGCTCACCCGAGCCAGCGCGCTCGGGCGAGCGCCACTCGCTCGGGGGATCGCACGGGCGCTCGTCCAAGCGACTCCGACCTCCTAACTTCAAATCTTCATAACTTTTGACTCTGAAATTCAAATTGGACAAAATTGGTGTCTATTTCATAGAGAAAAGAGAACTCTACAATTGTTAAGAAGGGCTCAAAGGCAACCTCGGTCTCTAAGGGGTCAAAAGTTCACTCCAAGATGACAGATCAACAAGCTCCTCATAACAGTATCAAATTTTGTAAACATCATAACTTTCGACCCAGAACTCCAAATTTGACCATCTTGGTGCCTATGGAAAGATAAAAGAAAGTTATACAACCTCTATGAAGATCATAAAAACAATTTCCAACTCCAAGAGGGTCAAAAATTGACTCAAAAATTTTGTTCGAAAATAGCAAATTTGACAGCACTTACACCAAACTTCCACAATTCGCATCCTCCAACTCCCACATCCAAAAGAACATATGATACCTCATTGGAGAGCTATAAAACTCTTCTACAACTCTCTAGAAGACTACTCAATGCCATTCAACCATATCAGCCCAAAAATTTGCCCCAATGCACAACATGCTCAAAACTAACCCTATACACACATCAGCCTAGAATTTGATAGCACCTGCACTCACTACCACATACCCTTCGGTATTACCAACTCCACCTCTATCAATTCAACTCAACCACTATTCAAATTCCAATAGGCTATTCCCAGGAAAAAGCCAACAGCGACTCAACAATGAAGAAATAAGCATACACTTTCCTTTAACAAGGTCTTACACAATTCATACATAATTTTATGCATTATCAGTAAAAGAACACAATCATACACAAAAGAAGAGTGCTTATCTTCTCATTTCCATTTCCAATCAAAATGAAGGTTCATGCATAGCTTTAGTTACATATCAATATATCCATCATAACAAAGTACAAAATACATGAGATGCTCAATGCTTGATATGCTTGAAAAGCTATCCAAAAGCTAGTTACTAACTTAGTACAAAGTGTCTAAAAATCTTGGAGTTTATCCGATGCCTTGCAAGGTTCGCGCTCGACTCGATTTGCACCTGAGGAGGGAAGATGGGGGGTGAGCAACACGGCTCAGTGGCTAAAACGTTTATAGCCATCGGAAATGAGCCATAAAACATACATAACACACATATTGCAAACAATCCCATTTATTAGTGATTTATCACATAATGCAAAAATTAGCCAACTTATCTCATAAAGCACACTTATCCAAATCATCACATAAAGCACAACATGAGTTATTCTATCAACCATCACATTTGATTATGCATCGACCTCAACAAAGTCATAATGAAAATGCACAAACAATGACTAGAGAGTTTTCGTGAAACAAAACGGTTTACACGGTGAACAAAACGAGTCTGATTTCTCAGGATCTCGTGGCCTCAATCAGGCAGGCAGGGAAAAGGCTAGGTCGACGTGCACGTGACTAACGAAATGGGTTTCTCTCAGCCCAAACACAAGCAAATCTATACTCAATATAGATAATCACAAATTTGCTGTCGCATGCTTCTTTCAAATTACTAATTTCGCATATTTCCCTATTTTTGTCAAAGGAAACATAGCACATATCAACATACATTCTCACATATTCACCAAAATTCAACGTTTACGAAATTTAATACAAATCACACACACCACCCATCACACAATGACCATAAACGCATTACCCACCTAAAATGTCAGAAATCCAAGTTAAAGATCGTCCTTCCTCTCTCTCTTGAGTGAGGTTTCCGTGGTTCCCTTCAATTAAACACATTTTCTATTCAATTAATACATTCATAGCAAAGGTCATAAAATCAAAAATCAAAGAAAAACTCAAATTAACTATAAACCTAACCTATCTAGAACCCATCTAGGCTAGAACCCCAAAACCCTAACATAGAAATCCCAAAATCCATTTGATTCCATCTTTCTCTTCTTTCTCCCTCATTTCCAACAGAAACCCTAACCTCCATTTAATCCCCTTCTTGAATCTAACATAAGAAAGAATGTAGAATTAACTTTAAAAGCTTGATTTCCTCTTCTTTTTCTTCTTCTTTATTCTTCCCTCTAAGCTTCCTACGATTCTTCCCTTCTTTCTTCTCTATTTTGACGTTTTTGTCTTCTATTCTTCTTACATCTACGACCACTTCT
>JANVCL010000001.1:17814119-17824701 GCA_026546855.1 Erythroxylum incrassatum
AGTTCCATTGGACAACAATTTTTGATACCGAAAATCAACCGGTTCGCCACTTGGCGATTTTTTCGGTCTAGAAATGTTCTCCGAAAAAATCCAGAAAAATTTCTATAATTCCCGTAAAATGTAAAACACACAATGGATCACTCAAAATAATTTTTTAAACACAATTTCCACATTATTCACAATAAAATTCCATTTAGGCCTAATACCGGGAAATAATCATGAATACATGTACAGTTATTTCATGTGCACAAATTCACTGTTGGCAAATACCAGTATGCATGAACAATACTAATTAATCTCTATCAATCTCATCCTATGCCAATTTACTATTTTACCCTTCCCGTCGAAGGTGGGATGTTACACATCGTCAAGGTTCCTCTAGCAACATTTCTTCAAACATCATTACTTCAACATGATCATAATACAACTTTAGCCTATGTCCATTCACCTTTTAAAAAAAATTAGTTTGTAGGCTTTTAATTTCTACTGCACCATGCGCAAAGGCGTTAGTAACAACAAAAGGACCTAACCATCTAGATTGAAGTTTACCAGGGAACAAATTTAGCTTAGATTTAAATAAAAGAACATTTTGTTTGATGGTAAATGATTTCATAGCTCTCTTCATATCACGTAAAGTTTTAGTCTTTCCCACTCCTAAGCAATATTACGCTAGCATTTTCTTTAGTACTTAGGATGGGTTGAGCAGGCTATTTCCTAGATAATTCAGTTTCTACATTACTTAGACTAGTGCAAATTTATCCTATTTAGGTCTCTAAGTGTTGTAAATGTGCATTTGTCTTCTTTTGATATTCTACCCCCTGTGTGTGTGTACTTGCCCAATCTGGTTAGCTAATTGTTTCATCATATCTTCGAAGGATTGACCAATGGGTTGGTTTTTAGGTGAGTTAGTTATAAAAGAAGAATTTGGATTGTTTTGGTTACTAAAAAAATTAGGTGGGTTTATCCTAGGTCCATATCTAAAGTTTGGATGTTCTTTTCAACCCTTATTATATATGCTTGAAAAAGGGTCATATTTCCTCTATGTTCTTCCAAGATAACTACCCACAACATTCACAACTTGAACCTACAAAGAAGGACATCCATCAACAATGTGAGTAAAATCAATGCAAATTCCACAAGCATGAGCTTGGGTAATACCACCATTTACAAGTTTCGACACTAAAGTAGTCAAATGAGCTACTTATTAAGAATTTTCCTTTAGTTAATCCTAAATGGCATGGACATCTATTTCATTCACTCTCCTAACTTGATTAATCTCGTTTTTGATTCCAAATTGTTTTGAATTTTCACCCATGTTAAAGATTAATTATCTAGCTTGTGCAGAGTTTTATCAACTAATGCCCTACTACTAACTGCGTCTATCATGTGGTAAAAGTCCCTCATAGAAATATTATACTAATAATTAGTCACTAATATGATGATTGGGGCAACTAGCACACAATATTTTAAATCTTTCCCAATATTCATATAGTAACTCATTCATGTTTTGTCTAACTCCATATTCATATATTTCTTTCCTAATATATCCTGTTTTACTAGTAGGAAATTATTTTTCAAGAAAAACTCTATACAATTTTGCCCCTATATTTATGGATCTATGAGGCAAATAATATAACCAATCTTTAACAAAATCATGCAATAAAATGGAAAAGCACGTAATTTCACTTGTTCTTTATCAATTCCTGTAGGTCTCATGGTAGAACAAACAACCAAAAAATCTTTTAAATGCCTATGAGGATCCTCATCTGCATGTACATAGAATTTAGGCGATAAGTTTAAGAAACATGAATTTAGCTTTAAAGGTCTTTCCAAGACTGGGAAGACAATGCATAAAGGTTGATCTTTTAAGTTTAGTTTTAAAAGTTGCTTCAAAGTAACTGTGGCTATTTCTATCCTTTTGTCTTCCTTTTCCAATTTGATTTGTACTTCAATTTCCTTTTTGTCTCTTAATTTCATAAAAATCACCTTCTCTCTTTTTTACCTATATAAAACAAAAAACAAAAATTGGTAGTTATGATTAAAAATAAATAAATAAACAAGGCAAATTAAAATCTTCCCCAGCAATAGTGCCACAATTTGTTATGTGTCGTTAGACATATACAAATTAAATCCTTATTTTTAATTTTGAATTTATTAATCAATTTAGTATAGAGAAAATGAGAGTCGATCCCGTAAGGAAAATTTGTTTACTAATTTAGTTTATTAATTATAATATTTTTAATTAAAAAATCCCAATAAATCAATCTATTTCTTTTTTAAGAGAAAATTAAATCCTAATAATTTCACTTATATGAAAGAAATTATACCCTAAAGGAAGAAACATGATCAATGCGCTAACACATAATATCTTCTTTGACTAAAATTAAATAAGATACAATATCAAAACTTAAGAAAATAAACTTATAATACATTCTTAGAATCATACAATCAATATTTAAAAGATGAAAATTTATTTTCTTTGTCAAAGAGTCGTAATGATTCAAAATATATAATGCTAGAATTTTTAATGATGAAATCAAATTATACAAATTCGAAAATTTCAACTATAAGACATATAGATATGAACATACAATCGATTATTAAACGTATAAATCCAAATAACAATATAAAGTTAATAATCCTATTTTGTCTACATTAAGTATAACACTGGTAATTTAGCTTCAAGAGAGAATTATCTCAACTAATTTAGGTTGTCCATATTTGTACAACTAACCTTACATAGAATATTAACTTTATCAATGACCTAACATTAGGAAAAATCTGAAACCATGACAATAATAATGAAACCTATAAATTTAACTAAACCAATATGTATATAAAAAGAAAGGGCTTTGAGATTCAAATAGAGTCAAGAAATCAAAGAAATAAAACTTAAATCTAACATAATATATACAAATTAACAAGTATGTTTCAAATTTTAGTTTAGTCATTAAATTTCGATATATTTGAGATTATCCAAGACATTTAACAAGTTGAATGTAAAAAACCAACAAGCTACTTCCCACTTGTTCATTTTCGTCTTAAAAATTGAACCAACTCAATTCTAATATCAAAATACGTTAAGCACACAGGAATATAATCAACAACCGAAATTTGTCTGACGAATGTCAAAATTTTAGCCCATACAACTCCCAATGAATCACTAATTCAACTTATCATATTTAAATAATCAAGGAAATATCCGATCAAATAAGAACAAGAATAAACACAATCAAAAATTCAAACAATTGATAGTATTAAATCATCTCAAAATAAGTTTAATTAATCTAGAAAATGATATCCTAAATACTCAAAACATCATGTCTAAATTGGAAAAATTTAAAAATTAATCATAACTAAAGCTTAGAAAATCACAAACAAGGGGAACAAAGGTTTAGAGAAATTCCTTAACGTGCTCCATTTTTAAATCTCAAACCAACCCTTTCTTGATCTAAAAAATCTTTCCACTAACCTTGAACCAACTCAAAATAGGTGAGAATTGGCTCCCTATCACTCCCAATCACTCATTTGAAAGATTTCTTGCTTCAACCCGCCTTGGAAGAGTGCTTAACCTCTCAAATGGCTTCCTTCTTTGCGTAGATGCTTGCTCATCTTTCTCCTTCCAAGCTATTGTTTTTATAACCTCATAAACACACCCCAGCTACCATGCGTTATTGGATTTTTGGTGATTTCCCTCTTATCTCTTCCATTTTAAAGAGATTTGATGCAGTCATCAAAGGATAGGAGGTTGAGCTTTCACAGTGAGAGGTCTGTTAGTGAATATATAAAACCAATTAAGTTAGCCTCACATAACAGCTTAAGTTATTATGGTAAAACGGTCACTTAACATAGTATCAGAGCCTTTGTGACCAAGTGATCGTAAGTTCAAATCCTACCACTCACCTATTATTCAGCACAAGACAGACTGAACATATGCAAGTTTCAAGCCCAAGGGCTTTCATTTGAGGTGGTGTGTTAGTGAATATATAAATCCAATTAAGTTGGCCTCACACAATAGCTTAAGCTATTGTGGTGAAAAGGTCACTTAACAAGACCATTAAAGTACGTCGGAATTTTTAAAATTTTTTTAAACTTTCTTTACCAACGAAAAATAAAAATACGTCGATAAGATCTATTATATTTACCAACGGAATACCATAAATTGTCAGTAAAATGTATGATATTTGTTGATGGTTACTCTTCGTTTCGTTGGTAATATTGCAAATTGTCAGGATTTTCTGAACTACGGTTTACCGATGGTCAATCACAACCGTTGCAATATCACCAACGGAATTACTAGTACTGTCAGAAAGTATTCTGATGGAATACTTTACACCGTAGGTAAATTTACCAACGGTGTTGTCCGTCCGTCAGTATATTTACCGACGGTTACATAATATATCCGTTGTTAAATTTACCTACAGCCGTTTTAACGACATCTCTGTTTGTCGGTAAATTTTGTCACAAATTTATATTACCGACAGAATCTAAACATTTTTCGTTGGTAATTTCCGTCACTAAATAACAGTTTTTTGTAGTGATCCTCACTCGAATAAATGAGTCAATTGATAAATTTTTGATTACGTTACTGCAATATTATCACGTGGATGTCCATATCAAATAGGAAGTATTTTTATTAATTGCAATAATATAAAATAAATAGAATCAATATTTTAATTTAAATTATATAAATTAAAATTTTTTGACTTAAATTAATTAAACTTATTTTAAATTATTGATTTGACTTGTACTTAGTTTGTTCTAATCGATTTTAAGAGATAAATTACTTTGTTATTTCAACAAATTTTTCTTGGTTTTAAAATTTTAAAAATTGTAAATCACAAAAAATCAAAAGTTATAATTTTTTTAAAATTACTTGCAATACGTAGAAGCTTCGAATATTTAGCGTATTTTATATCTATTACAGCTTTGAGAAGTTTGCTAACACGTACAATAAGAAGTTGGGATCGCTTCCAATGTTTAATAATTGTTTTGTTTTCCTCTTCGTGTTGGCCAAATAGCCATTGAGCATGAATCTTCTTTTCCACAAGAAATTTTCAAGGTTTCTAGCTTTTCTTGACCCTTTCTGGTGACTGGACTTCTAGGTTCAAACTCAGATATTTTGGTGCGCAAGGTTCCTAAAGGTGCGTCGCAGGAATAACTAGTTTTATTTATTTCGTAATTTCTTCTCAAAGTGCATTGACTAATATTTTATGTCACACTCTGTCTAATCTACTTCAACCAATGATCTAACGTGATTTAAACATTTGATACGACAACTTCAATATGGATCCAGGAAGCAAATGAAGTCCAATTCCCTGGTTTGGTCCTGTGAATGTTCCCCTACGAAGCTACGAGCAAAACATCAGAACGTTTTCGTTTCCAGGAGGGCCTCATCCATTTCACCGTCCTTGTGATTATAGTTAGTAACATAAAAGTCAAGAGAAAGTGTCAAGACACATTATATAATTCCACATTGAAGTGCATGAACACGTATGCAAAGTTAATTTCCTGAAACATTGGTTAAGAAAAATTCCCAGTCGTTGAATCTGACTGACGTCAGAGGTAACCAATTCTTTGATGATGTCTGACCAAATCAACTTTGGCAGCTATAATGTTTATATTAATGGACAGATGTTGCGGATACTTTCTTAGAACGCAATATCAACCCAACCTAACGGCATCCTGAACTTAGGCACTGCCTTTTCGACCACTTCTCTACAGTGTCTAAGTTGTGAAAGTCATTGCTCTGTATGAAGATACATATACTTTAGAGGCAAACGGAGTTGCAAGAAATCAAATTTTGGGCTTCCAAACTAAAATAAGGAGGGATCGGCAGTATGCGGTTCACATTCTTGATTCACGCCACCTTGGTACTATGGTTATCTCAAGTACTTGCAGTTTCTGCGCTTTTAGCAAAGCCTGGATGTTCAGAATATTTAGGGAATGTTGCAATTCCCTTTCCTTTTGGAGTTGGAGCCGGCTGTTACATAAATGAGAATTTTGCTGTAACATGCAACAACTCTTTCGGCTCTCAAAAACCATTCTTGACTAGAACCGGAATGGAGTTGCTGGGAGTATCGATGAAGCTTGTAGTTCAAGTCAACAATCCAGTTATTTCTGCAACATGCAACGGTAGCAGCACCCCTCTTTCACCTACAGGAGCGGACTTGTCTGGCACCCCTTTTATCTATTCAAGCACCTATACTCGATTCACAGCCATTGGTTGTAACAATTATGCTACTTTCGGTACAAAAAATAAGGCCTTCATAGGTGGATGTCTTTCGATTTGCAATGGAACTCAGAAAAGTGGCGGTTGTTGTGGCCTTAATTGCTGTCAGACAACGATTCCACCCATCCTCAATTCTTTCAATGCAAGAATGACAAATATATCAGGCATAGATTCCTGCAGAAGCAATAAAACTTCGTTCATGGTCGACCAGGGATGGTTGGATAATCGTATAGATGACCTTGATCGAGTGGCACAAATGGAAGTTGTTCGTTCTGTTTTGGAGTGGGGAACAACTCAAGCGTCCTGTGGTATAGCTGAAACTTCATCCCTATTTTGTAGTACAAATGGCTTTTGCTGGACGCAGTTAAGCTTTCGTCATTTGTGTGTTTGCGAGACATCGAATTATGTCACTGATTCCAGGCCCATCAACTCTGGGTGTGAAGGTAAAGTATGTGTTATCAAAGACGATTCTGAAGCATCTCCATTGATCTTGTTAAACTTAAAATGACAGGTGGTAGCTGTATGGATCTGAAGAGAGCAAGATGCAATGTCGTCTGTATGTATGCACCAGGAAACTACGGTTGCCCCTGCCCTGATGGATATCAATATGTTGGCAACAGTAGCATCAGGTGCAACCCGAGATTTATAATTACAGATCCAAAATCTGGAGTTAGCCCTGTAATCATAGGTATCAAACTTCAACTTCTCTCTCTCACTGCTAATCAAATCTGTTGGAACAAACACAAACACACACAACAGAGTATTATGAGAAAGTTGATCACAGAGTGCATTCTTATTAAATAGATACAGCCTTAAATAGGCTTACATGAAACAAAACAAAGAGAAAATAACGGAATCACTGCTGCACTACTGTTCTCTAATAGATAGTGCAGATTATTTGAAAACAGAAAAATCCCTACAAACTAGCAACTACAAATTATTCTTCAACACGCCCCCTTAATTCGAAGTTGCTTACTCCTAGCATTCTCCTTACGTAGCAAAATCGCTCTCTTGACGATGATTTGGTAAGGATATCAGCGAGTTGTTCTTCAGTGCCACAAAACTTCAAAGAAATTTCCTCATTTGCTACAAGGTCACCAATGAAATAATACCTTATATCGATATGCTTGGTTCTGCTGTGGTAAGCTGGATTCTTAGTCATAAAGATTGTTGAGTTATTGTCACACAATATTAATGTTGCTCCTCTTTGTTCATGATGTAACTTTGCCAAAATCCTCTTCAACCAGATTGCTTGACATACTGCTGATGTAGAGTACTTTTTTGGTGGATAATGCTAGTGTAGATTGTTTCTTTGAACTCCATGTAATCGCAACTGACCCCAACATGAAGACATTCGCAGAAACACTTCTTCTAATATCTATTGAGCTTGCCCAATCACTATCTGCAAAGCCATATAATCTGATGTTGGGGTTTCTTTCATACCAAATGCCACAGTCACTTGTACCAACAACGAACCTTAAAATTCTCTTGGCTGCACCGAAATGCATCTTGGATGGTGTTTGCATGAATCTTTAGACTATTCCAACTGAAAATGCTACATCAGGACGTGTATGCGTAAAATAAATCAATCCTCCTACCAAGCTTCTGTACATCGTTGGATCTACAAATCCTTCTCCATCTTGAAGTATCAATTTCTCATTGGTGTTCATAGGTGTGACTGCAGAATTACAGTTCACCATACCAAACTTCTTAAGCAGATCATTGGCATATTTTTCCTGAGACACAAATATCCCCCCTTCTACCTGTCGAACCTCCAAGCCAAGAAAAAAATGTAGTACACCCAAGTCTATCATTTCAAATTGATGCATCATACTAGTTTTGAACTCAGCCAATAAATTGTTAGAGGAGCTTGTATAGATAATATCATCAATATAAAGACACACAATGATAAAGTCATTAGTATCTTCCCTCTTTACATACAAAGTCAGTTCATGATTGCTTCTCAGATATCCATTCTTTTGGAAGAATCCATCCATCTTGCTATACTACGCCCGCAGAGCCTATTTCAAGCCATATAATGCTTTCTTCAGCTTGTAGATCTTTTCCTCTTTTCCTTTCACAATAAATCCTTGAGGCTGAGCTACATAAACTTCTTATGTCAAATCTCCATTTAGGAAGGCCAATTTGACATCAAATTGATAAACTGTCTATTGAAGTTGTGTTGCTAATTGTAGAACAATTCATACTGTTTCAAAAAGTGCTATAGGACAAAAAGTCTCTTCGAAGTCGATACCTTGTTTCTGTGCGTAACTCTTCGCTACCAACCGAGCTTTGTATTTTTGAATACTCCCATCAGATGCAATCTTGGTCTTGAACACCCATTTCAATCCTATGACTTGTTTTCCAGTAGGTAACTCACATAACTCCCAGGTTTCATTTTTCTCTATATTTTTTAATTCTTCCAACATTGCCTACTGCCACTCCATTTTTTTATCTACCTCTTTATATGTATTTGGATCATAGATACTCAGTGCAAATTGACATGTTTCTAGGAGTTGAGATAATGACCTGTATCCCCTTGGAGGTAGTATCTCATCCGAACTAGAAGAAGATGGAGTTAGATGTCTTTGAGGAGTTGATGGAATACTTGGTGATGACGTTGCTGAGTTTGTGGTGGTACTAGAGCTACTTGAAGAATCATTGTAGCGCCCCCTCACCTTAGGATACATATTGGGACGCCCGACGGATATTGCAGTACATAACCTATGATAATGGCGTGCTACGATCAATCACTACATTCATTTAACATGGCTTCATCTATCTTTATTCTCTTATAAACACCATACGAAAAGTCACAATATTTTGAAACCAAATTTCTTCCTTTCATTTCATAAAAACCGAATGTCTACATTGACGATTTCTAATAACTTTGAATATCTACAATGTGTCTTTCAACATTCATACTTATACAACATCATAGCCTAATACAAAAATGTGCTACATGAAAGAGCAAATTACACAAAATCTATCTAATTTGTACATATTTAGCTTACCGATCTTTGCGCCATTTCTTTTTGTTCCCAAAAGTAAAAATGACCCCTAGTAGGTAAAGTCATCTCTCGATCCTGAAAAGTCAACGTTGCAATTTCGGTGAGTTTAGCGAACTCAATGAGGTAACCATCATCGATGGTCCACTCAATTCATGCATCATGTCATTACATATAACATATATTTCACAAATTTGCATAATTGATCACGTATCACATTCTCACTCAAGAGTAGGCAATTTTGCATTTCAATCAATATCAAACATACTTAATAAAATGCATATGAAATGCTCATGTGACTCTTTGCCAATTATTACGTTGTTGTGACCGAGTGCTTAACTGTCTCGTATCCATTGTGAATACCAGGCTCATTCTTACTGTCCCTTATCCGTTGGGGATACAGGGCTCATTTTACATAGTGAGTCTTCAACTTTTAATCACATTTGGAGCTTTAAGCTCATTTTCGGTGGCTACTCAAGTCACAACTCTCATTATCTGATCATGCATTCATGTATGGAATGCATCTCTCATGATTAAATCATGTCATAAAACATTTAGTTCATCACATTCACTTTCAAGTGGCACTTCAATATCTCATTCATATATCACAATCATCGGACCTTCATTGTCCAGAACCAATGCAATCAGTCACATTCATCTATCATTCAAAACACAATTTAAAGCAAACAGTAATTGAGAGAAACTGTCTAGGTTACTCATAAGTCACTCCCGAAGCTAACATTTGGAAGTTTCGGCAACGTCTGGAGGTTGACGTTCCAGTTGCTCCTTTATAACAAGCAATATACATATATCACAATTTGCACAATTATAAGTATTTAATAATGCACATGTATAAAATGAAATATGTACAATGCGTATTCATGACAATCCTGGGTATTTTTCCTTATTCTCATCACGAAAACAATCAAATACAAAGTTATGAATACCATACCGAGCTTAGTACCAGATTGAGTTCTGGTACGGTACTGTACTGGTATCGGTCAGTACCACATATCGTTTCGGGTAATTTTTTAAATTTATGAAATAATTCCTAAAATTTTTAAAATTTGCAAAATAGTTCATTGGTATATTGTACAGTTGTACTATATACTTTACTAGTTTACTATTTACATCAACCATGTTTTCAAAAATCTTAATAATAAATAATAAAGACAATTAATATGAAATAACAATAATTTTTAAATATTTCATATATAAATAATAACTACAATTAATATAAACAAAGACAATCATCATCATACAACTATAAAATTAAGAATAATACAAAGTATTTAAAATATTACAATAATACAATTTCATCATTTTAATAAATAATATTACA
>JANVCL010000001.1:17840569-17855662 GCA_026546855.1 Erythroxylum incrassatum
TGTGTCTAAGCAGACTATGCCGCATGGTCAAATTACAAACACATCACCTGAAGTTCAATCATTACATTATGCTTAAATTTACGGATTTTTATGCAATTAATAGATAGAATGAGAACATGTTGAAGCTGACAGCTAAGTATCTGGAAATTGCAAAATCAAAACCTTTCATGCTCATCCAACTTGACAATCAGAATGAGAAATGTTCACAGTATTGATTACCAGAAAGTGAAGATGTTTCTTACATTGTTTGAAGATATTTAAGGCTGGACATTTGTGGTGGGAGCTTGCCTTGATAACTGTAACCTTTGAGCACACTGTAATTACAAACAAGCTCATAAGTCCCTAAATACATGTTAGAAGAAAAGGTTGGCATATGATATTTTCCCTTGTAGAAAAAATGTAAAAGAAAATAACATTCTCAATATAGAAAGCTGGAAGAAGTTAATATAAATTGTTTGAATCTGAGTTACTCATTTATCCAATGCGCAACTAATATTATTATATATAGAAATGAAGACACCACTTGACTATCTTCAACACTGGTCTTTGAAGTTTCAAGTTTTGAACGGAGTTCGGTAAATGCAATTCTATGAAGAGAGTTAATTGAAAAAATATATTATCTTTGACTTGGTATTTAATTTCAACTGCATCCTTATTCCTTAGTCCTTTCTAATACTTCTTCTCAGGTGACATAATGCTCGAATTTAATATTTTTCGTCCTTCATGGAAGAATGGATTAATACAAGTTTGATAGCACTTAAATTTATCTTTATAAATTGGAATCACTTTGTCAGTAGGTATATCGAGATATTCGAAGAATCTACGAAGCCAAACCATATTAGCTGAAACTTTATTTCTGTTCTACACAAAGATATTGAATTCTGCCTACTATGATTATATATAAAAATAAAACTGTAATTAGACCATTAATCGCTTATGTCTCCATGAAAATCAGCATCAGTGAAGCCTTGTAAAGAGGAATTAACTCTCAAGAGTAGAGTTAATCAACTTAAATTCTTTTGTTTATCTCATGTAGATGTGATTTCCTTATCGTTTGCATAAACCTACTCACAAAGTTCAACAGGAAAAACAGTATATTGGCTTGTCATTATCAAGTAAAGAACACTCTCAACATGTAAACAATGTTTGTATATTGCGTTGTTATTTGCTGACTGTACACAAGGGGCTTAATATGTAGAGTTACGTACATAAAACAAAGGAAAGAATAATACAATTTATTGTACGATATTCTATCATTATTATGCAATCAATTTATTTAGGAAATAAATATTATAGTTGGCTAACACAAGAAGTGCACACAAAAGTGGAGCGTCTGAAAAAAAAATTCCTTTTTCATGATGAAATCTTACTTTCATATCAAATAAGATGGAATGCTTTCTTTCCTTTTTTTTTGTCTATGTCAAACTTCTTTCTAATAATTAAGTTCAAGATTTAACATATTTGAGGGATATCTAACTAAATTTGACAAAAATGTATGAATCTAACATAAAATCAATTGGGTAATGATAAATTTGATTGAACTTGAATTCAAACTCACACCTAATAAAAAAAATATGATCAAGTTGGCCTTTAAGTTCAGGGTATCTACTTTAATCCGATATAAACTTGGTATAACCTAACTTAACAAATTAAATTCGATTTGAACCGAACTTAGCCAACCTAATCTAACCTTGAGAAAATATCTCACCTAATTTTATCTCGACTCCTTGTATCTACTTATATCTTTAATTCTTATCTTTCACATGAATTAGTTGTAATATTTTTGTTGTTATCTTAATTTTATATTTATCATATGTACTTTATACTTGTATATAAGAATAATGTACCTTAGCAATTAATCAATGAAAAACAACTTCAATTTTTATTACATATCAAAACTTTTCTGTAACTTTTTTTACAAGTCCAATTATTCTACAACAACCCGGCCCAACCAAAATCCTTATCACAAATTCAAACCTTGATGTCAAATTTGTTAGAAATGGGGTCACATTACTACTCATTATTGTTTCCAATGCTTCGAATCATGGAATAGACAACTTAAGTCTCAGTATTTTGCTAATACACTCAATGCAACTTTTTTAGTTATGAATATTCAGCTTCTTACAGACAATTTTTAGCTCACTTCCAGCACTGTTACATAATGGTTACCAAACATTGGTACTACAACTCATATGACTCCTAACCTTTAATTTGTGGACTCAGTCCAACCATATAAAGGATCGCATCAAGTGGTTGTCAGTAATGAGTACACCCCTCCCATTTTCTCTACTATATCATTATCTTTATCTACCCATATTCGTCCAATTCATCTTCATAATGTTCTCATTGTTTCTCACCTTACTACTAATATACTATTTGTTGATAAATTTGTTATAGATAATTCCTGTATTATTGAATTTAACCCCTTTTGTTACATTATGAAGGATCTCCACACCAAGACACCTCTCTTCACATAACCCATCCACTATAATCTCTGTTCGCTGATGCTTCCTTGCTATTTTAGAAATTATATTGCCTTTGTAGTCACTTTTGTTATTCTTGACTTATAGCATCAACCTTTTAGTCTTCTATGTTACTCTACACTTTCTAGATTGTCTTCCTATTTACCAATAAAATCAAATTTTATTATTTTTTGTACATCATATTTTCAAGGAAAAAGTGTTTGTTTACCATTTTCATTATCTACTCCTTTACAACTTATTCATTGTGACATGGGACGTTTCCCAACTCTTTCCCTTTACAGTATTCATTATTTTATTATTATTTTTAGATGATGTTAGTCACTTCATGTGGCTTGTCCCATTAGCACAAAATTCTCAAGCTCTATTTTGACTTCAAACTTTCAAAACAATTACTAAAAACATTTTCTTCATTACTATAAAAACCTTATAATATGATGGAGCGCCTAAACTGATCAACTAGAATTACTCTTCGCATTTTACACTCTTCAACTCCTCAATAAAATGGCCTTACTAAATGTAAAATACACTATATTACTGAAACTAGTCTCACACTTTTACTTCATGCCTCTATTTCCAAATCTTTCTGGCTTGAAGCATTCATTATTGTTGCCTATTTTATCAATCTATTACCTACTCCCATTCTTTATCATAAATCTCTACATAAAATATTTTTCCACACCATACTAGACCTTACTTTTCTTCGTGTATTTGGTTGTCCCTTTTTCTCCTTTTTAGCCACTATTTGTCCTAACAAACTATCCCCCAAATATATTCTCTATATCTTTCTTGACTATTCCTCTCAATAAAAAGGTTATCAATGTTCTGATCCAACAAGTTCCAAAAATTATATATCTCAACATGTTCAATTTCCTGAACATGTTTTTTCTTTTCGCAATCTCTAGCCACCTCTTTTTTATCATCTACACCCTCTCAAATTCCTATAACTTTACCCTTCTCTCCACCATCTCCCTCTCCCTCGACTTCACACTGTTCACCTTTGTCCCAACAACCAAACTCTCTTCCCACTATCCATCCCATGAACACACGTACTCATGATATCACCTAGACTCCTTGTAATTTTCCTGACTATATTACTTTTGTCATATTTACATAAATCTCTCTTATTCCTAATCCTACACCCTTCACTCAAGTCGACAAATTTTTCTATTAGCGACAAGCCATACTTAATGAGTTCAATACTCTCCATCGCAATCAAACCTAAACTTTTGATTTCCTCCTCCAAACAACAAAATGTTATATTGATGGCACTATTGGCCATTATAAAGCTCATCTTGTTGCTAAATGGTACCATCAAACTCCTAGTGTTAATTACACTACTGCTTTTAGTCTTTTAGTTAAACCCACCACCATCTGTATCATTCTTTCCTTAGTAGTTTTCAACAACTTGGTCATTCTTCAACTTCATGTCAACTATGTCTTTCTTCGTGGCTTTCTCTCTAAACCAATTTATATGTCTTAGCCTCCTGGTTTGATAGATCTAAATCATCCTCATCATATCTATCAGCTCCACAAAGACCTATATGGTCTCAAATAAGCTCCTTGAGTCTAGTTTCACCTATTGAGTAAAGAACTCCTTGCCTTCAATTTCTTCTCCTCCAAATTTGATACCTCTCTTTTGATTTAGATAACCTCATCCCACATCACCTTCCTTTTAGTTTATGTAAAAGATATTTTGGTCACTCTTCTCCTTCTTTCATTTCCTCTATCATTCATAATCTCAACTCCTCCTTCGCTATCAAAGACTTAGGTCTCATACATAGTTTTCTTATAATCGAAGCCAAACATACTTCTAGTGGTCTTTTACTTACTCAAACCTAGTACATCAAAGATCTTCTTCTACGCATAACTTTTGACAAGTCTAAACCTATACCTCACCTATCACTCCATCTCACTTTCCAAAAATCATAGCACACAACTTCCTGATGATCCTCGTTCTACATTCAGGTATTGTATATTTCTTGGTCCTAATCTAATTAGTTGGAGCACCAAGAAAAAAATCTACATTTGCAATACTTAGCAGTGAAGCTGAGTAAAAAAGCATTCCTCTTACCTCTACCTAACTTTGTTAGATTTCCTCTTTTTTTGGAGAACTTGACTTTTCTCACCTTATGCCAACTCTATGGTATGATTATATTGGAGTTATCTTTCTTGTTTCAGACCTGGTCTCTCATTCTCATATCAAACACATTGAAATTAATATTCATTTTGTTCGGGATCTGGTTGCTCGTTAGGCCATTCATATCAAACATGTTTAATTTCTTGATCAAATAAGTGATGTCATAACTAAAGCTCTGTTTGCCTCGTTATTTCATCAACTTCGAGACAAGCTCACCACCTCATCTGATATTGTGCTTAAGGGGGAATAATAACATATATCACCTAATTCTATCTCAATTGCTTATATATACTTATATATTTAGTTCTTGTCTTTCACAGAGATTATTTGTAATCTTTCTGTTGTTATCTTAGTTTCATATTTTTCACATGTACTTTATACATGTATATACAATGAAAAATAACTATGATTTCATTACTTTTCAAAACTTTTTCAAACCTAGATCGAAACTTATGTTTTAATGCATCTTTAATTTGATCCAACAGAGTTAAGATCGATTAGGCTTTCGATCGAGTTCTAGTCTTATAGGACATGGGTTTAGTTAATCCATTACATCCACATTAGTAAAACTATTAAAATGAAACTCCAAGACCTAAAAAAATTAGATTACCTAAGTCCTTCATCTCTAACTGTTGATGTAGAAAGGATTTAAGAGTGGAAATACTAGGAGTGTTATCATTAATAATTATCATGTGATCAACATAAAGGAGAAGAAGAGTGTATCTTTAATTCGATTTGTAAATGAATATAGCATGATTATAGGAGTTGAATTGAAAGCCAAGAAGACTAATATTGGAATTGAATCTAGAAAATCAAGCTCAAAGAATTCGTTTCAATCCATACAAGACTTTTGAAGACAAAAAACTTTGTTAGATGGATGATCAAAACCAGGTGGAGGTTATACATATACTTCTTTTATAAGATCACTATTAAGAAAAATATTTTTGACATCCATCTGAAATAATGAGCAATACTTGCTAGCAACAACTGCAATAAGATAATAAATTAAGGTAAACGAGCTATAAACGCAAATGTCTCCTCATTGTCAACACCATACTCTTATGTAAAACGTTTAGCAATACGTCTAGCTTCATATCGTTAGTTGATCCTTTAGATCTAATCTTAATTTTATCGACTCATTTGCAGCCAACAATAGACTTTCCTAAAGGTAAGTCAACCATGTCCTAAGCATTAATGCTAGTAAGTGCATATAAATCCTTTTCCATTAATTTCTATCACAGAGAATCAACTTTACCTCACGATATGTGCAACATTCATATAGAAAAAAATTAGTATAATAAACATAAAATCGCGAATACAAATAAAATTTATTATACGATACATTTAACAATAATTACTAAAGGATAAGAAGAATTAACAAACTAAAATATTATACTCTAAAAAAATGAAATACCACTATACTATTTTTCAACAGCATTATTACCTAGAAAAGAGAAATAACACTTCTTATTTTTTATTAATATTATGCTCTAAAGAAACTAAAACATCTCTTATTATGTGCAATAATAAAAAAAATTTCTTAACAAAAAATAATTTGGATGTACCTACAGAAATAGGACCTCACTACAAAATCTATCACAAGTCTAAGTAATTAAAAGTAAGATGAAGGCACACCACAACTTCGTTGAAGACAAAGCATTCTCTTGCATCTCAAGTTCGAAGCATCAAGAAAATTCAACATTTTAAGTTAAAGTTGACCAATACAGAAACAAAACTGGTTTACCAATATAAGTAATAGATTCAAGTTCAACATTATTATTAGTATCAAAAGTCAAAGCTCTAAAGATATTTGGGCAAACCAAACGACTGTGCTACTATTATGTCATAACATGTATAAACTAATCAAGTTAAGGACTTAGTGAGAAACATAAACTTCCACGAGAAAGTTGTTGGAAATATTGATTCAAAGTTAAAATTGAAGATTTTGTTTAAAGATAAGATATTTGTTAAAGGATAAAATTTTGTCTTTTAAGATAAAGTTGTTATCTAGTTAGGATTTAAATTTTTGAATTTGAATTGTTTTATCTAGATATTAGCTAAGTTTGTTATTTTATTATCTATATATTTAAGTCTTCATGTCAATGTAATTAGAACAAATCAATAAAATGTCTTTTGCATTCTCTCTTCCCTGTTCTACTTTATTTTAGTTAGTTTCCATTCTAAAATTCCAACATTATTTACCACGTATGCAATATTTGGATGTGTAATTGTGGCATACTAGAGACTGTCAATGACACTTTTGTAAATGGTTGAGTTTTGCATTAGTTTTCCTCCTTCTTTCACAAACTTGTGAACTTGGATCATTCGTGTTGGTCGCAGTCTAGCGTTGAGCGTATGTGTCTGCCTCAAGATGTCCGGAATGTACCTCGTTTGTGAGATATGAAGAGAGCCTTCTGTGCAATCAACTTCAATACTCAGAAAATAGGAAAGTTCACCAAGTTCTTTGAATGCGAACCTTAACTTTGATCTTGAAATAATCTACTCAGTAAAAATGGTATTTATTTCCGGTGACAACTATGTTATCAATATAAATGAGAAGGATGGCAATGTTGTTTTCTTCATGATGGTAGAACATGGATGTCTCATATTTTGAATTTACAAACTTCCATTCCAACAAGGCTTCCTTGAATTTTTGGAACTAGGCACGTGATGCTTGCTTCAAGCCACAGATGGCTTTGTGACAGTGCCAAACATGATTTGGAAGTAATTTGTCTTGAAAACCATCGGGTTATTCCATAAATACTTCTTTCTTGAGTTCACCGTTTAAAAAGGTGTTGTTTTTATAGGCCTGAAGCATAATACGTAAATAAAAGAGACGAGAAAGCAAAGGTTTCGGCTTAGAGCACCATTATATTATTGAATAGAAACTTATCAATTTATAGTCTTTTTCTAGCTAAAATTTAAAAACAGATAACATCTAATCTAAATCAGCATAAAATATAATCTAATTTATTTGATAACAATCAAATCAATATCTCTAATATGATTCCTAAAATCAAGAATCTGCAATCTTAAGGGATTTTCCAACAAAAAGGCATTGTTAATGTCGATTTGCTAAGGCTCCAATCCATTGTCACAACAAGACTGAGAATAAACTTTACGGTGCTGAATTTTACCACAGGACTAAAGGTTTTAAAGCAATTTACTCCTGCAGTTTGTTGAAACCCCTTTGCCACAAGTCTGGCCTTATGTCTGGATACAGTTCCATCTGAGTTTGTCTTCACTTTAAAAATCTATTTGCATGCGACAGTTTTCTTATTACTCTATTTAAGTAACAACGACCATGTCCTATTTTTCATGAGAGCTTAATATTCCTCTCGCATGGTTGCCTTCCACTCAGGTTTGGATAAGGCTTCTTCAACTGCTGTGGGAACCATAGTTTCGCTGATACTGTCACTGTTTTAGATGAGGTATATTTTTGGTTTAACGATTCCATCCTTGGCACGAGTAACCTAGGACGAACATTGTTAGGAATGTTTTCACCTCTTACTTCATGTAACTCACTACGAGAGGTATAGTACTGAATTCAGTGTTATGAAGGGGAGTAGACTGTGGTTTAGGGGCTTCTGACGTGATGATGGGACGATGGTGATTTTGAGTAGGATGAGATGTTGGAGGTAGTCCACTCAGTGAGGATACTAATGTTGGTCTGTGAAGATTGTGTTCATATTAAGTGGCAGGTTTAATGAGTGGTGTGGACAAAATTTGTTTTTTTAATGACTCAACTGATATTTTGGACTTGGGAATATAAGAGCGAAATATGATTAGAAAAGGAAAGACTTCTTCATTGAACACAACAACTCGGGCAATATAGATTCTTCCTGAGCTATGTAAACAGCGATAACTCTTGTATTGAGGACCATAACCATTGAAGACACAAAGGCTAGTATGGAAATTAAACTTGTGATGATTGTAAGGTTTAAAGTTTGGGTAGCAAGCACAACCAAAAGTCTTACAAAAGTTATAGTCAAGTTTCAGGTGTGTAAGTTTTTCGAATGGTGACATGTTGTATAGAGTTGGTGTGGGAAGTCGATTTATTATATATGTGGCAGTGTACAAAGCTTCACACCAGTAATCAAGTGGCATATCAGCTTGAGCAAGCAGGGTGAGTGTTATTTCTATGATGCGCCTGTGTTTACCCTCAATTTTTCCATTTTGATAGTAAGTATGAGGACATGTAAGTATGTGGTTGATGCCAAAGGTTTTGAGGTAGGTGGTGACGGGAATGAACTCACCTCCCATATCAGTCTGAAGGGTTCGAATCACATACCCAGTATGTTTTTCAGCCAAAGTTTTGAAGGTTCTAAAAGCGTATAGAGTTTGGGATTTACAGGAAATGGGATAGATCCAAGTAAATTTGGTGAAATCATCTAGGAAGTTGACATAGTATCTAGCCTCATTTGTTTTAGGTATGGGTGCTGGTCCCCAAAGATCAGCATATACAATTTCAAGGGGCTGTGACGTTTTAAGTTTAGAGGTTGGATAATGTAGTTCATGAAGTTTTCCATGTTGACATGCTTCACAGAAACTGATTTTATAGTTATGTCCACTGATCTTAGGTTTAATGGAGTTAGAGCTTAGAATGATTCTCATGGTATTTTCATTTGGATGTCCTAGTTTTCTATGAATAATGTCTATATTAGATTGACAGGGTTGTTTTGATGAACTTGACTTTTCATTTAAATCATTTGACTGGCATATAAACTGGGTTTTTAAACAACAGCTATCAGTATTTTGTTGGACAATTTCAGAGGATTGAGCACGACATTGAGCATTTACATGTTGCAATGCAACTTCTTGAAAACCAAATAGAGTGGATTTGTCACGAGACCTGGTTATGAGTTGACATTGTTGGTTACTGTGAACTTCAATCCTGTAAAGACCATGATCAGCTACCCCTCTGAAAAGGTCTTTCCCCTTGTTATCCTTTATCAGGCAAAAATTTCAATGAAATATTATAGAGCAGCCGGAATCATTATTCAGTTTGGACACACTTAGCAAATTTTTGGTAATTCCAGGAACCACAACTATATTATTGAGAGGAATTGAGTTCAGGACAACTTTACCAAAGTGTGTTATCTGTAGAGGTTGTCCATTTCGAACTGTGAATTTTTCTGAGCCTTGATAATATGAATTAACACTTACGTTGTTCAGGTCATTTGTGATGTGGCTGGTTGCTCCACTGTCATTGTACTAGTTACTGTCAAGTAAGTAATCGGATTGAGAATACCTAGGAGCAGTGTTTTGGTGGCTCGAGTTTGCTGCAAAAACTTGAGCATTTTTCTGGTTTTGATTAGTCTGAACAAAAGAGTTTGAGGGAGTAAATGATTTATCAAACCTGTACCAACAATCGTTGGCTGAGTATCCATACTTAAGGCATACTTGGCAAGTTGGTTCAGTTCCTGCATTTTCTTTGCCACTTGATTTTCTGGATTTTCCTCTTCCACATTTTCGTTGATTCTAGCCAGAGTGAGGATAAAAGTTCCTCTGATTGTTGTTAAATGCAACTTACGTTGACTGATTACGTTGCATCTCCATAGCTGAGTTGGTGTGCATTCTAGCGAGTCTGGCTTCATGATTCAAAATCAATGTAAATGTTTCTTGTAAGTTTGGCACGTCTCTAAGTGAGGTGGCTATTGATACTACTGTCTCAAAATCGATTCCTAAGCCTACAAGGATCTGAAAAACCAGCTCTGTATCTGGAACTTGATATCCAGCAAAAGCTAGTTCATCTGCCATATCTTTCATTTTGTCAAAATAATTTGTTACCGTGAGTTATCCCTTCCTTGTATTTTATAGCTTCATTTTCAGATGGAGAATCTGAGACTGCGATTGTGCCTCATACAGTTGCTCAAGAGATGACCACAATTCATTGGTCTTGAATTTTCTGTTTCGAGGTTTGCAAGAAACCGGATGATATAAATATGCATTAATAAATTATCTGCTTATCAAAATCGCTTAAGTTTAACTACTAAACGTCATTACCGAATAGATAAAAAGTTGCATCTTCTTAGTTTCCAGTATCCAAGGAATATTCCAAAGTTCTGCAACTCAGCATCGAAGGACTTATGTGATTCTGATTCTGAGTTTTGTTTCTTTTCCTGTATCCTGAACTTATAATGACACTTCATTTTCCAGGATACACAATTACACTATGCAGAGTAGTGGTTTGCCAATTGCAGATTCTTGAGCCGATTACAAAGATAAGAGAAGAATGCACTTAGGCCTCTTGAGATTTACATGTAAACAAGTTGGAATTACATTTTAACCTTGCAATATATTTATATTTTAATTTTTTAAAATTATATTGTTCATAATGTTCTGTAAATCATACTTCATTAATTCTTTTTAAGTTAGAAGCCATATTAATCACTTAGGCAATCCACAAACGTGGATATCAAATGTCTAGAACCACAATATAATGGACCATTATCAACCTGTAAAGGTAACTATATTGAATAATTAATATTTTAGTTTACATGTTACTAGTGCATATATCATTTAGAAATGAGGATGCTTTTGTATTTGGTTCACTAAGTAAATAATACCCCTAAAACCAAAACAATAGGAGAACATCCCTGATTCTTTAGGTTGTCTACACATAGAAAGAACATTTTGAAGGGCCATTGCAAGACTATAACTTGCCTCAGCATGTAGAACTTCAAAAGTCTAGCTTAGTTGAAGAAATCTAAGCCTTTTGAAGATTAAACATAATCCTTAAGTAGCTTAAAGTCCAATATTTCCACTTTATTTCTCTCTTCTTTTTTTTGGCTTGTTCTGAGATGGAATTCTGTTCATATTATTTTCTTTACTAAGAAACAATTTGCATACTTTAGAAAATCCTACTTTGATCGAGTTTAATTTTGTTTTATGCTTTTTTGTGTAAGGACAATTTTATTTTTAGTTTAAAAGCATCAACTTTAATAATAATGAATTGTGTACAACTTTTGTCAACTTGCATTTGTGCTTTGATCCCTTCCCAGTGCAATTGGCATCTGACTACAAGCAAATAATTAGGGCAATGCTAATTGTACATCTTTTATATATTAGGTTAATTGACATTGTCTTGATTTCCATGAGGTTGTTTTATGTCTTTTAGGAATCACAATAAATCAATATGCAAATTGAGGTTATTTTATAATAGGGAGTTAAAATTGGAACATGATTGAGTTATAAAAGAGAGTCGGTTAGTATTTTTCATAACATGAACCTAAATTTTGCGAGTTATAAGTATATATGTGAGATTAGGATAGAACTAAGGGTATAAACAAGTTAACAAACCTTACTATAGAGTTCCTACCTTCCATTGTGAATTAAATAACATTTATATAAAATTAATTAATTTTTATAAAGATTCACAAGATAGTTGATGTTTATGTGACACACAAATTAGATGAACCTATGGTAGCTCCTGAAATATTATGAATAACTTATAGAAAAATATGAGTAATGGGTCAGGTGTTGAACTAAATATTAGTGATAGGCCGTGAGCAGCTGGTAGTACAATGGATAAGAAAATTATGTTCATGAGGAAAATGATGAAGATTGTCGTTACAAAGCGAAGAGTAGTTATAAAGATGTAGTTGATAATGGAGGCATCAAAGATGAAGAAATCAATAATATTATAGCAGATCTAATTCAAAATAATGAAGATATCAAACATAGAAAAGATGAAATTAGTGATAAAGATATAGAATAAGAATATGCATAACATGAAGGTGTCCTTCATACTTTCAATGTATATATTTTAAATGGCCATCAACCATTAGCAAAAGATTCAAAAAAATTATAGAAGTTTTCTTGACAATAATGACAATCCAGTAGTAAAGAACCTGATGAACAAATAAGAAAATTATATATGAGTGTTAGGCATACAAATTTGATGGTGCCAAAGAATTTAAAGATGTAGTTGTTGACTATACAGTGGCTATTGAATTTAATATGTAATAGAAAAGGAATAAGTCAAAGATGATTAGGACTAAGTGTACAGAAGGATGTAAATAAGAGTCATATGCTTCATATGACAACACTGATGTGTTCTTCAAAACCAAAACCTATAAGGCAAAGCATAGTTGCTGCACTACAAACAAGCCACAAATGGTTTATGAAAAGTTTGTTATGTGGAATTTTAAGGAGAAAAATTTAGACAAGTTAAGAATTTCAATTGCTAAGATAATAGATGAATGCAAGGAGAAGCTTCACATATTTATCAATTAAAATATATGTAAAGATACAAAAAAAAAGAAATGACAGAGCAAATGAGTATGTAAATGAATATTCAAAGACACAAGGATATATACGCGAGTTAAAAATTAGTAATCTTAATTCAAATGTGGAGTTTCAGTTGTCAAGGAATCACTTGTCATCATTAATCCAATTCAAGATTTTATATTTTAAAGCTATAAAAAAGGAATGGAGACATTTGAGATCGATAGTTAGGATGGATGGTTGTTGCTTTCTCAAATTTGAGTTTTAAGGGAACTCATTAGTGTAGTTGGGAGAGAAGGAAACAGAGTCGTATATCTTGTAGCATGAGCTATAGTAGAGGTTAAAAACATTGAATCTAGAGTTAGTTCTTAACCTTATTGTCATTCAACTTACAATTGAATGATGGAAATGATTTAACATCAATTTTTAACATTCAAAATGTAAGTTTCAATTGAGTATCATCTTATGTGTGTGTGTGTGTGTGTGTGTGTGTGTGTACCATGTTAATTGTTACTTTCATTGATTACTTTTTTGGTTTGAACTTTTAAGGTCTCATGAGGGTTATTAAAACCATATTGTCAAATGTTATTCATTCATAGAACGTACAAGACATATTTACCACAATTGGCTTAATGTAAAAGTGGCAAATGCTTAAGAAAGCAATTCCGAGTATGTGCGTAGTTAATTTATATTAAATATTTCAATGAACAATTGAAGAAACGAGACAAAATCAAATTAGGATAATTTAATGTTGATCCTTACTTGAGTACCTCAAAGAGTGTTGGGGAATAAGTTACTAGTCATTTGAATCCAATTGCTTAATTGTAGCTAATAATATGAGTCAGATATTTAATGCTCGAATGTTACCAATAAGAGATAATCTAATAATCACTATGTTTAAACTATAATGACTATGGTCACGAGGAGACATGTAGATAGGAGAGAATATGTTCAAAGATGGAATATAGAAATAGTACCTATTATGGTTAAGAAAATGAAAAAAATAAGAAAAATACATTGTAATAGTGATTATGAAATGGAGATAAAGCTTATAAGGTATCCAAAGGGAATGGAAAGGTATCCAAAGGGAATGGAATGCACATTTTTAGGCTTTGTAGAGACCAAATTTATATATGTAAATTATAGAAATTTTTTGGTTACCTATGTAAACGTATTATAAGTGCTATTCATCATATTAAGCAGAAGATTAAAGTATTTGTTGGCAGTTGCTACAAAAAAAGATAGATTTTCACATTTTGATCAATATATGTTGCAACTAGTAAGAGTAGACATATTATGGCTACCTATGAATCATACGTAAATTACCCCCTGCAAAGAGAGTGATGTCAGGAAAAGTCAAAAAAAAAGGATAAAAATGAACCAAATAAGAAGAAAAACCTAGACAAAATATTTTGAAAAGGTTCAAACACTAAAATATATATATATATATAAAAGAACACTAATCACAACAACAAAAGATGAGACAAAGCAATAACAATTATGGATAATCAAAAACCAATCAATATGAGATTCAAAATTGAGCATAATTTAACAAAAGTATGTGTAACATTATGCATTATAACAATTTTAATTTCTTATTGCTATAAGTTCAATACCTAGGTGATAGAGCAATTTCATCATCATCAAATAAGATACCCTCATAGGTATTTAGATGGATTATTTATTATATCTCTTGATTACACGTAAATTGATAATGCATTATTTAAATGATATATCTAGGTTACTAAAATGGATAGTAGGGCTTCAAATATTATAACAAATTAGTTTAGTAGCTCTACAATACACAAAAAAAAAAAGAGAAAATGTGGAGATGTTGATCTAAGGAAACTCAAGTTGGATTCCAACTAAGAGGCCTAAGGTTTAAAAGGAACCTCCATATAACATTTATGTTGGAAACCCAACTACTTAATCCGAAACCTTCCTACTTATACGTGATTCCTTATAAACTCTTCTTGCTCTGATACCATCTATGTTGAGACCCGATCTCAGGAACCGGATCCTAACCGGAAAACGAAAACGAAAAAAGAAAAGCGGAATCGGAAAGCACGAATTCTTTTCGAATTCGAAGCGGAACGAAATGGAAACGGAAACGGAAAACGAAATCGGAAAGAACGGATTGTTTAACGAATTCGAAGCGGAACGAAATGGAAGCAAATTAATCGGCACGCGAAAACAAAGTATCGGACACGGAATTCAAATTCCGAAACAGAAACATAAAGCGAC
>JANVCL010000001.1:17867440-17879516 GCA_026546855.1 Erythroxylum incrassatum
AACCAAATAAACAAATTATCAAACTAAAACCTCAAAATAATTTAAACATGTTTATTGATTATGAAAAAGGAATCGGGACCCAACAGAAACGCATTAAGAGAGTATTCCTTTATATACTTATAGGGAAGTAATAAAGGTTAGTTTTTACCATTGCTCTTGTGTGTTTATTATTGCCTATGATTATTTAATATTTTTGTAGTATTCTTACTCAAGCTTAAGGGTTAAACACTTCAAGGATTATGAGGTGTTCGAGAGCAAGATTTTGTTAGTCAACAATCACGTGGGAAGGTTGAGTCTTACTTAAACAGACCTAAGTGAGATTGTCGTGAAAAAGAGTAGGTGTGACTTTAGTATAAGTTCGGTGTGTTAGCAAAACCTGTGTAACACTAACAATTTTATGAATACTATATCGATACTAGTACCAGATTTAGTTATGGTATGGTACTATAACAATATTGGTCATTAATGAGTATCATTCTGAGTATATTTTAAAATTATAAAATAGTCCCATAATGCTTTTAAAAAATACTAAATAGTCCCTTGATATATTTTAGTAAAAAAATATAATTTTACATCAATCTTTTTTTCAAAATCATAACAATAGAAATTTGAAATAAATAAAAAAATCTATTTATTTCTATTAATATTACTTTTCACATATTTCACATATAAGCAATAATCACAACTAATATACAAAAAGATCATTTAATCATCATATAAATATAAAATTAAAGATAATACAAAGTAGTTAAAATATTACAATATTATCATAAAATAAATAATAATTACATCAAAACATTAAATAAAAAGAATAATAAAGATTCATAATTCTCTAAGTATTACAACAAGAATTTGTGCTGAGGAAACAACCAATTAGAAATGAAACGTGAAACAAAAATATTTCTAACTATATTTATAATGCTTATATAGAATTTAACATATATATCAAATATAGGTGAAATTAAAACAAGAGAAGAAATAAAAACTTGAAACTTGAAACTTGAAACCTAAAACCTAAAACCTAAAACTTGAAACCTGAAACTTTGATGTTAGTTAATCCGCTAATTAAAGGACTTTACCCAGTTATTGTTTTAGAGACATGTACATAGTATGAGTTCATTGAGGTCTTTAGATATTATTGGTTAGGAATCTTTTTATTTGTTCTTGATATAGTTGTATAGATTTTATGTATTATGACAATACATTTTTATATATGTTGATAATCATCATTTTGTTTTTAGTTATACAGTTTGTTTTACATTATCATAATATAAGTGAAAGTCTTAAGATTTGTATTGATCTTAAATATTTTAATAATCATTGGAAATATGTACAAATTGACCTTAATACTATGTTTTAAAGACACATGCAGATAGTTTCATAAATCCATGGATTTATAAGACATAGGGAATATAAGTGTATAATCTCGTAAGGTTTTCTAATATAGTTTAGCATTCAGTAAGAGAAAACAAAATTTTCTATTGTAATTTAGCATAAAGTTAAAGAAAATTTAGACTTATAAACGAAATAATGATACATTTCATATTATACTTGTATCATTGTAATTTACCATATTTTATTCTCGTTCATGTTAGTAAGACTTTAAATATGTCACAGATGACACATGAATATTATATTTTTCAATATAAAAAACTTTCAAAAACCAAATGATAGAATTTTATTATCTTGGATCAAATATTCTAAATTGGTCAACCATTACATTGATTTTCTTAATTACTCTTATTGTTTTTATTTTCATTATAACATTTATAATTAATATTTGTCCAAATAGAAGAATGATAGAAACTTTAAAATTCTCATTAGATAATTATTAATATACGAGTTTTATATAATTAAGCTCAAGAAAATTGCATTTGATCCGAATTAAAAATAATAAAGAAACTCAATAAAAATCTTATTAAATGGACTAAAATCTATAATAAAAAAAATCCATAATCAATGTGGCTGATTATTCATTGGCCTACAATGTGTATGATTTCTTGCTGTCTACTTAAGCAAACTCGTGGACGGACAGTTTCTATGACCCATTAAAAAGTTTACACATTAGGAAAAGCGCAAAAAATGGCATTAACATCATAAAATTATACAACTTTTAATCGAAAGTTTCAACAACTCGTTCATTCATCGAAAAGCCTGTTCAAGCAGTTCAATAGCTTGTTCATCGAACTATGGGAAGCAAGATATGTAATTTTTTCTATCTGTCTCCTTTTTACAAGTTCATAATTAATTCTGGACTTACGTTTAAAATCCATATTACGTCTTCATTTATATTTTACTTGTAACACTCTCCTTCCAGAACGTCCACAATGAGATACGGCTCAGGTCAGGACCCAAGTTAAACCAAACCTCAGGTTGGGATTTTTGGCCCGAGTGCCTCAGGCCCAACTGAGAGCCATAAAACTACATCGTCTTGCCTAAAACGACATTATTATTTTATTTTGAAAAAAAATAAATCAGGCCAGGTTGGAGCAAATAAGGCCCATCAGGCTGAGATTCAAGCCACTAACCGGTCAGCCCCGCACTGACCTGTAACTTTTTCTATCACTATGCAATCTCCCAGTTTTGTTAGTCCACCCTTCCTGCTGGCCCAGCCACTTGAAGAACAAATATTATGTTCTTCAAAAACATGCAATTGAATAATTTTCCACTTTAAAAATTTATGGAACTTGGAACAAAACTTCAAAGTCTTGAAGGCGATGTCTCAACCAGTTGACAACTATCTCCGTTAATGCCATTTTTGATAATAGTTATTGGTGAACGGAAAGAATCCAGAATTTAATCAAGGAAATAAGAAAAGAACCAACACTATGGAACTACAGTTCTGGACGAGTGTTAAACAGTTATCACCCAAAAAGTTGCTGCTTTATTCACAATGCAATGCAGAGCATACCTTCATCGAACATTTTAAAGTCAAATCTGTCTTCCCCAATGATGAGAGAAGCTGTCATGTATCAACTATCTGTGGCCCCCTAATTTACAAGAAACATCAACAACAAAACTCGTGGCTGGATCCCTCTTCATTTGTAGAGAACAGAGAAAAGGGCTCTGAAAGAAGTAACAAACTGTCCACAAAACCCTGACACTCGAGGCCGGGCATAAGTCGAAATGCTTCGTCCATGGTTGCAGAATCTTGATTCTTGAGAACATTCACTTATTTCAACCCAAACCAACTGAACACCGATTAGATTAAGAAGAGGGAGAACTTAAAGATCAATAAACCCACAATATTGATATAAAGGGGGCTGCCAACCTATAATGTAGCCTTATCATTCATTGTTTCGCTAGATAGAAAAAGTAGGGGTGGAATCAAGGAAGAATAAATTTTAACCTTCCCATGAGAGAAAAAAGCATCTCTATAATGCAGATACAGCTTGGACCCACACCGAATAAATGCTATGATCTTTCACCCTGTCATGTAAATTAGGATACTTGTTAAGATAGAGGAACATATCAAGTAGGGGGGTTCAAAGACTAACCGGGAATAAATCAATAATAAGAACCATATAATCAGCAATTGTTATCAAGACAGAAATTGTGGATAAAAAATGAAAAAGATGAAGTAAGAATAAAGCAGTTGGACATTTTGAAGAGCTTGGTACAGAACATCACAATGTGAAGTTCTTCAAAAAAAAATGACAACGGACCGCTGCTTCTTGCTTGTGGATTAATAAAGTTAAACTTTCACATGCTAAAGATCTAGCTCTTTAATAATATAAAAAAGCCAAAGAAGAACTGAGGTCACAAGCATAAAAGCCCATGGAGAGTCAACTTAATTTCACAATGCCAAAAACACCTCATAGAAAAAGAAAGACGAACTTAAACTTCAAACTTGGAATTCAAACCAAGAGCTCTAAGTATAAAAAACTCCAGGCAAACTGCAAAAATTTTGCCAATTATGAGGTAAAGCACTTTAATTGAAGTACCATCAACTTTTCATAACAAAAATGTCATCTAGATATAAAAAGCATATACTTCCACCCAACAATCACTCTCTCCAACGTCGGAACAGAAGTTCCATGGTTATCACAGAGTTAAGGTCTAATTAAACAAAGAGACACAGTTTAACAAGACACAATTACACCTTAGGAAGGGATGATTGTGGTAAGTAGTTGGATTCCCCAGAGGAAGAAAGAATTCAATTCAAAACAATAAAATGACAAGAAGCACAAAGCACAAAGTCGTGTTGAATAATTTGACTTACAAGTACAAACTATTGGCATCAAACTCTGGAAAGATGTTGGCATAAAAACGAAAGCCATCAGGGCTGATATCCCTGCATAATAAACCTGTGAAGAATAATTTTAAAATAATGTGAGTTTTCATAGAAGTTGTCAAGTTTTTCAAAGAAAATAGTGTATGACAGCACCTTTGATCTCAGCAGACAGAAGATGCTCCTTGGCCATTGCTGGAGCAATACCCAATGCTATTGCTGCATCACTAGCGGTTATGCCAGTTCTCAATGCGTCAGGCTTTGTTACAAGGGTTCTTATCCGAGCAAAAACCTAAATAATTAATGAAATAGACAGTATTGAAGCCTTGAGCTCATCCCAATACTTCCAATCAAATTGCAGAAGTTACAATTTGTATAAAACGTAACCATAAAGCATTTAAGTTCAGGAAAAAAAAATCTGTTGTTTGACTTCTTCACTGCGAAGGAAAAAGAGATCACCTCCTCATCACTGTGGGCCTTACTCTGGATGACCATGACACCACTGTCAAATTTGCGAAGCATGACTGATCTGGAAAACATATGAAATTTTACCATAACCCAGAAAAACAAGACATCTTAGTAAATAACTAGCAATATTTGAAGATGAGCTTCTAGATGACCACTATATGATTTATATCAAACTTGCAAATCTAAAAGAAACAGCTGTATCCAACACATACTCATCATACATACACATCAAACTTCTCCCAAAGAGAACACGCTCGCAGCAGATCCTCAGGAGAGATCAATTCTGTGAAAATTTCAAAGGATGGGTATCTTTCACAATCTATAAGAACTAGCAAGAAAAATAAGTGATGAACCAGAAATAAAGTGTAAGATAAAGAACCTGTGCCCCGTGCACGATTGAAAAGACAGTAGATATCTATAAGACTGATCACTCCTCCAGCCCTCTCCAACGGAATTCTAACAAAATCTGCCAACTAAGTTTGACAAGAGAACCATTATATTCCCCAAACAAGGACCTATGTTACACAAGACATTATAGATAACTGACAAAAACAACAAAAATAATATGTAAGTACTGCAAAATAGTCAATAAGCTCGCAGAGAATCTGCCAATGAAACCCCAATTAAGACCCAAAAATCAGATATTCAAATGCTATTGAACTGACACTAAAAAGAAGTGAATATAAAAAGATGAAAGAGAAAGACCTGACGGGCCAGTTGTTGATGGTACAGAGCACCAGCAGACTCTTTTGTAACCGGAGATATGATACCAACACTCAACAACAAGTCTTGTATCTCTTCTCTGGACCCCGTCTCATCATCATTCCCTTCACTAGATTGGGCATTGGAGGAAGACAAAAGCTTTTGCCTCATTTTCTCAGCTAGCATCACCATTTCTTTCGCTTTACTCTGTACATTCAAAACTCTTTGAGAACATGAGCACATAAAACCAAGATTACGACACTAAGAACCTATGTCACTCGTACATGTACAAGCCATGACCCAAAAGATGCATGACATTCGGCATTGAACTAGAACCTGTTCTTACCATAAAATCGTGAAAATTATGAAACATGGGTTGCTTAACCTGATTATACCCTATTACGAAAAGACCTCTGCACTACCAAATCAATCAAACTAAACTTTCCTACATTTCTCTTTATTTTTCATCATTTCGCTTTGACACAGAATTAGAACCAGCAAATATATAGCACAAATACACACTCAGAGAATCATACCATAAGAGCATTCAAGTCTTGAAAAGCATCCTGCAAGCTCTTATCAGTGCTCTCCCAATTCTCCTGCTCCTTCCTCAATATTCCAGCCAATCCCGCCATCTTTACCGTCCCATCACTCGAATAAATACCACCTCCACCCGAACTGGAACCCGAACCCATGCTCGAACCCGAAACAGAACCGGTAACGCACGTGTCAGCTTCCCAAGCCCTCCCTCTCCAACTCTCAAACAACTTTCCCAAAAACCCATCCAAATCGCCCTTCCCTCTCACCACCAACGTAACCACCACACTCCTCGAGTGCATCGAAACCTGAATCCTAATACGCGGAGAGTGAAACATCGACTTTATCGATTTCTTTGGAGAGAAAATGTGCACGACGGAAGAGAGAGGAATCGCAGTAGCGATGCTGTTAAGAGAATTGGCGGGAAGCCATAAAAGGCGGTGCGTAGTGAGGATCAGGAGACCGGATTTTAACGCCGGCGACAAATCGGGGATGCCGGGAGGTGACCTCTCTTCGAATTCGAGGTCCACAGCGGAGAGAAGCTGGCACTCGACCTCGTCTGGGAGGAGCACGGGCCTGCCGCTGCCAGTCACAGCGGCCGTCGGAAAAAAGGTTTGATCTTTGGTGCTGCTAGCCATTAAACTAACAGCAATACGAAGACTGAACGTGGAATTGACAAAATGGCGGATCAAAGTAAATCATGTGATCAGTTTCGTGGTCGCTGACGTGGCGAACATGAATTGGTCTAGGGCTTTAATGCAAGTTAATAAGTTGGGGTTTAATCTTGAGAATTATTTGGCATGCATTTGATCCCGCGAAAGTATGCTTATATTAAAATAAATAAATAAACTCCATATTTCATTTAAAAAAATTATTCTATGCTATATCTAACCAATGCATTTTTCTTTCAAAAGTTGTTTAGAAGGGTCTTAATTATGGGAAGATATTTTTAAGTCAATCATATTTAGATTAATCCCCGTTCAGATCGGATGGGTCCCCTTCAGAATGTAAAACTTTGACTCTAAATTTTAAACAATTGCATACATAAAAACGATTTAAACTCGCGATCTCACTTAAATAAGAAAAATTTCTTACCAACTCACCTGTGCGCTAGGATTCCATTGTCATATTGAACGTGGCATTGCCTACATCTATGTGATGGTTTTAGGATACAAGTTATGATTCAGCGGCAAATGAACATATACAGTACCGTGGATGCTTTTCCAATACAGTTCCTATTGGCAAAGAAAATAAATTGACTTGTTTATACATACACATCACAACATAAAAAATTGTAAGGATTAAGATTTAAGAGCACGAGGCTGGGGTTGAGCAGAAAACTCCATTTTCCTTAAAGAATTTGAAGGAAATGAAATGATTTCAGGAGGTCTAAGGGCTTCCCAGCCCTTAGCATGGTTGGTCGTGGTAGTGCCATCCAAGCCTATGTGTGTCACATGCTTCACATCTGTTGGATATCCAATCTCCATCTCCATCTCTACCTCATACTCCTCTTCTTCTTCTTCTTGTTTGCAAACTATTGAGTTCCAAAACAATTGGATAAAAAAGACTTTGAAAAATTGTGAAGAACCCAACTACTTTTGCCGCTTTAGTTAATTACATAGACACATGGTTAGTTTTGCTTGGAGGGCTAGGAAGTTGTTGTCGTGATATACTACTGATAAGAACACTAATGAAAGAGAAAATAGAAGAGGCCAAAGCTATTGTCACATGATTGTTTTGGTATACGATAAGGAAACGCTTATCTTTTTAAGGAAATGAGACGATTCCTCAAGGAGAACACAGAGAAATTATAGATTGTTCAGAAAAAAGAAATGAAATCAAACATCTATCTTTATAAGTACATGTATAATATAACAACTGGTTAAACTAAGATAAGACAGGTTCTGTTACTGACTAAATAGAACATGGGAGAGACTTCTGATGCTCCTCATCAATTTGCGTATTCCAACAGATATGTTTCGCTTTGGAAGAGCCATTAAACTCACTGTCTTTCTCAATCTCCCCTTTCTTTCTTGTTTCTCTTTACAATCTGAGCAAAGCACATATATAAACAAGAACTCTAACAAAGAAGGAAATTTTAAAAAAAAGGGAGAAAAAGATTAATGATGTTGAGAAATGGAAGAGAGTTAAATACTTGTCGCAGATGGTTTTGTGTTGGATACAGATTTCTTAGTGGCCACCGCTACACTGGACTGAGAAGTACAGCCGATGGAAAATGGAAGAACTACTGATCTTTCTGTACGTTGTCTCATGTCTTATCTCCACAGACCATAAGATTAACGAAACGTCGAAACATAACCAAAAGGGTAGACAGTGTACCGGAAAAAGACGTTCTACAAGAACAACCAAAAAGACAGCAGCATCTACGGAAGTGTTCTGTTACGCTGGTTGTTGTTGTCAATGTGCTGTTGTTTTGTCTTGTTTTTGAAGCAAGAATGATAGTTACAAGCCGAAACGTTGAGATCTACCCAACACGGGCTATTTCAATAGGTAGAGAGGTGTGTTAGGGAGCTGGGATTATTACGTAGTAGGTTGGAGTCCGTAGTAGGATAAAGTGAGACACCTTCAACCTAATATATGGTGATTGGAGCAGATGCTTTATTCGTAGGGTTTATGTCATGTCAGCCCATTAACCCCATGTTTTTGGCATCCATCTTATAGTAATCTTTATTTTCGCATATAGTTTTTTGTAGACTGCTGCCTTCGTCTTAGGTTACTTGGGTTCTCGTTTCTTCTCTTGTAGACTATGCTACAAGTTTCTGGTCTGCAGTCTCTTACTTCCTTTCTTGCTTCCTTCAAGTAAGACTCGATTTGCTTTTTACTACATTAGCTTTTCAAATCTTTTTCTAATAATAATTGAAAATCACAATTATACTTTCTAACGAACATTAAATAAACATTCGAATGTGAACTATTTTGTTCCTTAAACATATATAATTGTAGTAAAAGAGCAAGGCAATACGCTGATTTAAAAGCCTAGATCATATAACTTAGTGCTATCGTTCTAAGCTCAAGTTGGACTCTCTTAATTTAGAAATAAGAAACATAAAATCATTACACGATGATTGTTGTTAATGTAGACCACTAATACAGTTGCATGGTATAGAAAACAAGCAAAATTTGAAGACAGAGTGGCCTTGTGTGACGGGCACAGTGTTTTTAAAGTTAGATCAAAATGATTGGATGAGTATGGCTCACGATGCCTACAGAAGTGGAAGATCAAATCTAGAAGCATTATTTAATAATAAAGTTCAACAATATATAAACTAGGCGTGTTACATGAGCCCTCAACTATACCAATGGGCAATCAATAACAATTTATTTTCTCCAAAAAGAAAAGAGTTCAAGATCCCAGACAGATTGCATCAAGGAATCGTGCATGGCAACTCCTAGCAGAATCCAGAAAACAAAAGCAAAAACCAGATTACAGTTACACAACCAATGCTGTATTGTTTACAAGGATGACATCCAGAAGGGATTCGTATCAATTTTCTCTTGATTCTAGGAAAGATTAATTAGGTTAATCGACTTTATATTATCTAACAATAACAATAACACCTAGTAGAAATCTCGCTAAAACGCGGAATCTAAAAAGATTCAGTAGTAGGCAGCCTTACCCTTAACTAATAGAGAAACTTGTTAAGATATATGTTATGATATCTTATAATATAATTTTGGGCATTATTTGAAATTTGACTTAGTTGGACTTATGTGGGACTCTTTCACTATAAGGTTGATTAGGTTTAAAATTCCAATTGAAATGAGATTTAATAAATAGCCGATTTTGGGGATAATAGCTATCTAAGGTAGCAATATCTTTGGATATTTGTTTTGACCTTCTAGTTGTCTTTGGTTGTGTTTCAAGTGATGTGTAGGTTGAAATAGTTTCGTTTTTATGTGGAGGAACGATGGGTATATGGTGATTTGGCGGCAAGGATTTTTGTGCTATCTTGGATGATATTTTGCAGTTGATTTTGTGGGGATATTATCCTTATGTGTTATTGAATTTTCTATCAAGGATAATGTGATTTTGGGCGCTAAAAAATTGTTGATTGTGTATGACTTTTTGTTGTGCTCTATGATGCTTTTTTGAATGACCTTTGAGAGTTTTTTTGGTGTCTAGTGTATGGATTTTGACAGCTGGTCTTTCTATAGTGTTTGCATGATTTTGTTGGGTTGTTCATTACCGATTGAGCTTCGATTTTGTGGCTGTTCTTTGTGATCTGTGATATGCAAAAACTCCAGAAGATTTCGTGATCTTTACAGCTGTGTTTCTTTGTCAAGTATGTGATTTGTGATCTTTGTATCTGCATTTCTTTGTCAAGTGTGTGATTTTCTATTGTTGGATTAGGTGTTATTTTTTCTGTCCATCGTGAGGGAATTTTTGGGCTGTTGATAATAGTGGTTTTTGGGTGAAAAACTTCTAGCAGCCTTGGTGTTTTTGCAGTTGTTCGTGTATGACGTTTCAATGATGAAACGTTTGTTGATTTAAGACGTTTTGTAGCTGATGTGTGTGGGATATGACAATAACAATATTGAAGCTTCACAACAGTCTTTCGATAGACAACTTCCCATTATTTCATTGGCG
Source organism: Erythroxylum incrassatum (assembly GCA_026546855.1). Classification (NCBI taxonomy): domain Eukaryota; kingdom Viridiplantae; phylum Streptophyta; class Magnoliopsida; order Malpighiales; family Erythroxylaceae; genus Erythroxylum; species Erythroxylum incrassatum. The sequence continues at coordinate 17,877,988 of JANVCL010000001.1, forward strand.
AAGCTACATTGTTAGGGAAGTTGATTTCTTTCTCAAATGTCTTTGTTTGTGTTCTTTATTATTTCAATCACTTGAGTTGTTTTATTATCATTTTTATTATGGAAAATTGTTTAGAAAGTTCTCTGTTGAGGTTAGCACGAGGTGGTTGTATTATTAGGTGTGATTACTTTCATAGGTTGTGAGGATGAGGGATATTGTCAAGGGTAGGGTGAGTCGGTTTTGTAATGCCTTAAGTAAAACTATTGTTGTTCTTTAGTAAAAGTAATTAAGCTGGATGAGAGCACTGCAGATATAAGCAAGGTGTGTCAAACTGCTTTACCAAATCTCAGGTGCTGATTTGATTATTTCGTGATTAATTTTTCTATTTTCGTTTATGTTAGAAAATTTATAAATTACTGATACAATTGATTTACATTAAGCAACCACAAATACAGTTCTAAGCAACTGCGACAGAACCAAGTTTTTGCGAAACTATATCCTTGCGAACTTTCAAGGTTGTTTCCAAATGACTAACATGAATGAATGAAAATAAAAAGACAAATAGAAGGGAAAAATAAATAAATAAAAGTAAAATTAAAAAGAAGAAAATAAATAAATAAATTATAATTAAAATAAACCAAAATAAATTAAATAAACATAATAATAGTAATAATAATAGGGAAAATAAAATATAATAAAAATAAATAATATATATAAATAATAGTAATAATAAAAATAGTAATAATAATAATAATAATAGAAATACCAATAATAATAATAATAATAGCCATACTAACATTAGTAATCATAAACATAATAGTAATACCAATAGTAATGCTAATAATAAAGATATTAATAATAGTACTAATAATAATAACAACAACAACAACAATAATATATAATGACCATTAAAACTAACTACAAAAGGTAAGAGTTAAAAGATATAAGACAACTATTAGGATCTCTTTATGAGAGATCCTTTACTTGAATCCTAACAGGCCAAAATTTTCTATTATAGGTCATGTCTTCGGTAAGATCCAACATTGTTATATCTCTTTTATATTATCCAAAAGTACTAATCATTCATTATATTGTAAATACATCCCACTCTTAAGAGAGAATTTAAATTTTCAAGAACTCAGGATTTCAGTATTTAGATGTAAGTAGGGATGGCAGTGGGTTTTCAACCTGATTAATATCCGCACTATCCGACTCAATGGATTTGAATATGAGTAGTAAATCGTAAAAACCGATGGATATGGATATGGATATAGATATGGGTTGAGTCATAAAAAATAGATATGGATATGGGTAGAGTAAAACCCGAACCATGGATACACATATCTTACCCGTTTTTATTAACTCTATTTTTTTAATATTTATGGTTAAATATAATAAAATATTAAAATTTAATATGAAGAAACAACTTTAAAATCTCCACTTTACTCCTCAGTACTCACATTTTCATCATAATTTATTTTCTTATAGGATGATAATAATGCAAATGATATGGAGATGGAGTTTTGAATGTTGTGGAGTTCACGCAAAGA
>JANVCL010000001.1:17890601-17900930 GCA_026546855.1 Erythroxylum incrassatum
GGCCGTTTACTTGTAGCAAATTGATTGAGGAATAGCAGCTTAAAATCCTCAAAGCAAGTGATGCAACGCGGGGGTAGCCTATTGAACCATCGCCGAGCTCCTTCTTGAAAGGCTGTACATAATGCCTTACATTAAATTGCATCTGGGATGCAATGCAGATTCATCATCGATTAGAAGTGTTGCAAATAGTCGAGAGGATCAGTCTTTCCAGTATATTTTTCGGGCGTTGGTATTTTGGTGCCGACCGCTGGGAGGCTATCCAGGGTCGTCGGGATGATAGGAGAGCTGTACTGTGTTGATGGATGATCCGAACGAGAATTCATGGCCATATTGATTCGATTGTCCACGATTTTTTCTAGAGCTTCAGCAGAATGGTGATCGACTATCGTACCAATCTGCCGAGCGGGGGTCTGCTGTTGTTTCGGCTGAGACTGCAGGATTTGGCAAATCAATAGATCAGCCGCTTCCTCTATCTGTCTTCGGGTGAGGATGGTTTGTTGCGGTGCAGGAGGATTTGCGTCTAGGGGGTGCTAGAAGTTAGGATACGAATTGGTCTCGCCGTTATCCTTCAGGGCTACGCTCTGTTCTTCTTGATCTTGATTTTGATGTTGTGGTTGATCATTCGGGTGCGAAGATTGTGTGTGGAAATCTTGATGTGTTGGTGGGAGAGTGGCAGGTAACTGCAAGCCCATTTGTTGTAGCGCAAGTGCCGCGACGGCGGCTATATCAGGATTGACTTCTGCCGCCTGACTGATCTGAGTGTTTTTGAACGTGGTGCCCTGATGTCGGACCCCATGGTAGGCGCCAACTAGTTCTGTCTGAATCTGTTGAGGCTGGACGCCGTTACTTGGATCCATGAAATTGGTTGACTTCGGCTGGAGAATTCCTGCAAAACAATAAAGGCGCACCGGGGGTTGACTGCCGGTAGGCCCCTCCGACGCTCAAGCTAGTCTTTTTCTTATAGGGGTTTTGGTGGCTAAGAACAAAGGAAATCAGGGTTCTAAAGTCGTACCTTTTTTATGATGAGGTAGCACTTTATATACTTGGAATAACTGCTAGATTTAGGTCTTTACGTATGCATGGGAGGTTACCACCTACGAATGGGCCGTCGATACCTAGGCCTGAGCCTAGCATGGCCGACCTAACCAGATATAAATATTAATAAGAACATATTTTATTATCTACGAGCTAGAACTTTGCATAGTTCAACATTTTTTTTAAAGATGAAAAAATGGAGGAGGTGTTTGTAATATACGGGATAAGCTGTAGGCAATTAGTTGATGCGAGACCCTCGTCTTGTCCAGCATGAGAATCATGATATGCTGACGACTAATACGGATCTCCTGGATGGAGACATACGTATCAAACTCAAACTCATAACTTTTAGCACTAGAGAGACTGGTGTCTGCATTTTCTGCCTTTTTAGTCTATAGTGTATTGTAAGCAACTGTTCTATTTTCTTCGATCAAAGAAAGAAAACCATAACTTTCTACTACTAGTACTGTTAATACTGTGCATTGATCATGGTCATGATCGTCATGGTCATGGATTCAAGTTTTCTGTCTGTGTCTGAAAAAACAACACCTGATGATTAATAACTGAAATTTTGTTTATTTTGTAATATAATACAGATATAGCACAAAAGAGAATACCATCTCCCACTCGCTAGCTGAGGCGAGTGCAAGTTAAACCCGGCGGGAAACTGGCAATTTCGGGAAAATCCCTCTTCCTCCCTCCCCGTCCCTCCAAAACACCCTAATCCAAATGTTCCTCCTCTCCCTTTAAACCCTAACCCTAAACCTAATACCCAATTCCTTTTGGTGCTTTCAAGTTTCTCAAATTCATTAATAATTCACACATCACATTGTGCAGGTGGAGAGTGAGAGAGCAAAAGGAAGCAACAGTCTTTTGTTCTCTCCTCTGCCAATAATTAATAATTTCCCTTTTTTTCCATGGCATTTATTCACCTCCACAACAACAAAACCCTAGAAGCACGAGAAGTGAAAGTGGACGGAGACGGTGACATTAACATCGACGGCAATCGGGCGGGGACTCCGGTTAAGTACGTGTCTTTGGACCGAGTCTACTCGGCGGCGTCTCGCTGCTTGAGCGCCGTTGGATCGTCAAACGTCATGTCGAAGAAGGTTAAAGCTAGGAAGCTCGTCGTTCACGACGATCCGTGCTCGATTAAACCGCCTGTTCTTCACGTCTACTCTCGCCGGAGCAAAAGACGCCGAGATTGCAATCGAAGTTTGTCCTTCTTTGAGTCTTTGGTTGCGCGCTCTGTGAAGATTGAAAGTATTGACTTTGAGGAATCAATTGAGCGTGAGTTGAAGAAGAAGAAGGAGAAAAGGACGAGGATTGGGTGTACTGAGTTGAAAAAATTGGAGGTCGATTCCACTGTTTTGATGGACTCCGATAGGCGGCGTTTGAGGGATTGTAGAATTCACAATGTGAATATTAATTCTAGAGATAATAATAAAAATAAAAAGCGTGGGAATTTTTCGAGGAAGAAAGTTTTGCCTACTACTAAAAGATGGGTCAGGTGGGGTTCCTGTTGTCATTTTTCTTCTAATTGTGTACTCTTTGCTTGTATTTGGCTGGATTAAGGAGTACTGAAATTGAAGTTGAAACTGCATTTTGTATGTAAGGTGGGAAATTATCAATTGAGAAGTAAGTATATTGGGTTGAATGGGCGATATTGGTTGGAAACCTGAATCACAGTCGATATAGAATTGAAATGAAAGTAGCTAGCATTCAAGCAAGTTCAGTACAACTGCTCATTACTTTGCAAGAGCAGCAAACAGTTTTCGCTTGTATATTGTTTTATTTCATTGGCTTTATCAGCCACCAAAAGGGGGCTTTTCATCTCTCTGTGTGTCTACAGCTTTCACCTTTTTGTTATTCATGGATGTGACTTTTGACTTTCATAGGTTGAGCTTTGATGGCGTTGATCCTGAAACATTTGTTGGTTTACCGTGCAAGGTAAGAACTTACATCATATGCTCATATTTTCATATTAATCATTTTGCGAGGGTACTTCTAATTACAGTGCAAGGTAAAAACCTATGGCAACATTTGTTGGTCTATAATTTTCTTTTGCTCCATAATTAAGCTGCATATGCCCAGGTTTATTGGCCATTGGATGCTGCTTGGTATTCTGGACGAGTTGTTCATTACTGTTTGGAGACCAAACGACACCATGTATGAGTTAACTTGCCAACTTATTTCTCTCTGATAATTTTGGATTGCTAAAACCGTTGAAATATTAGTAGCATATGCCTGACCTTAAGTGAAACATAATTCAGGTCAAATATGAAGATGGTGATGAGGAGGATCTTGGTCTTTTAGATGAAAAAATAAAATTTTTACTCTCTCATGAGGAGGTGGTGAATCTGAACCTGAAATTCAACATGACATGTACTGATGCTGATAGCTACAATTATGATGAGATGGTTGCATTAGCTGCTAGCTTGGATGACTGCCAAGATCTGGAGCCTGGCGATATCATATGGGCAAAACTTACCGGTTTTGATCAAAATCTTTCTTATCTATTTAAAACTTTTGAATCTTTCTTCTCTTTGCTGGTGCATGTACTTGAGTGATTTTACCTTTCTCTTTTAATATTTCTTTAATTTAAAAGTCAGAGCCAATGTTTAAGAGGAAAGAAATAAGAAATAGAGGTGAAAATAATAAGTTTGGGATGGTAAGCATTTGCACAAGTTCATGGTTTTATCAATGCCTTTATTGTCCATCAGTTAGTGAAGTAAGTGGTGTAGAAAAATTACTCTGTTCTATGCTTGATCTTGTTCTTGGAGATTTCTGTTCTATGTAGAATAACATATGTTCTAGTGCCATGAACAGTAGTTAGCTGAGTATTAATTCCAGTGCCAACATGGAGCTTCACAACTCAACACACAATATCTAGCATGTGACTGGAAATTTACCGTTTGGATATAAAAGAATGTGAACCAGTTACTGGATCTTGATTGAGCTGATTTGAGAATCTGGTTAATGATTATATTTATTGGTTCCTTTTCCAGGTTATATTAGTTTTTCAAACTTGGTGAGATCATTTCTGTGACATTCTCTATTTGCCACTCTCTTAGTTGCCTTCTCAAAGAACTAAGATTTCAATAGTGACTATATCCCTTTTTTATTTCATAGAAACTATATCTTCTTATATTATGGTCAGGTCATGCAATGTGGCCAGCTATTATTGTAGATGAAGCCCTTGTTTCTGATCGGAAGGGTTTAAACAGATTTAGTGGAGGAAGATCAGTACTTGTACAATTTTTCGGTACCCATGATTTTGCAAGGTCTGTGATACACTTGGGTTTTGGGGATTTATCGTGTGGGGTTGATCACTGCCTTATCTAGCAGATGGTTAAGACACATGGCTTTGTTGGAGTCTGAAATACTTGTAATCTTTTCAGAGTAAAACCAAAGCAGATAATTTCTTTTCTCAAAGGGCTTCTTTCTTGTTTCCACCATAAGTGCAAGAAGCCTCAATTTGCTCAAAGCTTGGAAGAAGCAAAAATGTAATGTTTTTTACAATAGCCTATTACTTCCTTTTTACTTTATCTTTATTTTAATTTTGATGCTAATCTGGCATTTCACAGTAAATCTTTGTTATATCTTGTGAAATTTATCCAACTTTTCTTTGTCTCTTGTTCACAACTTATGTCTCAATATATCTGGCTAATCATATATGGTTTGTCCTGGTACAAATATCATACTTTGATTGATAAATAAAAGGAAATTATGTTTGAAACACATCATAGTGCATGCAGCCTATAAGCTAGGTTTATCAAGTTAAACTTGTGTGAAATGCCATATTAAAGATTGGTAATTTTAGATCCAGAGTATTGTGTTATCCATAATTTTAAGGTGCAAAGCACCCAGTATCTGTTACATCTTAAGAGGTTAAAGGTTCTTCATCAATGCTGATGGTTTGTAATAAGTCTGCATATTCCATCTTTTGGCTTGTCTCCTTTAACGTAAGTTATAAACACTATTACCAGTGAAAATAAGCAGTAGAACAAACAGGCAGGGAGAGAAAATTAAATGGACACTTGTCCAAATGTTGAAAACATAGGTGGCTGCTGTAAGAGGTATGAAGAACAATGCCAAACACCATGGTGAAGGCCATCTTTGACTATGAACTATCATCTGTTCCTATGTTATTGTCATGCAGATATAAAAATCCCAACAGTTTTACTGCTGCAAGCCTTTTTCCTCCTAACTCTGCCTCTCTATTTCCCTTTTAAAAGCACTGGAAGAATTCCGTTCAGGTGGACAACCAATATGAAATACTATGCTAATTGGGCATATTGGATCCAGTCGATAGCTCAAAGGATCACACTACGAATGATTTGTTTGATGAAATGGATGCTCTTTATGTGTTTTCATCTTTATAGAATAGCATCTATTAATTTTGTTTATCTGGACATGGCTTTCGTGCTATAATAAGTGCTTTTAATCCATTGAGCTAATATGTCAAAAAGTTTGTGTTTGGTTGTGGCTAGGGATTGCTAGATTCTATGATTACTTTTAATTTTCTCAAGCTTTGAGATTTGATGGTTTTTAAAAGTAGGCAAAAGCTTTCTTCAAGTTGATGGACTTCAAACTAAGTATGACACAAGTGTTTTATTTGTGTTTATTTAGTCTCATCTAACCGCGAAGTTTCACTGGTTACATATTGATATGTAAAATTGCTTTTCTTTTTTGTTTTTATTGAAGATGCCTCGCTGAGTATGTTTCAGTCTCCTTTTAAGCTTTCCAAATGAACAAATTTTGGGATTTTAGCAGGTATCTTAGTGAGCAAAAACTTCCAAAAAGAATGCTACAATTGCAAAATGGCAAGAATGCTGATAGTTCTGAGACTCTGGTTAGTGAGGACGAAGGGAGTACAGATTCTGGTGGAGATTGTTATAAAGATGAAGGAATTCAAAAGATATTGGGAGGCCTTAGTACCTCTCCTTATGTTATTGGGGATTTGCAAATATTAAGCCTTGGTAATTTTGAGCATTTATTCTGAAACACTGTTCAAAGTTCCCCGTGCATTTTATCTCAACTTAACTGTCATCCTTAAGATATTCATAATCAACCAATGCTTCAATGCCATCCTTAAGATATTCATAATCAACCAATTCTTCAAGGTTCTACTATTTCAAGACATCCAAGTACTTATTACTGTATTTTCTCCCACTTGTTATTATTACTCAGTTTAATTGACTTATAAATTAAAATAGTACCCCCCTAAGTTTTACTTTTATTCCCTCCTTTTTGTTTGAAATGTCTATAATTCATGACTCTTAATTCATAATGAGCTTTGGAAGCTTGTCATTTACTATAAACTAGCAAACAACTCTTTATTGGAAATTTTAATAAATTGGTACTTATGAACCTTTTTTAACAGGAAGGATTGTCAAGGACTCAGAATATTTTCAGGATGATAGATTTATCTGGCCTGAAGGATACACTGCTTTGAGGAAATTCAAGTCAATAGCAGGTGAATACTGTGGGAATTTTTCTGTAGTAACTTCAAATTCCTTTCTCAATTTGTTCTTTGTTTTGAGGTGTTATACTTTTTCCTTCTAAATTAATTTTATTTTTAATTGATATTACATGACATTTTCTCTCAAATTTGAGTATTGCAGATCCAAATAATTGTACAGTATATAAGATGGAAGTGTTGAGAGATGCAGAGTCAAAGATTCGGCCTTTATTTAGAGTGACATTGGATAATGGAGAACAGGTAAGGTTGATAAAATAAATCCTAATTCTATAAACGTGCTGATGACCCTTTTGCAATTTATTGCCATTTAGCTAGGATTTTCTTTTGCAGTAATCTTATTATGCACTTCATGCATTAAAAGGCCATCATATGCACTCTCTTTTTTCTCGTTTTTGTCTCTCACTCTCACTCACTCTCTGTCTCTGTGTGTCTCTACTTGTGTTTGGGACTCCATATCTCTTTGATGTCAGTAGAACTGACAGTAAAGCATGTTGTGGTAGAACCCTTTGAAATTCAGTTTTTAATTATTTGCTATGGACCCAAAATTTTGTTTGCTCAGATCAATGAAAGAGGGAAACTTTACATTTTCAAGAGGAAAACTTTACATTTTCACGTACTATATGCATATCTTAGTGTCGAGTTGCATTTTGTACTTTTTATATTTAGTCACAAGATCTATATGTATCTAAGATAACCATGGTTTAAGGTGTAAGCTTTTCTATCCAATGATGAACAGTGATTTTGCAGTTAAGTGCTTTCTTTTTATAACTAACAAGAGTTTTATTGATCAAGTCTACCGAGCTAATCAGTGAGCATTTAGGGGTTCAGGATTTACTTATGCTTGTTTGTTTTCTCCTGATGAATTTTCTGTGACCTTTTAATTGCTCTTGAAATACATGCCTCTTAGCACTCAAAGCTAAGATCTGATCGGCATCACACATCTTTCTATTCCATGCATCATTTCTTCGCTTATGATTTGCTAAACCTTTATAGTTATCTCCTTTTTCTTCAGATTAAAGGATCTACCCCATCTGCTTGCTGGAACAAAATATACAAAAGAATGAAAAAACTGCAAAATGGTACTTCCAACAGCATCAATGCTGAAAATGGGGTGGAAAGCGTCTACGAATCGGGTTCTGACATGTTTGGTTTCTCCAATCCTCAAGTAATAAAACTAATAAAGGTACAAGGATTTTCTTTTCCCTGAAACTCCTTACCAAAAATCATAGGTTAAATAAATGACTCTTGATATTAAAGTATACTTATGAACTTATATGCTGAATATATAGTTGGTAAATGAGCATTTGACATGCATATTAAGAAGACAAACACTTTTTGATTGGCAGCGACATGGAACTTTTGAAACTTAATGACTTTGCTCGCCATTTTACTCTATAGGGTTAACTTTCTTCTACTTCCAGTTGAAATGTCCTGTCATTTCTAGTTGTTCTTTTCTCTTTGATTGTGTTGTTAACTCTGATAGTAAAGGAAAAGATTTAAAATTTAAATGCAAATAACTATTGTTTCTTCTTTTGACATCCTCAGGGTGACTTTTATTTTCTGCTTGTAAGAGTTTGACAATCATTTGTATTTGTTATGGAGATGTGTACATTGATGGTGCCTGCTTAGATTGTATATTGATTCCCTATGATGTTAACAGGGGTTGTTGAAATCCAGACTATCGTCCAAGTTATCTATGTGCAATTCTACCTCTGATAGATATCAGAACTTGCCAGTTGGCTATCGACCTGTTCGTGTAAATTGGAAAGATCTTGATAAGTGCAATGTCTGCCACATGGATGAGGTGCAAGAGAATCTTCTATCTTTAATTGCTATAACTCTAAACTCCTTTAATTTTTATTTGTCCTATCTTTCTCTTTTCATCTCCTTGTCTTGTTTGAGGGCTGATGTTTTGTCTCTAACCTAATATTGCTTTCAATTTTTTTATGTGTGGAGGCTCTAATTGTGGTTCTTGTTTCCAGGAATATGAAAACAATTTGTTTCTGCAATGTGAGAAATGCAGAATGATGGTAAAACCTTTTATACTGGTTCTGCTGGTTTCTGCACTATAACTTTTCCATCTGATAAGCAGTTTGAGATATGAATCCTTTTTTTTTTTTTACTCTTAGTCAATTTAATTCCTTTAATGGTTTTTCTTCAAAAGTTCCTTTTTTCATGTGCTTGTGAAAAGTTTTATTACTTTTTATTTTAATCTTCTAGTTAATTCATATATTTCATAGGAGTAATGTTTACTCAGGTCCATGCCAGATGCTATGGGGAATTAGAACCTGTTGATGGTGTCCTGTGGCTATGTAATTTATGTCGACCAGGGGCCCCTGAGTCTCCTCCGCCCTGCTGCCTTTGTCCTGTAACGGGTAATGTAATGTTATGCATCTTTGTCCTCTGTAAGGCTATGGACCATATGTAGCTCAAAATTTAGATTTACCTTTTCCAGGTGGTGCTATGAAGCCAACTACTGATGGTCGCTGGGCTCATCTGGCTTGTGCAATATGGATACCTGGTTTGTGCCTGTAATATGCATGCATTCATTTATTTGTCCGTTGTATGAGATTATGTGTTCTCACTTTATGCATTTCAGAAACTTGTTTATTTGATGTCAAGAGAATGGAGCCCATTGATGGCCTAAATAGGATCAATAAGGTACGAAGGATGGTTAACTTGAGCTTTTATGCTTTATAATCCTATCACCTCTGCAGATAAGCAATTTATTTAATTATTATAATCATTTGCTTATTTTGTGGGTGATATTGAGGGCATCTGATTTGTTGAACTTGGTAGCTGTAATCTTGTACTGATGCAGAAATTTGATCTTTAAATTTCTATAATTAAATTCCTTTTAGTTGGACAATCATGATTGTTTACAATCTGCAACCACATTTTTTTGGTTCGAAAACAGGATCGTTGGAAGCTCATATGCAGCATCTGTGGTGTAGCTTATGGAGCTTGCATCCAAGTAAGATTGTTATCTTAAGATACTAAATAATTGCTATGCTTGTATATTTCAGACTGTCAGCTGAGTGTAATGTTCTCATGCAACTGGACCTGTTAAACGTAAGTTCTAAGTCCTCCGATGTCATTGCATGACTGGTCTTGTTAGCTTAATGCAAAAATTCAAATTCAAATTACTGATAAAGATTTTGTATTCAACTGGGGCAAAGTTTAAGTTGTTTTTGAACTTCTTTTGTTTCGTTGCAATGTTTTCTAGAAGTCCAATTTTGCAAGAATTGAATCTCATTAAAGATTAGAGACGAGAAGCAACCAACAGCTTTGTTTGTTGTTTGCTACCTTTCTAGGCATTTATCAGGTCTTTATGGGCAATAATTTACATAACAGGGAAAAACAAGGGGTTAAAAAGGCGTTGGCTGATATTTGATGAGGTTAATAAGTCACCTCATCTCTATATTTGAGGAGGGTACTAACTTTTTGAAGTTAAACTCTTTCTTTTTCCTTCACTTTTCCAAATTTCTTTGTCTGACAACTTAAATAGTCTTGGCGACTTTTAGTGTACCAGCTTTTTGAAGTTCTTTTTCCTTCTCTTTTCTAAATTTCTTTATCTGATAAGTTAATTGTTATCTCGACAACTTACGTTGCTCCCTCTTTAGTGGAGAATGACGTGCCATCACAAGGTAAATATGTGTTTACAAGTTTAACTGTTGGGAAATATTCAGCTGAATATTTCCTAAGATAGTATTGACTCCTAAAAGGCAATAGTATCAGATCAGATAACATGTATCAGATCTGATATTATTTACTAATATTAGGAGATTATGTATAGATATTAGAAGATT
>JANVCL010000001.1:17901030-17930704 GCA_026546855.1 Erythroxylum incrassatum
AAACTGTCCAGCCTGATTCAGTGGGAGAACTAGTTCCTGACCAGCCAATCTTGGTGTATTCTCGAAGGCCTAAAGCTCCTCAACAAGGCCAATCATTGGACCAAGAATCAACTCCTAATGGAACTGTAGCAAGTGACTTGGATATGCCAGTTGCATTATGAAAGGGGGTAAGATCATGTACCAACTATCCTATTTTAAATTATTTGACTTACTCAAAGTTTTCTTCAAAGTATAAAGCTTTCACTAACAAGCTTGATAATGTAAGAATTCCAAGAAATGTGCATGGTGCATTCGAAGAGCCTAAGTGGAAGGAAGCTGTACTTGAGGAAATGTAGGCCTTACTTGAAAATAAGACATGGGATATTGTAGATCTACCCGAGGGGAAAAAAAGGTGGTTGGTAGCAAGTGGGTGTTTACTGTGAAGTATAGGGAAGATGGAGAGATCGAAAAGTATAAAGCTAGATTAGTAGCTCAAGATTTTACACAAACCTGTGGAACAGATTATGAGGAGACATTTGCTCCAATTGCTAAGTTGAACACAATTAGAGTTCTTGTATCATTGGCTGCAACTTTAGATTGGAAACTCCATCAGCTTGACGTTAAAATTGCCTTCTTAAATGGTACATTAGATGAGGAGATGTAAATGAGGATCCCACAAGGTTTTGAATATAAAGAAGAAAGGGGGAGGGTTTGCAAACTGAAAAAATCTTTATATGGCCTCAAACAGTCTCCACGAGCATGGTTTAAGGGGTTTAGTGACACCCTTTGCAGATTTGGATACAAACAGGGACAAGCTAATCACACTTTGTTCGTAAAGTTTGGAAAAAATGGAAAGAAGTCCATCTTGATTATGTATGTGGGTGATATTATAATCACAGGTGATGATAATAGTGAGATCAATGATCTTAAAAACAAATTGAGGCTGGAATTTAAAGTAAAAGATCTCGGATTCTTGAGACACTCTCTTGGAATGGAGATTGCTAGAAGTAAAGAAGGTATTTTTATATCTCAACGAAAATACATTCTTGATTTATTAGAGGAAATAGGAAAAATGGGTTGCAAACCCATGGGAACTCCACTGGAAAGAAATTGGAAATTCAAGGGAGATGAAGAAGATCCTCCTATTGACAAAGGAAGATACCAAAGTTTGATAGGAAAACTTATCTATTTGTCATTAACCAGACCAGATATTGCTTACTCTGTGAATGTTGTTAGCTAGTTTGTGCACTCTCCAACTCAAAGACATTTAGAGGCAGTCAACCATATTCTGAGGTATCTCAAAGGCAGTCTAGGCAGAGGATTAATGTATTGGGAAAATGAGAAAAGGAGCATAGAAGGTTTTATGGATGCAGATTGGCTGGTTGTATTGAAGATAGTAGATCAACTTTTGGCTATTGTACTAAGCCGTGGGGGAATCTTGTCACATGGAGAAGCAAGAAGCAGTCCGTAGTGGCAAGAAGCAGAGTTTAGGGAAATTGCACAAGGAATTTGCAGAGTTATTTGGTTAGAGAGGTTGATGCAGGATCTACAGATCACCACTCCTCCCACCAAAATCTTCAGCGATAGCAGATTAGCCATTAGCATAGTTAAGAATCCAATTCAGCATGATCAAACGAAACATGTTAGAATTGACAGAAACTTCATCAAACATGAAAAAGGAGGCATTGAATTATGGTATGTTCCTACTCAAGCACAGGAAGCAGATATTTTCACAAAAGTCATGCCTAGGCCTAGATTCGAGACAATTCTAAACAAGTTGGGAATGATAAATATCTATTCCTCAACTTGAGGGGGAGTGTTGGATAATTAGTTATCTATATTTTTAGATAAGTTTGTTAGCTTGGGAGATTATCTTCTAGGAGATAAGTGTATCTTCTAAAAGATAAGTGTATCCCATTTTAAATCTGATAGTTAGTAGCATGAAATTAGGAAATACTCTTGTATAAATTCCCTTGAATCAAAGGAATAAAGTGAATTTTTGTCCCCTTTCTAAAATCCTCTTATTGCAATATATACCTTGAGTCATTGTTTGAAACTCATCCTCTACACTCAACCAAGCCTCTACACCTTGTTTTTTGTTTCTCAAAGACACAAGGTTCCCACCAAGAAAAGTGCATTATCCTGAAGATCCATCATAATTAGCATTAGTGTATGCCTCAAGAACCAAATCTCACCTTTCCTTGGTGTTCCTTTAAGATATTGAAGTATTCTTTGAGCTGCTTGCAGATGAACTTCCTTTGGACTATGCATAAATTGACTAATTATACTTATTGCATATGCTATATCTGGTTGTGTGTGAGATAGATCAATTAGTATTCATACTAGGTGTTGATACACTTCTTTATCTATTGCAGCATCCTCCTTTTCTTTTCCAAGCTTTAGATTCAGATCAGTAGGAGTATTTTTGGGTTTATATGTTGTCTTGCCTATTTTCTTGAAAAGATTTGTAACGTACTTTTGTTGCAAGATAAAAATTGCCTAGAATGTGCAACTTCAATTCCAAAGGAACACTTCAACCTTCCCAACACTTTAATCTCAAACTCCTTAGCTAATCGTAGACTCAACAATTGTTTCTCTTTGACATCATCCTTCATCACGATAACCAATTAACTAACTAACAAAACTACTTGTTACAAATAACATCTTGTTGTTGCATCGAAACATATAAATGTTGACTAATCTGACTAGCATGGAACATGGTAATGTCATTAACATACCTTGAAGAGCGGTAATTCTCTTTGAAGGAGAGTGTAATATTGTATGATCTCCTTGAATTTTTTTTCTTTCTCATAGTCATCATAACTCTTGCAAATCTTTCCAACCATGTTCGAGGTGTACAATGCCTTCTTCAACTTATACTTAGTATCAGTAGCCAAATTCTTCCCATAACATGGTGGAATTTTCATGTAAATCTCTTCTTTTAGTTCTCCATGTAGGAATGCATTCTTTAACTGTTGCAATTCCCATCAATAATTAGTTGCTAATAGTAATAATACTCATAATTGTATCCATCTTTGCTATAGGAGAAAAAGTATCTAAACAGTTTGTTGGGAAATATTCAGCTGAATATTTCCTAAGATAGTATTGACTCCTAAAAGGCAATATTATCAGATCAGATAACATGTATCAGATCTGATATTATTTACTAATATTAGGAGATTATGTATAGATATTAGAAGATTATGTACAGATACTAGTTTCCTAAATTAGCTAGCTCTTTTCTATATATACATGTAATTGTGTACTGATGAAAGATAGAAAAAGAAATACAATTATTCAATATTTCCGCATTAACAGTGAGACAAAGTACGCAAAAGCAACAAACAGTCCATAGTGCTTGGGTGGCATATTTAATCGTTCTTCTGCTCTCTTGTTCTCTCTGTAATCTACACATGCATTTAGTAATTTGTGAATTTTAACTCTGTTGAAATCTTACCTGTAGTGCTCAAATAATAATTGCCGGGTAGCATATCATCCTCTCTGTGCACGTGCTGCTGGACTTTGCGTTGAGGTATTATTTTCCTTTGTTGCAATTATTGAGGATGCTTGCTTAGTTTATTTAAACTTCAAATGAATGCTGTTGTTGGTAACAAAATATGCTTATATTTACTCAAACTGCATTATTCTGTATGGTCAACAGCTTGAGGATGAGGACAGACTACATCTCCTTTCTCTTGATGATGATGAAGATCACCACTGTATCCGGTTACTTTCCTTCTGTAAGAGGCACAAACAGCCATCTAATGAGAGGCCAGTCATTGATGAAAGGATTAGTAGAATTGCTCGTTGCTGTTCTGATTATATACCTCCATCTAATCCATCTGGCTGTGCTCGTACAGGTATGCCTTTTAAGCTTCTTCTTTGGTTTCAAGTATATTAGATGCTTGCTTGCAATGATGCAGTATGGTATCTCATGTGTATGTAGTCTTTCACTCTGTAAGAGTTGATTCAAGGTTTTGTGTTATGGTAGTTTTGTTGTCAAGAACCACCGAGTAATATTTTCCATGTAGCACTCCATCTTTCCAAGTCCTGGGATTTCTTTTTGTATTTTTAGCTACTTAATTCCACAAAATCTGGTTAAGGAAAAGGTTCTTTCATAAATTGTTTTGATCTTCTTGAATTCTAATAGAGCCGTACAATCATTTTGGAAGAAGAGGAAGGAAGGAACCTGAAGTCCTTGCTGCTGCATCTTTGAAGCGCTTGTTTGTAGAGAATCAGCCTTATTTAGTTGGTGGTTTCTGTAAGCATGATTCATCGATTGGTAAATTGCTGCCAAATGGAGTTGTTGCCTCTAGATCTTCTTTTAACTTACAAAGGTTTAAGGCCTCTCAGCTAGATTCTCATGGCAACATTCTCTCTATGGCTGAGAAGTATAAAAACATGCGGGAGACATTCAGGAAGAGATTGACTTTTGGTAAGTATCATAGGATTTCGCATAAGTGTCAATGTCAACAACACCTAAGGATCACTTTGGAGCTTTATATAGTGATTTGTTTTGTTATTTTTGGTTCTAGGGAAATCAGGAATACATGGATTTGGCATCTTTGCGAAGCAGCCATTTAGGGCTGGAGACATGGTAAAATTAAATTGCATATCAAGTATGATAAAATTAATTTGCATATTAATATATTCTAAGTTCACTAGTATAATGGTGCTATAATTTCAGGTGATTGAATATATAGGTGAACTTGTTAGACCACCTATTGCTGATAGGAGAGAACGATTCATATACAATTCCTTGGTGGTATGTTTCTTTGCATTATGTTTTTGTCTCTGTTTCTTTGTGTATGCTTACATTTCTGGTTTTGGTAATTTGTGGTCATCATCATAAGACTGATCTTTACTATTTGAAAGTTATTCTGTTGTTTCTATAGTCAAAATCTTGATTAGATTTTTAAATTCAGGGTGCTGGGACTTATATGTTTCGAATTGATGATGAACGCGTAATTGATGCTACGAGAGCAGGAAGTATTGCTCATTTGATCAATCACTCGTGTGAGGTGTGCATTTTCTCTTGATGATTTTTGTTGTTGTCAAACTTGTGACTTGTTTTTTTGAAAGAAAAAAAAAGTTGTTCTGTGGTAAACTTCCGATGAGTAATTAGTTTGACTGCTGTAAATGATAAATGTTCTGGTCTCAACTGTTCTGTCTTTAAACTTGTGAGAGTATTACTGGAAGTTGAAAGCTCAGTGGTAGTTGCAATTTCAGTTCAATCAATTTGTTTTCTAGATGCTTAATCACAGGAGCACTAATTTATACTTCTGCTTCCTTTTGTTTATTGTTGCACAGCCCAATTGCTACTCGAGAGTGATAAGTGTTAATGGTGATGAGCACATTATTATATTTGCAAAAAGAGATATTAGAAGATGGGAAGAACTCACATATGACTATAGGTTTTGCTCAATTTCTCAACATCCCGTGTTCATCTGTGTGTTTGAGATGTATGCTGACTTTTTCCCTTGCAGATTTTTCTCAATTGATGAACAATTGGCATGCTACTGTGGATTCCCAAGATGCCGTGGTGTGGTTAATGACACCGAAGCAGAGGAGCAGGTGGCAAAGCTATATGCACCTTGCAGTGAATTAATAGACTGGAAAGGAGAGTGAAAAATGGTTGGTATGGTTATGACTTGTTTTTCTACTTGTGCAACCTCTCTCTCTCTCTGCTTTCTTGTTTGTAGCGAACAGACTTCTAATTCATGGTCAGATGAATATTAGGAGCAGATGCTTTTGTTGTTACAATGGCTTCTGTTATTGGTCCGTGGATTCTCAACATTTTACTTGTATAATAGGGCAGCATGAGTTTAGGCGTTGATACTTATTAGTATGATCTTCCTGTCAATTACAATCTCTAAGGTCAATATTGTGTTGAAATCTCTACTCAAAATTGTATGTTTGAAAATCGTTCTTGAATAGTGGATTTCTTTTGTTAGTGGAGACAGTTTAGTTTTATTACTTTGGTGATGAGTTCTTTTAAAGTTTATGATCATCCTAAGGTCTAGATAATCTTCGTCAGAAATGTGGAACTATACCAACACTGAGTCATGAGTTCCAAAACCTAGTACGACGTAATATAGAAATAAAAATCATATTTCCATGATAAAATGACTATCTTTTTTTGAGCAACACCAATTATAACTTGTCAAAGGACTAGGATCATAGTTTTCGTCTTCTTGGGCAATCGTCATAGCTATTTCCTCTAAAATTATCATTTTTCCCTGGTTAGAGGAGTTTCTTTTCATTATCAGGTTTCCAATATTCCTATGCTCTAATTTCCTGCTACAGTTTGTACCAATGGTCGTTTACCTTGGTGTTTCTTTCTGCAGGATTTGTCATTGTTGAGTATGCTGGGTTGGATCTTATGAATGTTGGATTGTTTCCCCTACACCGACTACTGTCTGCGGGCCATTTTATGAGGAAAAAAAAGTGGGTTCTGATGATTTTAACCTTACCTTCCCGTTCTCTTCTTCTTGTATCGTTGAGAAAGTGCAAACCAAGTGATGTGCTCAAATTTGTAAAAAGTGCTCAAATTTGTAACTTCCTTTCAACTCACTAATTATGGACCGATTTTTAAAAATTAGATCCTAATTTGTTTCTCAAATTTTAACCCTAGATAGGCATGAATTCAATGGTGTACATCTTTGTAAAAAGAACATTCATCTTGCAAATGAAAAGTCAATGCTCTGCTCAGGGCATCTTTATACTTTGCCATATTGTACACGTAATTGAAATGTGGTACTGTTACATATCTTCTCCTTTTCTATATTGGAATTTTCATTTGGTGACATGGAAGCAGGCCACTTAAATCCTTGTTCTCAATTTGCACAACCCTTTTGTGGAACCAAAAGCAAGAGGCTGGCTGTAAGTTGTGGATATAAACATACGATTGTTTGTTGCCGGTTGGTTCTGTATTGTTTCTATTTGCAATGCAATTCTATTAGAGTTGGATCTTCAGAGGGATTGCCACTATTAGAGAGAAAATGAATCAAAGTTGAGTTCATTTTTAAGCAAGCATACCTAGAACTCGAATAGGTTGATGTTCTTTTTTTGTCATTTTGTCACTTTTTGATGTAAAGTTTTAATTGTTAATTTTTAGTTCATGTTATTATGGATGGTAATTGCCTGTTCACTACTTCAATTGGGCACTGGGGCGCAAGTTACATCTCTATCGTCCAAAAATTCCTAGGAGTTGATTACTTGTGCAATTATCATAAGATCTGCCATAATTTTGAACAGTGACGGTAAATACTGATTTTTGCACGGTGCTCAATGGTCCATAGATGCTGACACTTAAAATCTATTGGAATGGAACTTCATAAACACTCACCTCATCATCATTTATACTTGACAAGTGAGTGTTGTTAGATTCATATATGTCGTTTCCATCAATTATTTTTATTGATCTATTTATCTATTGATCATTGGAAATACCATAAGCATAAAGTTTTTTTTAATTACCATAAGTATTTCAATCTACTGCAAAGAACATATGCAATTGAAGGACCGTAACGATACTACAAAAGCTCGTTCGTAGATAATTTCGAAGACATAGCCGCATCAAGAATTAAACATAACCAAATCTAGTCTTGCCCCTTTAATTTATTCATCACATTGGACGCCCTGCTCCATAGACAATCTTCATCGTTCATTGGATCCTGAAAATTCAAAAATATTAAAAATTAATTGATTATATATATATATATATATATACTAACATACTTCGTTAACAAAAGTAGAGAAAGGAGTCGTCACTTGCTTGCTGCAGTCTACGTTAGGGTCGATGGGAACAGGAACTTGGACATGGCATAAGTCAGGAAGACTTTTAGCCTTTTCAGGATCAACGTGAAAGGATTTAGCCGCGTTCTGAAAGCAATAACACAAATCTCTACGTATAGGTGTGGTGTTGGCGTGCTCGTTCAAAGATTTTACGCTTTACAGCAAGTGGGGGCTGGATCATTGTTGGTACCGATCAAATATGGTACGCAAGGCAAAAGTGAAGTTATTGCTTCGTCGCATGTAATGGCTGCATTTGCACTAACAAGCAGAAGCAGAAGCAGAAGCAGGAACATGAACATGAACCCAGAACCCACCAACCTCTTCATTTTCAACTCTTTTGCTTATTAGCTTCTCTCTTTTGGTTGTTTCGTGCATAGACTTGGGGCTCTCTTTGGCTTTTATAGTGTAGAGTCCTTCTTGTGCACTAATTATTATTAAATGTGAATTTCCCTATTTATTTCTAATTAAATGTGGTAGATCCAAACTTATCAGTACTTAACACATATTTGAGACATTTCTTGAATAATTGAAATTGTGTTATAGCATTTAAGGTAAGAACGATTACCGTAAAAGAAAATAAATAGCACTTATGTCGTATGATGCTGTAGAGAAATCTAAGCCCGAATTACATGCCTTTTTCTTACGCAGTGTTGTAACGTATCCTTTCTGTGTTTTAATGTGACAGATGATTCAATATTTTGAATTAATGTATTTCTGCTAATTTTATATTATCGATTATTTGATTAAAAATTTAATTGAGATTTTATTAAGTTAAAAAAAGTTTATATGATCTTCTTGATTGTCATAATTTGCTTTCAATTTTTAACAAAATTAATATATTTGATATAATGTAACTAAAATTCTCTTACAAGTTATTGGTAATTAATATATCATTACCACTTTATTATTATTATTATTATTAAAATTTTATTACATAACTATATTTAAACCTTGAAATATACTAAAGCAATATATATGTTTCTTTATTTTTGCAATGAATGAGTGCAAATATTTTGATAAAAATGAAGATACACACTCTAGACACATTATTTACAATTTAAATTTTATAATAAATTCGTAAAATGAAGTCTTAATTCTAATTTTATGACTACTTGAAAATTTAAAAGATAAAGTTATCATATAAATATATGATGTAGTAATCAATACAATATAAAATTTCAATACATATGCATATATATTCATTTGTCCATGTTAATATTCAAAATTAAGACAATATTTTTTTGCTCATATAAATATATATAATTGTAGATATAATTATGTTATTAGACTTATATTAAATATGAAAATTTATTATTTTATATTTTTTTCTTAAGTATAAAGAAATTTTATATTGAAAGTATCAAAATTTTAAATTCTTTTTTTAGTATTCCTAAAAGGATTTAAACATAAATGTTATGTTTGAAGAGAAATTCATAAAAGCCATATTATTCCAAGCATAAGCAAACCAATAATATTTTTCTTTTCCTTTATTGCTATAAAAAATTGCATTCTAACAATTATTTTTGTAAAGATAAATTGCTATTAATAATTTACATGATTCTTAATTGAATAGTTGACACATTATCGCATTATGCAATGCCTATCTCCCATGTTATGTATAAATATTTACGTAAGTTTGATACGGAAAAAAAAAAACAAAAAGTGTTGTCGGTGAGCGTTGTCACTCTTGGTATGTTCCTCCATCAAATCCAGCCTGTTTATCCTTAAACCTTGAGCATCTGTTCCTTATTAGTCCAATCTCTACCGTCGATTCTTGTACGAACCTAATGGTGATTTAAGCACACTTCTAACCACTGGTTCATGCATTATGGAAAAGGACATCTGAACCAACTAAGAAGTCCCTACAACTAGTTCCTTTCTTGGGAGACAACCACCAAGTAGATCCAGAAGTATTTGCTCTTCTCTGGTAAGTTAAGGTCATGACTTTCAGTCAAAGTTTTAATCTTTCCTAGATTTTAAGCAATGTGTAATGATTTCTCATCTGGGTTTTGGAATTTATGGTCTACAGGAGATCAGAGATGGAGAAAATGAAAAATGGCATCTGGGTATTTCTGATAATTTGCGCATTAGCTGTAACAGTCGTTAATAGTGATGATTCGGAGAAGACGGTAGTGAAAACGGTGAAGGGGAAGAAGGTTTGCACCAGAGGGTGGGAATGCAAAGAGTGGTCTGTGTACTGTTGTAATCAGACAATTTCAGACTTCTTCCAGACTTATCAGTTTGAGAATCTATTCTCCAAGAGGAATTCTCCAGTTGCTCATGCTGTTGGTTTCTGGGATTATCAGTCTTTCATTACTGCCTCTGCTATTTATCAACCACTTGGCTTTGGCACCACCGGTGGCAAGCTTATGCAGATGAAGGAGGTCGCAGCTTTTCTTGGTCACGTCGGCTGCAAAACCTCTTGTATGTAACTTTCTTTTCTGTTCTTGTCTTTGGATTCGTCTTCTTGTTATTGCTATGAATTTTTATGTCTTTCTCTTACTTGTGTGGATATATAGCAAAACGAATGACTCATGGATGTAATGCTTGTGGTCACTCTGAGTCTGGTGTTTTTGTTAAGTTCTTTGATTACTTCTACTGCATTGAGCATGCTATGAATGAACGAATTAATTCTGTGGATTTATTGGTGATTGATGTGGTTGGGTTAAGTCGTTAAGCGGGTCTTCTCCTTCTATTTCCTCCTTTTTAGTGGAATGGCAAACCGCAGCTTTCACGAAACAAAAGTAGTTAGCCTTCTCTGTTGTGTTTGTTGTTTGTGTTCGATGTTTGTTATTTTCGTTGATTTCTTTCACATGCATATTGTTACTCGTGATAATTTTACAGGTGGCTATGGAGTTGCTACTGGAGGACCGTTGGCTTGGGGCCTTTGCTACAACAGGGAAATGAGTCCTAGCCAGTCTTACTGTGATAACTTCTACAAATACACCTATCCTTGCAGTCCTGGAGCTGAATACTATGGCCGTGGTGCTATTCCAATATACTGGTAGGAGAGGTTTTTATTCTCTATTTGGATGTATGTCTATCCAATGTCTTCATTTTGTGTTCTGCGCATAAATATGGAGTTATAGGAGACAAGATTGCTGCGTAACAGAATAGGGCATAAAGCTTTTCACTTGATAACTGATGAGTTTTCTTTTCGTAATGATCTACTGTTTCCTGTCTTTAGATGTTGTCTTATTATGCATACTCCTGTTTTTCTCCCAAGTACCTATGAGATGATAACACTTGGGAACTTGAAAGCTGCTTCTGTCATTGTAGGAACTATAATTATGGAGCTGCTGGAGAAGCATTGAAGTTGGATTTGTTGAACCATCCAGAATACATTGAGCAAAACGCCACTATTGCTTTCCAAACTGCGATTTGGAGGTGGATGACCCCAATGAAGAAATCACAACCTTCAGCTCATGAAGTGTTTGTAGGGAAATGGAAGCCCGCCAAGAATGACACATTGGCCAAAAGGGTTCCTGGATTCGGAACTACAATGAATGTTCTCTACGGTGATATGGTTTGTGGGCAAGGTGATATTGATGCCATGAACAACATTATCTCTCAGTATCAGTATTACCTTGACTTGATGGGCGTTGGCAGAGAACAGGCAGGTCCCCATGATGTTCTCACCTGTGCTGAGCAACTCGCATTCAACCCGACCTCTTCAAGTCCTGCTTCGTCTTCCTGAGCATGGCCTCCTGGTTTTATACACTCCGATCAAGTAAATAAGGGCAAATTGCCAGGACAGCTTATACGGATGTAGAACTCTATAATCTCATTTTGTGTGTTAAGATATTCATATGTGCGTATATAAGTGACCGAGTGTATGTAGCGTTCCTGTAATAAATTGTTATCATTTTACGTGTGCCCGAAGTCACTGCTTCCTCTGCCCGTGTTTGTTTCTTACCGTACTCCATAAATTAAGTTTGAAATTACATGACTACATAATCACATAAAATAAGAAAATGCTCGACACATTATCAAAATCTATGATAATGTTTTAGCTGATCATCCTTATGATCAGTTTAAATTAAGATAAAAATGTTTAGTTTTGTAGCTGACATTACACAGGTTACTCCTGAACAGAGGGCACATGCGATCGAAAAAGGTTATTTTTGCGATGACTCTTAAGCCCGTGGAATATTTCATTGATAAGCCTTATCGGAGCTCCATCATGAATTTTCAATTTATATACTACTCATGTGATTTATAAATAGATCATCCATAAGATATATAAACAATGATTGACCGATTTTACCTATATTGTAAAATTACAATTGAAAATTAATTTATATTAAGATTGATTTGGTTAAATTTGGGATTAAGTTTTTTAATTTAAAATTGATTTGACAAGTTTTTTTATATAAAAATTATGAAAAATTTAGTTGAACATGAAATTAATAAATTAGATTATGTTGATTAAATTTACGTTGAAATATTTTAATTTGATGGGATAAACAATTAAAGTTTTTTTTCCAAGTCCATCTTAAATTCGAAAGTTATCTTTAAAGTCAAACTCCAACTTGAGCGTATTCCTTATCAACTTTACTTGCGAAATGAAGTCGAACTTTCGAAGGAGCCATGATTGCTGGAAATTTGTGAGTTG
The DNA here is from genome assembly GCA_026546855.1 of Erythroxylum incrassatum. Taxonomy (NCBI): domain Eukaryota; kingdom Viridiplantae; phylum Streptophyta; class Magnoliopsida; order Malpighiales; family Erythroxylaceae; genus Erythroxylum; species Erythroxylum incrassatum. The sequence goes on from JANVCL010000001.1 coordinate 17,913,422, forward strand.
GAATGATTCTAAACATTAAGGGTATGCTTGTTTGGGGTAAGGGAGAAAAAATGTACGAGAATAAAATGAAAATTTGTGTTTGACATCAAACTATTATTGAAAGAGAAACATTTTCATTATTTAATTCTTGGCAATCCTCTATTCGCTTGCTAATTCAGAAGAATGAGAATCATTGAGTTTAATTGGACTATTCATAGGGGTGAATGAATTTATTATTATTAAATTTACAGTTTTTCATAGTAATTTAAACAATCATAATAAATTATAGACTTACCAAATAATATTAATTTAAGGGTAATAAATACAAATATAATTTTTTTAAAAATCTACAATTTTTGAAATTGTTGAAAAAATACTACAATATACTTGATTTTGAACATTCTGTCGTTATAAATAAGGCGCAAAAAATATAATTAATTAAATAATATTTAAATTTTGATATAAAACAAAATTTTAACAAAATTTTATTTTTCAAGATTTTTAACAAACCAACCACCATCAAAGGTAACGATAATCGTTCCTTCATCTTAACCAACCATCATAATTGTAATGATTATATTCATTCTCATTCCTCCCTATATTCATTCCCATTACCTTTTGTGAACCAAGCGCCTCCTAAAGTTAGCACTTATATTTACGAGATCTGTTAACTGTTGCTTCTTTTACTTATTATTTGAATTTAATATTACATGACTAATTAATACATAACTAATCTTATTATTATAAATTGTAATAATTTATATATAAAAAGGATTTTATATATATAAGAAAAGATTTATTATAATTGGAAATGATAATAAATTCGAATTATAAGATTTTTTGGTTCTAACCTAACCTAACCCGAAATCTGATTAGACCTTAATTATTTGGCCTGAAATTCAAATATGATTGAGCTCTTCATTTTTCATTACAACTAACGAATAATTTATTTTTTACCCATGTAGTCTAATTTAACGAGAATAATAATTAAATATATGAATATACTTAAAATATGGAAATATTTTAAATTATACTAAATCTCAGGAGGTGTGAGAGTAAAGGATGATAGAGTATTGATTCTTTTTTACAAGATGATTAATTGCAAGTAAGATTAGTTTCTTGTAAGATTTTATAAAAATACTTTGAAATTGTCTAAGTTAAAAATTAAAAGCACCCTACATTAACTTTAATTGTCTCACTATGCCTTATAGTTATCAAGAAAATTATCACTTATTTCTCCACAATCAAATGATTTGTTAGCTTTAAGCCTCTTAAACTCTTCAACCCAAGCTTGAGAAGATTTTTTTTTACTCATTCTTAAGTTCTCATAAATCCTTTTAAAATTCTCATTCAAAAGTTTCAATATCTAATTATAACTTGATAGAACAAAAGTTTTATATGATTGCTTGTGTAAATGAAATATTGGTTCTCGTCCTTAATTACAGAAATAATAATTGCCTTCATCAATTCATCATTTGAATCTAATTCAAAATTCGATAAGAAGGCTATGTATCTACATCAACAACATTAAATAATTATAACAAAATTTAAATATAAATACTAAAATGATTAATAAACACCATGATATTTAACATAAATTTAAGAAGTTTATATCAAATATTCATACAAAAATACACTTAAAATGTTCAATCTATGGAATAATTCTTAATAAAAAAATGTCTAAACCAATAAGACTTCAATATGCAATAACATGAAAATATAACTAAAGAGATACAATATAATCCATCTTCCTTCAATATGACATCTTCATAAAAATCTCCCTATAAAGTGGAGAATTATATAAATGTTTCACTACTTTTTTATATTACACACTCTCGAGAACCACATCATGTAAGAGATTTAAATATTTCATCATTATATTAGTCTCTTAATTAACTGGTGAAATTTCAAATTTATCCTCTTTAGTGGATGATGCTGCGACTATTTTTCTCTCAAGCAAATCATTCTTTCTTTTCAACTATTCACTAATTGTAGTCAAGACATTTTCTAGAATGCCATATTATGTTTCTTTGCCTTATTATTCTTAGGAGATTTATTTTAAAAAAATTTGCAATTAGATCTTTTTTTAATGAACGAACAAACTTCATCAACATCAATTCTATGTTTCTTTTCTATACTATCTCATGGAGATTTAGGTGATATATATGCATGTAAATCAGTTGTAGTAATATCTACAAAAATATAACACAAGTCTAAAAACCCTTGCTTTATTTTTTCTGGAATCTGTGAATCATTTTATACCCTTACAATGACGAAAAGTGTATATGAGAAAAAAAGTGATATATCAATAAGCAATGATATATTTCACGTTAAAGAGTTTCTTAACATTCATTTAATTTCACTGGTGAAGGAGTTGTAGCCGATTCTTGTTTCTTTGAGTAAGTTCTTGAAAATTTTCAATCTAACTATTAATACATTATATTTTTTCTTCACCTAAACATCAATATGCTCTCTGTTGAGTTTTGTTTGAAGACTTACATTAATATTCTTTCAACCAAATTCGAAAAATGTAGTAGTTGTTCAATTTTCCTTCTTTACTTCTTTAACTATTAATGAGCTTAAATGCATCTCTATGATATTATTTCATATCTCATTCTTTTCATTTATTTCCACATAATCATGTAGAATCATGTTGGGAGACAATAACACAGCTATCTAAAAGATCAACCAAAATTCAACAACAGGAAAGAACTCTTCAATCTGCACCAGCAAAACAATATGAAAATAAGAAACTTAACGAAGAAACAAACACTAAGGTTTACGTTAAAAATCCTTTACTATAAAAGGAAAAAATCAAAGGACAAACTGATAACTTAATAAAAATTAGCAAAAAGTTGATCTCTTACCCCACAACAATAGGTTGTCTTATAAAGTTTTGTGATTGAAACCAAAGTTGATATCATAATTAACAAACACTCAAACCAATCCCAAAAATAATCAAACAAGGATGAGAATACAACATTATTTGCCCTCTCTATGCTTTTTACTCACTTTTGAATGTTATGGCTACACCATCTACAAAATACTATGTATTTTTCTCTTTTATACCACGCAATAAGTTTTTTACATCATACACGGTCACTTACAACTACAAAAACTTTGTATTTTTCTCTTTTATATCATGAAATAGGTTTTTTTACACCTTACACAGTTTGTGTAAGTGACTGTGTATCTTTAGCACTGCTTCACTCGAAGTTGTAGACGGTTACAGATAGTTACAAGGTCTCCACACACAATTGTGTATCTTCACACGATCATGTATTTCTTCACTATTCAAATGTTCCTTCACAAATTTCCATAGACTTACATTGTTGATCCATACGGCCGTGTAAGTCAAGACATGGTCGTGTAGCACTCTACACGATCTATAAACTTGCACAGAAAACTTAAGGTAGATTTTCTTCCATTAAGATCTCTAGTCATTTCTACATGCGTAAAACTTTCTAGAGTTGGCTCACCATCACCAAAGCACAACTTTACTTCGACGTTCCAAATACCTCAAAATCCATTTCAATACTTCCTAGTGAACCTTCCTTGGATTTGATAAAAATCTGCTCACCATTTCAATAGCTTGAGCAATATCTGGCCTTATGCATATCATTGCATACATTAAAGACCCAACTACAGATGAGTATGGAACGAGGACATAATGTATTTCTCCTTTTCTATTAAGGGACATGTATGCTTACACAACTTAAAGTGAGATGTCAGTGACGTGGTAACTAACTTGACATACTTCATATTGCATCTTTCTAGCACTCGTTCAATATATCTCTCTTGAGACAATGACAATCACCTATTCTCCATATCCTAAGTTATCCATATGGCTAAAATATTCTTTGTAGGTCCCAAATCTTTCATATAAAAATATTTGGACAAATTCTCCTTCAACTTTTAGATTCTACCAATGTCTTAACCCATAATCAAGATATCATTAACATAAAGAAGAAGAATGATGAAGTTCTCACTCGAGACCTGCTTGAGATACACGTAAGCATCAACATAAGTTTGTTTATAACCATGATCTATCATTAAGGAATCGAGCATTCGATACCACTATGTTAGACTTTGTTTTAAGCCATATAGTCTTTTTCTTTAACTTACAGACCTGATTTTCCTTGTCTTTAGCTTTGAAACCTTCTAGTTGCTCCATGTATATCTCCTCTTTCAAATCTGCATATAAGAAGGCTATTTTGACATCCAGTTGTTCGAATTCAATATTTAAACAAACAGTTAGACCTAAAACTATGCGGATTGAGATCATCTTGACTACTACTAAAAATATTTCATCAAAGTTTATAATCTTATTTTGATTGAATCCTAACACTATTAGGCTTGCCTTGTGCTTTACCAGCTTGTTATCATCTCTCTTTATCTTAAACACCCACTTATTCTTCAATGCCTTTAACTTTTTGGAAGTTTTACAAGCTCGTATGCATTATTCTTCTTCAGAGAATCCATCTTTTCCTTCATAACTATGAGTCAGATATTTTTTTCTTTACAAAATGCAACCTCTTGCACATTCTCTAACTCCCCCTCAACTGTAAGTAATAGTTATTCAGAACTTAGATACCTTGTAAAAGGCTTTTTCTCCTTTATCGACCTTCGAAGTTGTGTTTCATCAACTGTTAGATCTAATTGCTTCCCTTTCTTATTATCATCAATGGATTCATTTTCAGTATTATCTGGATGTGTCTAATGTAGTTAATCATTATCAAATTGTATCTGATCACCACCAATGTGTGTTTTGTAACACACTTCATCTTCTTCACCTGTGACTATTCAATAGTAAAAGGAATTGGCAAAGAGCTAACAATGTCATATGATGAGTTACTGTGTGATAACTTATCTCCTCTTCGAAGATCAACACCTCTCTCTTGATCCTGGAACACCAGATCCTTGCTTCTGACCACTTTTTGCTTTTCTAGGTTATATAATCTGAAGTCAAACTGATCGCCACCATATCCAATAAATATGCAAGGTATCAACTTTGAGTCAAGCTTCTTTCTCTAATCCTTGGGTATGTGTCTGAATACCTTATAGTAAAAAAACTGCCAGATGATGATATATTGTTGGACCCCACACCTTACCCGTAGGTGTTTGGGGGTTATACCCCGGCGTGTGTTTGCGGGTTATACCGCGGCATCCAACACAAATCGGTATTGTCCTCTCTGGGAATCGAACTCGCGACCTCTCAAGATTTTGTTGTTTCTAAGAACACGCATCTCACCATTGAGCTGCGGGTTATACCGCGGCATCCAACACAAATAGGTATTGTCCTCTCTGGGAATCGAACTCGCGACCCCTCAAAATTTTGTTGTTTCTAAGAACACGCCTCTCACCATTGAGCCACTTGGCTCATGTGGCTCAATGGTGAGAGGAAGAGGAATGCTGAAGGCTAATACAAAAATAAAGAGACATTCATTTTGGTGTTAATAACATAATAGAAAACGACATCATTTTTGTTAAACAAAATGACGTAACCTCATATTATGCAAGGAATAAATTTTCCATTTGGAATTAATGTTCATAACAGTCACAAAATGGTAATGACATGAAGATAACGTTATATTAATTACCATATATAATTATATGTACTGCAATGTAATTAAAAAATAATCACAATAATATAAACAATGGAAATCAATATTAAATATTAATATGATATTCTTAATAATATAATTAAATATTATTTACAATGATTGTAAGTGTAAAAATAAATTTAGTTAACAATAATGTTATTTTAAAAATAATATGACAAACAACACAAAATTAATTTTTATTACATAAATAAATTTTGGTTATTATTGTCTTTTAAAATATATGATTTCACAATTTTATGTGGTGTGACAAAACTCTAATTACTAATTATAAATTGGGTTACATCTTTTTAGAAAATTTATATTACAAAGGGAAAATTCTATAAATTTAAAATTTAAAATAAATTAATTTTTCTTATTAACGTCTTTTAAAATATATGATTTGACAGTATATAAATGGTATCACAAAACTCTATTTATTATATATAAACTATAAACTATTTTATATTATTTATATATTAAAGGAAAATAGAAAATGTGCAAAGTATAAAGATTTGACGACTACTTTAGAAATTCGTCGCCAAAGCTTATATTTAGCGACGAAATACTAAAAAGTTGGTAAAAGAAAGACAGCGTATTAACATTTGGCGACTGTTTCACAAGTTCGTTGCAAAAAATGAAATTTACCAACAAATATGTGTAAGAGTCGCTAAAAGTTTGATTCTGTACAGACATATGGCAACGTTGTAGGAGGCGTCATCAAATGTATTGAATTGTTTTTTAAAATTAAACAGGACAAACGGTGTCTTTGTGAGAAAATTTTCATTTTAAATTGACCATGCCTTCCTTAAATTTGTTTAAAGAATTTCTTTTTCTTTAAACCTCTTTAATTTTGTAGTAATAAAGGTGATTGCTTTAATATATGCATTATGTCGCAAGCTGAGTTTTATGTTGAAAAGTGCCAATAATCTTCCAACATCGTCCTTTTTCTTTGTACCCTACGGTTGTCTCTAAACAGGTAAGTCATCTAACTAATTAATGTTCACCATATTTTTGTGTTTAATAGTACAAGTATTTATATTTGGGTTTTGTGTGAATGCAAAGGAGAGGTTGGTTTTGTAATATTGTACGAACTAGTATTGATACCTTCTTTATTAGTAACTTCTAAACTCACAATTAATGTCACAATGATTTGAGGCCTAATAAACTCGTAGGTTGGTATATAGGCTGAAAACCCGTAATGCAATTCTGATGAGGATTATCGGTGAAATATTCTACGAGTCTAGAAGTCACAACGAAAAGTTTTTTTCTCGGTTCACAGATGTAAACAACATCATGTTTCATATTTTTGTTTGAATTCAAACATAGTAAACAAACTAGTACTGATACCTTCTTTAGTAGTAACTTGTAAACTCATAATTATACTGTTTGGCATGTGGGCCTTATATAAGTGGGAAAAAATATTCAGGTTACATTATTAATAGGGCTAGATTTCACATACAAGATCGAGATAGTCAACTTAGAAGCCAAAATTATGAGGTTGTTGTTGAGGGATGTTATGAGGACGATTTTATTGACTTCTATGGTGTCATCTATGAAATAATAGAGTTGCATTACATCAAGGATAAGAAGGTTATTCTATTTAAGTGCAGATGATTTAATCTTGCTAACATGAAAGTGAATCAGAATATTATAAGCATCAATGTTAGTAAGACATGGTACGATAATGACCCTTATATCCTTGTAAGTTAAGTGAAACAAGTTTTCTATTTCGACGATACTGTATTGGGCAGCAATTAGAAGGTTGTTCAAAAGTTTCAACACCTAAATCTCTTCGATTTTATGAAAGGGATAATGGTCTAATGATTGAGGATGGAGATGAGGTATATCAAGAGATTGAATCGGAATTGAATAATGAAGTCATTCGAATAAAAGATGCAAATATATCATCATTCCATAGGTGAGATGTTAATCCCAATATAATACAAGTGGATGAAGTATAAGCCAATCTTATCATAGAAAAAGATGAAGACCATGTCGAGGATCAGTTCAGTTATATGACAATGATGATACTTTGGCTAAATATATTAGTGATGAAGAGTCCAATCACAATGTAATTAATGATGATGATTTTCAAAATGTTTATCATGATAATTGAATGTAAATATATTGTTCATATTGTTTCAAATATATTGTTCATGCTAAAGTTATGTTAATGTGTATTATTGATATTTCACTTATATTAATGTGTATTGTCGACTTATTTTAATGCGAATGTTGTTGTTTGAGTTATGTTTATATGGAACGTCCATGTTTGACTTATGCTTTTATGGAACATTCATATTTGACTTATGTTATGTGGAATGTTCATGTTTGACTGACTGATGTTAATGCACAATATTGATGTTTGACTTATATTAATGAGGAATGTTGGTGTTTGAGTTATGTTTATACGAAATGTTTATGTTTGAGTTATGTTTATACGGAATGTTTATGTTTGAGTTATGCTTATACAGAATGTTTGAGCTATGTTTTTGCGGAATGCTAATATTTGAGTTATGATAACCATATGAATTTGACCATAGTCAATAACAAACAACTTCAACCACCAATTAAGTCAGTCAATAGTAACCTCTATCAACCTCAACTAATGCTAAGGGATCTTCAAGTCTGTTAAACTTTACCACCTATAATTAGACTTCTACTCAAATGTATATTTACATGTTTAATGTATTTTATCTTATCATTTTTCTTTTGTTGTCTGGTTCTAATACCGATATCAAAAAAAAGGAGGTAGAGATATCACTAAAAGTTCTGAATTGCAACACATGAATGTTGCAATGAATAGCAAGTTGTCTGTTCATTTTGATACCTCACAAGGTCATCCTATTGACAAGATTCAATCGACAAAATTGTCTAGCGAGTTAGGGGTCACTGTGAGGATTAAATTACCTTACCTTCAACACAATAATAAGTAGTTGAAGCAAGATAACTTGATAGGGAATACTTTTGGCAAAGTTTCAGTAATTTTTCGATTCAATTAATTATATGCAATTTTGTTTTACTTATTTAAATATTAATTGAACTTTTACTTGTTGTTCACAAATGAATCTCAATATCATCAATATCGATAAGCCTGAAGTTTCAAGTTATGTGACCTCACTGTTGAAACAAAGAGCCAGGGACCATTGTTATCGGCTGCATAAATATTACAAATCTTTTCCTTCTGATGAGGAGGCAAGGAGACATGTTCCTAAACAGATGTACCAAGAAAATTGGAGTCAAATGTGTTATTATTAGGCATTTGCCAGTGTTAAGAGTTGTCTTCTTTCTCCTCACATTTGCTTATATTAATATTGTTACACAATTTAATGAATATTTTTGTTTTTTAGGAAAAGTGTGAGAAAGCTAAGGTTAACAGGAAAAAAAATGAAAACTCCTCACATCACTGGCTCTAAATCATTTGTTGTCGTACAAATTGAATTTGTAAGTTCTTTGGTTAGAAGTCATAATTATAACAGTAAATATAATATTATTTATTATATTTTTAATTCTTTTTCATAAAATAGAGTGATAAAGAACTACATGGACAAGATTGTAATAAGATCACACTCTACAAACTAACACAGTATAAGGAAGGTGAAGGTTGGACGTCTGAAGAAGCGTAGAATAATTATGAAAGTATAAAATTTTGTTTAATTTTTAAATGTATTTATTTATGTAGTACTCACTAATTATATTTGAATTAAATATTGATTTTGTTTTCTTAAAAACTAGAATAAGATGTAGGAATCATTGCAAAGATCATTTTCTGATACAAATGAGCCAAATATAGATGACATTTGTAACAACGTCCTTAGTACAAGATCAGGCTACATCGAAGGTCTTAGGTTTGGCCTTAAGTCAATTGGTTCTTCCTCATCACGACCAACATATAAAATGACGCTTCAAGAGGAGAACCAGTCGTTTAAAGCTAAATTACAACATAATGAAGAAAAGTAAGATCGTACTAAAGAAATGTTAGAGCGTACTGAAGAAAAATTAGAATGTAATGAATAAAAATTATATCGTATTGGAAGACAGTTGACCAAGCTTAAAATGATGGTCAAAGAAATACTTGCATCAAAGTATGTAAGTTGTAGCGACGATGAGGAGTCTTAGTTTGTACATAAGTTTTATTGCTAACTTTTGTAATTAACATTTAATTACATTTTATTTTTTATATAAAATCTTCCAATTTTTAATTTCTTGTGTTTTATTTTTGTTTACTTAATTATAATTCAAACATGTTACTAGCAATAATTCAAACAACGTTAATTATAATTCAAACAATGTTACAAACAATAAGATGTGTTAAATATGTTACCAATTATTATAATTAAATGATAAATTATTAAAGTAAAAATTAAAATTTGTCACTAAAACTTCTTAGCGATTGTTACAAAATCGTCACTAACCTTTAGCTACGTTATGGAAACATAGCTAACTATATTTTGCTACCAAAAGTAAATCGTCTCTAAAAATTATTACCTGTGCATACGTTAACAAAGCTAATAACTTTTAGCCATGAAATGAAAACGTCGCAATAAATCACTCGCGACAATTTCTTTTATCCTTGCGTATCCCTTTTGGCGACAGATTCCTGATCGGAGCAAAAAATGTTAGGCGATAATTTTTTGAAAATCTTGTAAATAATATTTTCCGATCGGGCTTCGATAACCATTTAATTATGTCACAAATTTTTATCGTCTCCGAAAAGTTATTGGGACAACTGTTTGTCTTTCATTGACAAAAATTTTTGTCGCCAAAAAACAACTTCTGTTGTAGTAAAATTTAAGAAATCCACGATGTTAAAGAGAAGAAGAAGCACCATTTTCTTATTTATTTGAATAGGCTATCTCTCTCTATTAGTATTGTAATTGAATATTATACATAAAATTATATTTATATAAACACTGTCCATTATAACACAATGTATTAAAAATATAGATTATATATTTAATTTTTTAATATTACAAGATTCATTTTTATAATTTAAAACAATAAAGCGATTTTTTAATAAATAAAATATCAAGAGAGGTTTATATTTTTACTCAAATAAAATTATTAATTTTGCATGAAAAAAACATTATGCTTTCAACACATGTTCAATTTATGTAGTCGATAGGTGTTTAGTGTCACCTAACTCTTTCATCATCGTTCAATTTATGTAGTCGATAGGTGTTTAGTGTCACCTAATTCTTTCATCATCGCTTTGATTTTTCCTTTTCTGAGAACTAAAGGACAAAAGGAGGACGTCTATGAACCTCAAACTTTGTTTCGACTACTTAATTCTAATATTAATTATTAAATAATGATAGAGACTAAAAGTCTTTGTTGAGTTTGGCTTCTTTGTTGTCCCATATTGGTTGGGGACAACAATTGAGGCAAGGTTGTGACCTATATAAGGAGGTTACTATCTCCTTGTTTAATGCATCAAACAAAATCAAAAATTTGTAGTACAAATTTGACTATAGTTAAATTCCTCTTTTGAGGTGAGAGTTGAAAAGTTTGTCTTGGGTATTTTAATATTGAATAGAGGATTGTCATCGAAGTTTCAGGGGTCTTGTTTATTGATTTTTCGCTTTTCTACACTCAAATAGAATAAAAGCCAAGCCTCCATGAACTTTCTCATTGAAGTGCTAATCAACTTCTACTTCTATACGAGGCTTCACAATATTCACTGATATCTTTATCGTTTCCTCACCTAAACTGTAATTAAGGATGTCAATTTTAGCCTGATTCATTTAGTTCGGTTTGATTTTAGACTGGATTGATCAGAATACATGTACAGGTTGGATCGAATCAGCTCATGACCTAACTGTCATTTAAAAAACAATGTCGTTTTATTAAAAAAGACATGTTTAACAATTTTTTAAATATATTTATGTATATATAAGGTAGACCGGGCCTACTTGTGGCCCGTCCTAACCTTAACCTTATCATACTGCCTTTAATGAAATTTGATTTTCCCATGTTTTCAATGACCCACAACTAATTCATCCTACCATTCAATCTTGATTTCTCTTCTTATTCTTCTTTTGATTGCATCATGAAAAGGAAAACATTTCCCGACTCTTTTGTTAAGCACACAACAACTGACCGTTGAAAGCATAGACTAAGTCTAAAATACAAAGTCCAATTTGGCAACACACACTCGTCTTTTCTATGAAGGCCGCCAGTCAAAGGAGTGAATAAAAAGTACTCACTAATGGTAGACTTTAGTAGGATGTGTTGTCCGAATACCAATCCATGAATTTCAAGAACAAGAGACTACTAAGAACTCGGAAGTCGTACCAGAATACTCAACTCACTAGGAAGCCCTGAAAACAACCAGAAGACTAAATAATGGAGTCAAAGTACAAAGGTGAGTGTCCATACACTAACATATGGCCAGATTATCTGATCCAATCCGATTTTGGTCCGAATTGATCCAAGTGTAAGCTGCGTATTCGGGTCATGAGTCATGCTGGGGTTGGGACTGTCCCAACCAGCGACGAATTCAGAATTTTAGTTTTGGAAAGCTAGCGCTTATATATATGAATATATTCTGAAAAAATTTTAGTCTGAAGAGCTGACGCCTATATATATATATATAATTTTTAGTCTAGGAAAACTATAGCCCCCGCTAGTCCCCTAGATCCATCCCTGGTCCCAACCCAGCCTATGACTCGATAAAAAAGCACAAAATTAAGTCATTTTATTAATTTTTTTAAAAAAAGTATAATGTCGGATGGGTCCATTACCATCTCTACCGCTAGTGACACCCGTATCAAGAGGAGAGGAACAGAAAGGTGATATGACAAATGTAAGGCAAGGATGAAAAAGTACTACTACTTGAGAACCTTATCATTTAATATTATACAAATACGATCAAGAGCATCTGAATTTGTGGACCATTCAACACCAAAACGCTACACTAAACTATGACCTCTGTCAGAGACATTTGTTCACTCACTGGCAGAATGTAATTAACAGAAAAAGACAACACAAAAGGATGCTTTCTGTACGATACCATACTACTGTGCTCTTGTTCTTTTACTTTAGCTTACTTTTCATATCATTGTTGTTACTGTTTCATTTTACTCATTATTTTATATATGAGGAATTTGACGTCTATAGCGTAACCTGCCCTCAGCTTTTATGTAAAGCTTACAGTTGCAGGCCCAAAAACAAGTGTGTTTTTTCTCGGTCTCGGTGCCCAGTTTTGGTTGGTGTTTCAAGGTTGAAGCTTTAGGGGTTTTGGGCGCGTGAAAGAGGTTAGACTTGGAGAGCAAAAAGGTGTCCATGGCCGAAGATGGTGTTGTGTCCTGTGATTTTCCTGTGAAGAGGGCAAGAGAAGATGAAGAAAATGGAGTTTCAGCGACCACGGAGACCATGGAGACAGAAAATAGCATCAGCTCACAATATATATCGACTGTTATTCCTGGGTGGTTCTCAGAGATTAGCCCAATGTGGCCTGGTATGTTTCTTCTCCGATTTTTTGTATTCTTTTGTTATGCTTGGTTGTGTGAGAATAGTGAATCCCGGAAACTTTTGAGTTTCCATTGCAGAGCTCTTTCTACTTGAATTTTTCTGTTTGGATTTTTCACGCAGCTTGACCTTGTTTGGGATTAAAGATTGCATCGTTTGTTTATAATTCCCGGTTGGCTCGTCCTATCTTTCGATCAATTTTCTATTTGTGTTTCGAAAAACGTTGGTGCAAGTTCTCTTGCGCGGTAATGTTAGTATTTTCCATTTGAGGATATCACATCTTCTGTATTGTATTCAGAATGATGTTCGGCCGTATGTTAGTTAGACCTTAGGGATGGGTATGCTCTCTTCAATGGTGTGCTTACATATAGTTGCTCCATGAAAAACCTATTAAAACGATGTTGCTTGAATGTTCCTATTAGACCCTACCTTCTCTTTCATATTATTCAACCCTATACGCGTCTAGTCGTCTGTGACCAGGGCTCTAAATATATCCTTAATGAAACTACTAGTAGTCCATTACCCACGTTTTACATTATCATCTTTTATAATTTTACTTTTCTTCAAGTTATAGCTTGCTTGATGAAGCCTGATAGATACCGATGACGTAGTTTCCTTCACGTCCTTGTAGACCTTACGTTTCTAAGGGCCAGAGTTTTACTGTTCTATTGCTTCTGAAATTTCATGTTTAACAATTCAGGGGAGGCACATTCCCTTAAGGTAGAGAAGGTCTTGTTTGAAGGGAAGTCTGACTATCAGAAAGTTATGGTCTTTCAGGTAATGGCTTGTTTTGGAAGGCTCCTATACTGTTGTTTTGGCTGCATTTGCAGTTTTCAGCTTTTAAATTCAATTGGATGCTAAACTGGGCTCCTGTTATTTTTTATGCAGTCAGCAACATATGGAAAAGTACTCGTACTGGATGGCGTGATTCAACTAACAGAGAGAGATGAATGCGCATATCAAGAAATGATTACTCACCTTCCACTTTGCTCAATTCCAATTCCGAAGAAGGTACTATACTTTGTCCAAGGATTGAAATAGCATACCGCAACTGAAGCTACAATATTGCGGTTGTAATCCTTACCATTCAGCAACGGCTTACACACATGTTGAGGCCTATTCTGCAGGTCGTTATAGTTGTAGCACCTACATCCCACCACAATGCTCTTACCTTATGTTTTACAAAATCTCCAACAGGATATGGTGCTTTTGAAGAAAAATCCTGACTGTGACGCCCGCAATTTATAGTATAACATGATCTGCAACTGCTAAATTCCGTGATTGCAAACCATGACCACTCCTTATAACTTTACTTTGTACTTTAGAACCAAGGAATATCATGCATGAAGATTTCCTTTAGGGAGATCATATTGTAATTTGACACTTCAAGACCAGACCTTGAGGATTATGAAATATATGGGAGAAGAGTTGAAGTCAGGAGTGTTAAAAATTTACCATCAGACAAAGTACCTATTTATTATTCTATTATAACTTGTTGAAAGTAACTTACGGACATGGTTCAATTTTCTGAAGACCTTGCATTTGGAAAACTTGACTATAAAGTTTCTTCATTTTGTTCCCTCATTTTTTCATTTGTTTTTGCAGGTTTTGGTAATTGGTGGAGGAGATGGAGGGGTCCTGCGGGAAGTTGCCCGACATTCTTCTGTTGAACATATTGATATATGTGAAATAGATAAGATGGTGGTTGAAGTGAGTTGGTTTACCTTCGTTTTAGTCTTTCCCATGTTGAAATTACCATTAGGCTTGTCTCTGAAACAAATGATTTTGGCTTCTTGTGATAGAAAACAATGTCTGTGAATTCTTTCAAGACTTCAACAGTGTATATTAGCTATTGGTTTTTGTATATCCTTGACTAGATGATTTGAACATTCTGGTTATGTTTTTACAGGTTGCAAAGCAATATTTTCCCGCTGTAGCATTTGGATTTGAGGATCCCCGTGTATCACTACATATTGGTGATGGTATGAATGGACCCTGGCCTTATTTTATATATACTTCTCGACGTTCCTTGCAATCACTGTTAAAGTTTGATGTTAACATTTCAGGGGTGGCATTTTTAAAGGCTGTACCTGAAGGAACCTACGATGCAATTATTGTAGATTCATCTGATCCCATTGGTGATTGACAACTTTCTTTATAAATGTCGATGGAATTTCGTGAGATCAATCATCAAGTTCCAAGTTATCCTTTTCATGTGGGTACCATTGTTTCCATTTGCTCAGGTCCTGCACAGGAGCTCTTCGAAAGACCCTTTTTTGAGTCTGTAGCAAAGGCACTTCGTCCAGGAGGAGTTGTATGTACTCAGGCAGAAAGCATATGGCTTCACATGCACATCATTGAGGATATTGTGGCAAACTGTCGCCGGGTCTTTAAAGGCTCTGTCAATTATGCATGGACCACTGTTCCAACTTATCCAAGGTTTGTGGTTAATATCATCCATCTATTACTTTCTTTTCCCCTCGCCTTCCTTGCTGTAGCCAATTTGTTCCCATAATTTGGATCTCATTATAAGACGGACTCCCTCTTTCTGGCCATTTACAGCCTATTTGTATCCATTGTACATTTGACGTTCTTTGCTGTTGATGTTACAATTTGATGTTCTGTTTCAGTGGGGTTATTGGTTTCATGCTTTGCTCTACCGATGGACCTCCAGTTGATTTCAAGCACCCTGTCAATCCTACGGAAGCTATTGATAACCAGAACCGGCCATTAAAATTCTACAACTCAGAGGTTTGTCAACTATTTTCTACCAAATTTTGCATCTTTTTACCTTCCAGTTGAGAACCAAAAATTGATAAGCAATGATAATCTGATGTTGCTAATTTCAGATCCACACAGCATCTTTCTGTCTGCCATCTTTTGCAAAGAGGGTTATTGATGCAAAAAGCAAGTGAAATTAGCTTGAAGAGCACTATGAGGAGGCAGGAAGTTTTAGTGTTGTAGCTAACCCTGCTCGCATCAACCACTCGGAATGATCCATCTATATTTCAGCCTCGAATAACTAGTCGTCAAAATTTAGTTGCTTATGGTTTGATAGGAAGAATTGTGCCATGATTGCAATGGATTGATTAGGACATTCCTCGTAATTAGCTCTCAAACTGTGGAAGCTTTTAAAATCCAATCAATTAGCTTCTATGGATGGTACAACCACTTTTTAAGACAAGATTTCTGTGAATGAAATTGCATTACATACTTATCACATGAAGCGAAGTGAAAATCAAATAAGCAATTTCGACTGAAAAATTTGAGGATACTCATCTTGCATTTCGCTGGAGGGTTGGCAATAAGCTGAGCTCAAGGCTCGATTGGGCTCGGATAGCAAGTTATGGTGTTTTCCTTATAGTTATTGGGTTTTGAGTTGAGCCATGCCTAGCTGGAGCTCAATTAAACTACTGACTTTGTACCAGTTCGAGTTGGGCTGGTCGGATTGTCACAAGAATCAAAAGGGCAAAGGTTGCAGAAAAAACCCAATGGAGCTTTTATTTTTTGGGCCATGAAATTGTTGTTCGAAGACAGCTTCAATATCTCGTGAACTGCTCAATGCTCTCGGTACTGGTTTTATCATCTTTCTTTTCCAGCGTCTGCCATTTGTGTTCAGAGAGATAAACCAAGTAAGCCACCTACTTGGCTACTTGATGATATAACCGAGCAGATTAATCTGAACTGAGTCCAGTCCCTTGTTCATAGCACCAATATCAGGGCAATTATACAAGCTCCAAAAAAGGATCTGATAGAGCACGTGTTTGAGAGCCACTTACTTTCTCACCAAGTAAGGGTATCACAAAACTCACGGTCACCTCACAGCGTCATTCTAAGAACTTTGTATTAATTGTATTATTGTTATTATTTTCCTACTTGTTCTGTTGTGTCTGTATTACTATAATAAGTATTCGTCTTATTATTTGTCATTAATTATTATATTTATATGTATTTTATTATTACTATTATTACTTTATTTTTATCTATTTATTATATTTACAATTCTTCTTATTCTTATTATTTCTATTATTGACATATTTTATTTTTATTTTTATTTTTGTTTTTTTTTCACTTTCGATTTTATCTAGTTATAAACATATATATATATATATATACAAAAATAATAATTATTATTATTACCTTTTTTCTTTCTCTTACTTTCCTTTTCCTTTTTCGTTCGTTCCTTTTCTATTTATTTTATTATTATAGTTTTATTTCTTTATTTCTTTAT
>JANVCL010000001.1:17937673-17952626 GCA_026546855.1 Erythroxylum incrassatum
TTGACATTATTATTTATTATTAAGATTTATAAAAGCATGGTTGATGTAAACAGTAAACTAGCAAAGTATATCAATATAGACTATTTTGCAAATTTTAAAAATTTTAAGGACTATTTCATAAATTTAAAAATTTTTCGAAACGATATCCAACCGATACCAGTACAGTTCCGTTCTGGAATCCAATTCGGTACCAAGCCCGGTACGGTATTCATAACATTGAGTAAAACATAAAGATGGGGCAATACTAGAGGAGATACTAATCACTCAGGCAACAACAATTTATTTATATCATATTGGTCACAACAAAGCTCACATAAAAACCATTTCTTTCTTTTATTTATACCACAGTATACAAAGAATGTCAAATGTTTTTACATTCGGTGACAATGGGCTATCAATAGAATCCCTCTACCAGAAAACCCCAAACTTTTTGAGCATCTGAATTCATACACTATATATATTCATTACAAATTCCCCCCTGTAAAAGGGAAAGGAAGAGAGCGCGGATAAAGAATAAAGTAGGCTACCCTTAGCAAAATTTATAAATTACAGCCATCAATCATGGCGAAAATTTCCTAATTTGTAAAGACAGTGGGCAGACACACGAGACCTTGTGCGTGAAGCCCCTATGCTTTCTAACATTTAAAGCTAAGTGACATGGGATGAATCTCGTCTCAAAAGAGACGAACAACGTAGAAGTCGCAACTAAAAAGCACTCGATAACCGAAAGTGGAAAATGAAAAGAACCCCGCAAATTGCTTGATAGCAGCATTTTAACGTGTAATTGGCTAGAACAGACTCACCAAAAATGATTAATTCAAGCACAAGGTGGAGAGAACTCTGACTTCCCGATCCACTATGGACAAAAGAAATGGGAGGCATGCAAAGCTCCATTTACTTTGAAGCTCAGCATTTCAATGCCGTTGCATGACAGCCAAACTCACAAAAATCTTCAAAGAGAATGACCACCTCTGGTCACTTAAAACGATTACTCAATAGATGGAATAAGCAGCAAACAGAAAGCAATGCAAATTTGTCATATGGTGTCCAAATCGTGTCTCATGACGCAGCGGCAGTGGCAGCAGATGCTTTCTCCATCTTATCCTTTTCAATCTCTGTTCTTCTGTTTTCAGCATGCTGAGCAACACCATTTGCCAATGCTTGGTGATGGAAATCTAGCGTCTGCATAAGTTTCTGGACCCTCAAAGGATCTGAAGCTTGAATAGCTGAAGCCAAACAAAAATGAGGTTGCAGCCACATGGTTGACAGAAAGTGCCAAATGTCTGATTAAAGGAAGAAAACCTCACCTTTGACATTATCCACAAAAAAAATGAAAGGGTCCACCTCATCAATTGGCGATTGCAACTCTTCATCGTCGCTGTAGTCATCATCTGAATCATCATTGTCGTCATCATCATCATGTGGACGGAAAGCCTTTGCCTGTCAAATGAATATTTCAGTTAAAAATCAAGCAAAACACATCATAGCAATGTAATTATCAGACTTGAACTAATTTCATGACACACAATTTCCTCAGGATATAGTCTAGATCTACAATTGTATTTCAGGCCCTAATCCAGATATCTAAGAGAAAAAGCAAATAAATAAGGATATGTTTCAATACAGCTCATAAGAATCAATGTGCTTGTATGAATTCATGTCATAAGTAAGCATATCCTCATTATTGTCAACGCAGCTCATAAGAACAACAAATTGTCTGGTATGACATTAATTCAGTCCAATTCCAGTAAGATTAAACTGCTCAACCAACCAATTTGGATAACCTAAATTTGGATGACTTCGATCGAAGATAAATTTGGATGATATAAGGATCCAAAACAGCAAAGCCAAGGAAGCATCTTGCTTGCAAAGACTAAGATCTGAGCCTTCCATAAACAAAGTTAGCAGATAAAGAGCAGTGCTTCTGCATCTTCTTAAATCTGGATCAACAAGAATGAACAATCTGGGTCCCTATTCCCTTTTGCTTTTGATAAACAAAATCCAGAACTAGAAAGAAGGATGCTGATTTTAAACTTAAAATAACTAACTTTTACTCCATTGTGCTCCATGCTACAACCATAGTGTTTCATATTATTGCCACAAATTGAGAATTACTGCAGACATAATCTCAGGAGTTCTGTGTTACTTTTTAAAAGTTAATATTTGTTCCCTTTAATTTTACCTTAACCTTCAACCCACAAGATGTACACAAAAAAGTACAAGGAATGCACAAATACAAGTCTGTGCTGAAACAGACTTTAGGATTGCACAAGTAAAAGTCTCTGCTGCCACAGACTTATTAGTTATGTTTCAAAATACTTGCGATAATACAATCAAGGTTATCGGAAGGATTGAAAAAAATTTGAAGTGCTTTGGTGGATAGAATGAAGAAATACAGTATCCCTCAGACGATATTCGATATGTCAAAAATCTTAACATATTATCGAGTGCTAATTGGATGCTTGCTTGAAATGATTAAATATTAGTGGAGATACTTATATAATCCTAGTAAACTGATATACGAAAACAAAATGGCATAGTTATGAGCAAATTAACACACCTGAGCAGCTAACTTTTGAAGTTTAATGCTGTCTGCTTCATCCCCATCCTCAGTATCATCTCCCATCTCCTTGTCAAACCCATCACCATCATCATCTTCATTATCAGACTGGAAACCGTCCATATCATCCTCATCTTCCGCCTCTTCTTCCTTGGCAGCTTCTGTAAAACATAATATCAAGAAGTGTTATGGCTGGAAGCATAAACATCGTCCGCCTACAAATGAATTAGGGAAAGGAGACTACGGGACAGACCAGCAACTTGATCCTTGTATGCAACTAGGAGATCAAGTGTAGCCCTGAAAACAGGCTCCAGAGCCTCGCTAGGCAATTGATCAGCTGGCAGCGAAAGCAATGACGTTAACCCCAAGCAACAAACTTTCTTATCATGTTCCCTGCACCAGAGAATCATTTAGATTAGCGATTTTACTACCCCAAAAGTAGAAATTAAGCATTGAATTTGTCCAAAAAAAGAACAGAAGAGAAACTAAGTCCAAACTCCAAATTTTCACTTGACCATTTCTACAAAACCTTGGATGAAATCACAACACAGATATTACCTTTTAAAATTAGCTCGAGTACCATTCTTTTTACATTGCTGCAACATCTGGAACCAAAGACCAAAAATCTCTGTAGCAACACTAAGTTTATGCAGTGTGCTGAGTGTTAAAGCTGCATTGTAATAAAGAGTGTTTGCAATCTGCAAAAGTATTCAACATGCTTTATATGCTAACTGTCAATCAAACAATTAGATAACAACCAGAGTTAGAAGATAAGGACACTATTCTGAGTAGAGTGGCTAGAAATAAATAGTTATAGGCAGGAGAGCTTCACTTAATAAATACTACAAAAATGACTAACTAGCTTATCAGGCTTTTCCAACAATGAATTAAAAACAATGAGATTATTAGCAGCGGAACCCATAACTTCTTCAATGTTTGGCATTAATCGGAGGGAAATTATTAGGGAACCAAAATAAACATTAGTGCAACAACGAGGATTCTGAACTAAGGCTATTTGAAAAAGGGAATTCTTATAAGTGTAATGGAAAAAATGTAGCCTCTATACCACTTTCATAAGAAGGCATTTCAGATATGATTTCTCAGTTCTTCGCAACCTCTCAACAGTAATTCTCAGATATGGTTCAACCCACTGGTCCACCTGCCCTTTACAGTTCTGAAAAACTACTTCGATAAGCTTTGGGGCTGGCTCAATATCACTATCCTCAAGGTTTTCATCTGCCATGGTCTGCCAAAAAAACACCAACAAAACATGGAACACATCAGCAGTAGCAAGTAAAAGTATAAAACAAATAATAACAATGAAATGTAAACAATGACAGCATGTTCAATGGAGTAATGGTTCTTTTTTACTCTTATTGAAGTAAGCAGACAACAACATAATAAATCTTTTTATGATCATGAAGAAACTAACAGATGAAATCATGTTCCAAAGGCTTTTCTGATAATCAGGTTCCTTGCATGTCAGGAAATGAGTTGTTCCTCTAGAGATATAGTTGTCCAAAGGAACCAAAATGTCTGCATTAAAATAGACCAAAAAGATATTTAGAAAATAATAGAATATGGTCCTCATAAGAAAGCAAAACATAAGGCCCATCCAGTGCATCACAACATATACAGTTGTGAAATTTAGTAGAAATGAAAAGTAAAAATAAGTTCAGGAAAATTAGTTTCCAAGCACAGTTAACAACTAAACGGATAGAGAGGTAACAAATTGCCAGTATATTGTCAATTGTAAAGTGCAGCTACGAATACATACTTGGAAAGAAATCAACAGCCCAATCTGCCAATGCTTCCATCATCAAGGGCCAAAGACTCCACATATCCAAAGATATTGTTGGCGAGAAAAAGGTCATATACGAAACAATTTCCAAGACTTCTTCAAATACATCTGCAGAGATGCAGAGAAAGAAAGAACCATATGAATTGAATATTTGAGTCATAAACAAAAAGTTTTGACTAATGTCCAGCTGCTGAAATCATAATACATGTCCAAGATTTAGGGTAACATGAAAATTAACATTACGCATACCTTGACCATCAGTTGTCAACATCCTGCGCATTATAGGAAGCAAAGTAGGCTCAACTTGGACAAAAAGCTGAGGCAGCCTACTAACTGATTCAAGAATTGTGCTGATAGCACGCAAACAACCAACTGCTGCCAAAGCACCAGTATCATCAGCTTCATCATCAGCTTCTGCAGTGTTCATACACCTCCAAAATGCAGCTGCCTGAATTTAAAGATTTCTTAATCAGCAACATAAAGTACATAAATTAGCTCCAATGAAAATAAACAATCATTACCAAATTCTGGCATAGACCAAGAGCATAGGGTGCCATCTCCTCGCCAAATTTGTCTACTATAGTTTCCAGAGTAAAAACCAGGTCCTCATTCTCAACCTCATTCATTAGTTTAAAGAATTCTGGACAAATGGGGTGAAAAGAGAAAAAGAACAAGTATATCAGAAATCTTAATAATCCACCATAATCTCTAACAGCCTTAATAAATACTAAACAAAAGGTGAAATGAATCATTTGGGTCCTAGAAACAAATTACGCTCAGCATTTTTTAGCTCATGCTTTGCAGAATACACTTTCATTGTACTCTTATATGTAAAGTTTTAAAGCATAAATAAATGCCAGATGCCATTGTTAGCATTTGGACAAAAATTCAACTGAAATAGTTAAGGTATAAATTGACAGAACGTAACTTTCAGAAACAATCTATTATCAAACAGATTTCCAAGCCTCACAAAATTCCTTATTGATTTAACCCCCTAAGTGTTTCAAGAAAGCTCATAAATAGCAATGAATTTGACAATATAGCAATGTTCATCATACCATCAAGCAGTTGAGGGAGAATTGGGCGGATCTCATTTAAATCTGCATAATTAGCGAAAAAAATTGAGACAGAGAGAGGATAACATCGAATACAGAGCGAACAAAGGTAGGGGGAAGTGAAACAGGGAGAGAGAGAGGAAGGAGAAGCCATTTGCCTTTACAAGCTTCAACAAAGCTTCTCAATGCAAAAACTGAGTCAACACGAACAGGAAGCTCTGAATCACGTAAGCGAGCAACAACACTATGCAAGGCATTGCGAAAATTGTTCTGGTCCAAGAAGTTAATGTGGGCATATTGTCCAGCAACCCATGCTGCCTGATGTATATGCACAGACGGAAAATGAATAAATATAACATAAAAAGAACATCAGTTGAAACACAGACCTTAAAAAATGAAAATATCATGACACACGATCAACGTCAAAATAGGATTCAAGTCAACTGAAATGCATGTATGTGGTCAATAACATAAAAAATTTCAAAGATCTTAAGGTCTAAAATACCTTCGCTCTGAGATGCCCAACAGGACTGCTAAACTCAGGGAAGACATGATGTATTAGCATTCGCTCCAACTCAGATTTGTAAGGATCAGTTTGTTTCAACTTATCACATAGTGCACCAATTGCAAGCAAAGCACCATCTTTTTGTCGATATGGTTTATATTCAACAGGTGATTCATCATATCTGTACAGAAATATACCAGAAAACCAAAATTAAAGCTAGTAGCCATACCACAGTTTGTCTCATATCTTCACACTAAAAAGAAAAGAAATTACCTCTTAAAAATTTCCACAATGAATAGGACAAACTTTTGAAGATTCTCTTTCCCACGTTTTCTAACCAACTCACTTACAAAGTCCATTGCAGCAGTACGAGGGCTATACAAATCTTCAATAATATCTGTAGCAAGAAAGCTACATGTAAATGACAATTCCAATCTAATCAACTACTACAATTGATAAAGATTAGACACTCACCATAACCCTTCCTCACATATTCATGAGGATCTTCATCCCAAAGCTTTTGATCGTTATCATTGAAGCACATAAGAGGGAACACTATCTCAAACAGAAGAACGTCAAGTCGTGGTTGCAGTAGATTGTACATACTATTCTTTAAAATACTAGACAAAAGAAAAATTAGCATTAGAAAATGATAAAATATAACACAAAACAAGATGCTCAGGGTTTGGTTTGCACTTCATTTCGTACTGAAATAGATTTCACAACGTGCTCCAAAAACTAGGTAACTTCATAGCATGAACTTAATATGATATTACAATTCATCAATAAAATTTTGAATACTTTTTACATAAATAAGCACATAGTGAAGAAATTGGGACATTTACCAACAGTTGCAACATCAAATAAGAAATAGAATCAAATGTAATGTAAAGGAGAACAAAAAAAATAAATATGCGAGGCAGCATAATTCATACACCTGTTGCTTAAGTACTGAAGAATCAAATTTATAACTCGGTCAGGTAAATAGCCACCGACACGGATTACATTCAACAAATTCAAGTGGCACTCCAAAATCTTCGCTGCATAGTTCTTCTGAAACATTTGGGCAAAAGCCTTATTTTCTGGGTTTTGTAGCTTCAAATCTCCAAACCTACAAGTTTTATATGGTCAAAAGTCGGAAATAAACCACCTACTCCTCCAAGTACTCATAACATATTTCCTAGATAAAGATATACCTAGTATATAGCCTGTTCAAGATATGAACAGTCCATTTCTTCACCTTCCACCAACCCCATGATTTCCTAAGATCAGGATCCACAGGTTGACCCTCAAAAGGAACTGGCCTCTCCAAAACATTTAAGAAAAGAATCATCCATGCATTAAAGACGTTGGGATCAAAGAGCTGTTTTGGAATCTCCAACTGAAGAAAGATGATAATTATGAACAATTAATTACGAAATGAAACTTATAATCTCCAAAATAAGCTACACTTACTAACAAAAAATTGCAGTAAAGTCAAACATAAAGAATTGCCTATTTATCAATAGTTCCCTACTCATTATTGAACTAGACTCATGCTAGTATTTGGACAGAAGAATGTAACTATAACATCCGCGATGAAAGCAAGTGCTGTAAAATCCTTTTTTGTTATTTCCAATTTATAGCTAAAAACCAGAGCTTATGACATACATTAAGATGCAAATCAATTCTGAAACTTGAAATCCATCAAATATAAGTACAAGGATGGTTGAAACTATTTTGCATTCGCATGAACGCAAAGTTTGAAAGTCAAAGGAAAAAATAAAGAATTAAGGTAAGGAAAAATGTAGAACAGCACAAAATGATCAAATCCAAAACTTAATTGCACATGAAACAACAGAACCAGTTGAGATTGTCTTAGACATCGCAAGTATGGTGAACGTTAGTTTATCAAAATAGAAATTGACTCCATGAAATCTGTGTTGGTAGAATAGTACAACAGATTCAGTGATGTACTAGCATTTGATTTGTTCAATGTTCATTAACAGAGCTTACATATATGGAAGACCAGAAAATTTTACAAATAAGCTTTATCAAATCGGCGACTTCAATAGATGGGTTTGGTATCTGAACAAGGTTGTTGAATATGTTGAGAAGATGTGAAAATGTATCTTCAACAATGTGATATACTGGTGTCCTCTCTTCATCTGATTTAAACCTGAAAAAAATAAATGATTAACTCTGCCTGCTGAAAAGCAATAACTTTTATGAATGTATAGACATTCCGAGAATAGGTACATAAAAGAATTTCCAAGTATATGCTTACTCATATTTTCTAGCAAGAATACGCAACACATAAAGAGCTCCATAAATGTGTTGTCCTTGTAGCTGTAGGTTATGCTTAATCCAATCCAGAAGGCGAGGCCATTGCTCTGGATAATCAGCATGTATAATAGTCTTAAGACACTCACCCAACTGTACCCTGAAAATCCAAAAAAGTATTTGAGAAACTAATTCAGTTCGTATGATGAAACATGAATTTTCAGTTCATTTCACACAAAAAAATCAAATTAAACAGAAAAAATCAATGAAGTAGAAGAATATCTGAAAGAAGTACCTCAGCAGAGAAGGGACTTGCACAACAAAACCAAGGATGTGATCCCTCACCAAGTCCTTATCACTTTGCAAGATCTTTGATTTCTCATCTACATAAAAGACGTGAAACCGAACAGGGAAACATTTATCACCCACAATTCATAGTCTTTATACTCTAAATACAAACAAGTTGAACAAGTTAATGTTTTCGATGAATTGTACTCATAGCATCACTAACACACAGAAGAAATGTTACATACCAGGATCAAGAGGAGCCCAGTTCTTTGCAATGAAGTTCTTGAAATGAATACTCGCAACTTGTCGGACTCCCATGTCGCAACTATTGTCCACAATGATCTGCAACAATCTAACCAGATGCTGTGGAGCGTACTGGAACTGTACATATAACCAAACACATATGAGAATTTTCATCCTTTGGATAAGCATAACCCTTGATAAACATAAATACACCGAAAAAACGCAATTTTACTTATCAGAAAACCTAGATTTAATCATAATCGAATAAGCTCTCACGCATTTTTACTTATCAGAAAACCAAAATAGATTTAATCATAATCGAATAAGCTCTCACGCATAATTTTTGAGTTAGCGAACGATCATGTCTAACTAAAACGGCAATCCAATAAAAATTATCGCAAAGAAACTAATAAATGAAACGACCTGATTAAGGCTTTGTTCGGCGGCTTTGCGTTCGTCGGGATTGGGGCTGAGAGCAGCCCGGAGGATAACAGCAAGGCTAGGAAGATCCATGACTGAGGATCGAGCAAACAGAAAACTGAAACTGAATGTTCCGAGGAAACTAAACCCTAGCTCAAACCAGAGTAGGGTTTAGATAAAGAGAGAGAATGTGAAGATAAACAGAGGAGAAAGGAGTTGCAGAGGGAGACACCTAGAGTGTGGCAGTAGACTATTTAAATCACTAGGGTTTACGCTCGTTTAACTATAAAACCAAACTAACCAATACATCTGGTTTGGGTTCACTGTTTTATTACCCAGTGTTTTCCTAAATTAAATATAGCTTATTATTTTAAATTTTAAATTGCATAATAATATCAAAATTAGTTGAAACAGATTTAAAATTAATTTAAAATTCAAAATAAAAATAGATCTTCACTGAATTTAAAGATTTTTGAATTAAAATTTTTAATAATAAAAAATTTAATGCTAATCTTTTTAGTCTAATTAAATTTTATTCTTGTACAGATCTTTCTAACATGCATTCTTATCTTAACTTTTATTGTTAATCTTTGAAATGTTCTACACTTATATTATTTTTTAATTGCCTTCCTTATTTTATTATTAATATCGCTATTGTTGCTATTTATTTTGTATTTGTATGTATGTTATTACATTTTTAATGTTTATTTAACTTACTTACTTAGTTATTTTATTTTAATATTTTTGTTTCACATATATACATAAATCTTTTTTTAATTTTGTAGTATTTTCATAACACATTATATGTGGATCTATCAAAAATAGTCTTTTTATTCGGTAAGAGTAAGACTATGTATTATTAGACCTTGTACTTCAACGAGACTTCAGCTAGATACTAATAATTATGATGATAAAAAATTTGATGCTAAATAAATTATAATCCTTTCAAAATTTTCAAAAAAATTTACTTTGTAATAATTTTGTTGTGTTTTAAACAAATTTAGAGTATTTTTAATTTTTGTAAATAAAGTTATGTATTATCGAGCCTTTTAAAATTTTATACTTTAATAGATTTCAATTAAATGTTGAAGATGAGTTTAAATTATGTTACAGCATTAAAAAATATTAAAAGTTACCGAACATGGTAAATAACACTTATTTGTGCAAGTGCAATAGAAATTAATGTATTTGTGCGGTGTCATCATGTGACGAACAGGTCTGCCCTCTGTGTGTGTGTAATGTGTTATTATTATTATTATTTTGAAAGGGCTATTCTTATTATTATTATTAAATGGAAAGTGAAGTGGAAACGTGCGTGACTGATTGGCGGATGTCTGATTTATGCTATTTATGTAAATGTCCTGTCCTGTCCTGTCCTTTCAACGCTCTTCCCTCCCTTACTTAAACAAGCCAAAGAAGAGCCATGTGTGACATGATTACGTAGTATCGTAAGATTCTCGTTACACAAGAAATTTGAGATAATCTTGAATGCAAGTAACACATCCTATTAAATTTGAAGTAATGTAAATAGCAATCGAATTTATAATGACTTATATTTCTGGTATAATCGAAAGGTATGTAACAAATTGTCCTGACATAGAAATATTGTTCATGAGTAACTAAAATGAGAGCTTCTAGCTCCATGTGATACAGGGAAACTAGAATCAAGCTTTGTCCTTCTCACATTTTCATTTAAATTTTTGTTAAATTAATATAATTAATTATTTTATATGTAATTATTGTTTTCACTGATATAATAATTACACTATATGTGACTTTATTTATAACTTATATGTTGTAGTTTATTATCGATTATTTAAATGTATATCAAATTAGTTAGTAATATGTTTTGTAAACATAAATTTTAATTTTATATATGATTAAATAATTTCATTTCAATTAACTATAAAAATTGAATCAATTTTATCTAGTTAAGTTCAGAATAATTTTGCATGTGGTGAACAAAAATTATTTTGATAATAAATTTTAATCTATTCCAAAAATTTTAATTAAATATTTAAAAACTAGTTATTTATATATTCATATTTAAATTAAAATTTTATTTTCAGGTAAAAGCAACAAAGTTACTAAAAGATGATAACATTAATTATTTTTTAATATTTAATTTTATAAAATATAAGATTAGTGTAAGATGGTAATATATATTTAAAATAAGAACAATTTAAAATTTTCACGATTTCACATTAAAATATAAAGATAAAGACATAGACCTTTTATGTAATTTAAAAAAATTTAAATAATTCTTTGATATTTAAAATTCATGAAAAAATCCTTCTATTTTTTAGTTTTTAAAAAAATTCTCTTAAATTTAGGTTAAAAGTAATGACAAAATACACACAATATAAATATCAGATATAGACTAATTAAATATTGTTTACATAACGATTCAACCCAACTTCTAATCTCGAGCCAAATTAATTAAATTTAACTCAAACTAATAATTTATTATAATTATCTTAAAATATTATTTTAAGTCGAATTTAATTAGTTGAATCGGGTTAAAGAGTTAAATTGGGTTATCATATTAGTGACATTTGATTAATCTATGTCTGATGTTTGTACTATATATATTTTTTGTCTTTATTTTTTGACCAAAATCTAAAAAAAAAGGTTTTTCTATATAATTGAAAATTAAAAAACCTTTGAAAAATAGGGGATAAAAAGTTTTGATTATTTAAAAGATCATGTGATTTTTTAAGGTCTCTAAAACTAAGGGCATCTGTCTCTGTTACCTAAAATATAAAAATATCTTCATACTTTATTCGATTATATATATAGATACACGTTAATTTATGCCCTTGCAGCACATTATTTTGAATTAATATATGACATTATTTTGTATTAATTTAATTAATATTTTATTTTTTAATACTAAAGATAAAATCCTTGAAATAATTATTGTGTAATTAAAATTATGATGAGATCATAATTATGAGATTTAATTTACACTTAAGTGTTATTCCTAAATGTTCCTAATTGTAGTTTCATCAAGATTGGATATTGTTGAAATGGTAAAACTAGCACATATTATGTTTCTTTCTTATAAAGAAAGTAATTGATCTCATAAATTAAAGTATAGAGATACTTAAACCAATATGTAGATGATTATTAAAGAATAAGCCACTGAACTGACCCGATTATGAAAATTCCTAATGAAATATTACTTATGTATCTATAGATTATTTCATAATGATAGTTGTATGGGAATTACTGTATTTTGATGCTACTCATGAATCGTCCTAGTATAATTCAGTCGGTAGTAATTGGATACAGTATGAATCATATGTAGATAGTTGAGTAAGTCAATATAAAATTCATCATTCTAAAGTAATTAGAGAAAATATTCTACTGTTCTTGATTAGTAATGATTTATAGAATTTTCTGACCAGAGTGAATTGATATTTGAAAAGGAATTTTCAAATTTCAATTATAAATCAATTACTAATTAACAAGAACGAACATGATTAGGTGATAAGAGTAGACATTGTATCCATGAACATGATTGGATGATAAGAATAGACATTGTATCCATACTCTATCTAATTAGAATATTGAGTGACGAAAGGATTAAATTATACATTATTGGACAAGTTAAGTCAATCACAATGACATTCCTGATATTGGGTAATCATAACATATTACTAGACGTCAATCATGATTTATGATTATGAATTATTTAATTAAAAAATTAAAGATAAATTAAAAAGAGTTTTAATTATCTAATTCTAATTGTAAATTAGAATTATAATTTATAATCATTGTCAATTTATTAGGAACCTACTGGATCATACATCAAAGAGCAATTTGTGGAAGAAAAATTACTTTAATTAAGTTGGACTTAATTATAAAGTTTGAGAAACTTTGGAATCAAATATGAGATGTTTTATTGCATTAAAATTAAATTAAATTAATTAGAATTAGAATTTGATTTTAATTATAATTAAAGAGATTTAATTTTAATAAAAGATTGTTATGATTTTTCTATTTAAGGGGAAGAACATTTTAGAAGCTAGCACAATTTGTCTTCTTCCTCTTAAAGCAGTTTGGGAATTGCTCTGCAGATATCATTAGAGGCTGGATAATTGGACAGCTCGTGATTGATCAATTAGAAAAAGTTTCAAAGATTTTTCAACGAAAAGTGAACAAGGTATGATTTCTAAATTGATTTGTGTTTTATTCAAGTTTAATCAATTATTAGGATCCGCTCGGAATCTATAAAAATTTTTATTTTCTGCTGCGTCCGTGATTCGATCACGGTTGAATTCCAACATTGATGTTTTAGATCTTTGTATTTTGTACAGCAGTGAAGAACATATAACCACGTTAACGATGGATTTTGGGTTATGCTTTGTACAACATTCGATTCATCAGTGTATCTACAATGAACCATGCGATTCCACGTGTTTCTTCGATGAAGCAACGACTAAACATATAGTAAAGTAACTCGGTCATATATCAAAATGCTTAACAATAGTCTCCTCGTTCTCATACTTTTATATGATTGTTGATAGCTTAGCTCTGAATCGGGGTTCTTCTCGACGATTGTTTGGCTGATGGCCTCGTAGTGACTCTTTGCAATTGTAAAATAGTGTTGGAAGTTTTTTTTTATGACTAAGTTAGACTCCAGTTTTTAAAAAATTATGGGAAAATTGAAGATGACATAGCTTGTTTAAGTGTCTAGCCGCTTCTTGTACAGTGAGAACTGTGGGTAATGGAGTTAGCCATTGCACGCGGAACGAAGACGTGGGGATGAACACTTAAAGTTATTGTTTAGTAGCATAACTAATCTCTAAGTTTTTTTTTGAAATTTGAAAATGAATTAAAATGAACAAACAATAAGTCTACACTGCACAATCCTTACTAAAGGAAAAAACATAAATGGTGTAAATACCAAACCAAAGCAAATAACAGCCCAAAATCAACTACCATACTCTAAATATGCCATCGTCGTCTCATTTCCATGCTAAGAGCCTCATGCTTTCCAGTAACAGTGAGAGCCTCACGAATCAAATTAACAATACAATCAGCTAACTCATATTTATGACGTTCCTGTTGTTTATAAAGCCTGTGATTTCTCTCCCTCCACAAGTGATAAACCGCCATCTGAAAAGTTGTCCAAATTATGACACTATCTGGCCTCCCGGATTGCGTTTCCAATATCAGATATGTCAATACCTCCGTCCACATATAGGAGGCATGAGATCTGCCAAGCAAATGTAGAAGACAACTCCAAACCACCTTGGAATACTCACATTCAAAGAACAAGTGGTCTCGACTCTCCTCAGCTAAGTTACACAATACACAAATGGGATCGAAACCCCCAAACCACCGATCTTTTGTTCTTAATCTGTTCTTAATAGCCAACCACAATAGAAAAGCAGCTCTAGGACTTACAACTTTCTGCCACACCAGATCTACCCAATTGACCTCTTCATGCAACGTGCGGCCAATTCCATGGGCTGAATGTGTCGTGAAGATCTCATTTGGAGTGGCAATCCACATCGGTTGATCCTGATCTGAACATAAGAACACATTATTAAGGTAACTATCAAGAGTATGCCCATACTTGCAGTTTGGCGAGAGTTCCCTCCACCGTACAACCCAAGTCACTGTTGCCTCCTTAAGAAGGCGATTTCGGAACACAACCATATCATTTCTCGACCATAGAGGGCTGAGGCCATTCCAGTTGTCAAACCAGAAATTTATTTCCTTCCCACTTCCAATTTGCCACTTTATAAAAGGAAAGACCAACTCTCTTATTTGCAACAAGTGTTTGAAAATCCAAGATTGATCATACC
>JANVCL010000001.1:17957669-17972970 GCA_026546855.1 Erythroxylum incrassatum
TCTTTTAGGTAGACTTCTGAGAATCTTTTTGACATGGTCTTGATTATCATAGATTCTCTCAAGAGCTTTAAGTTCATTAATGATAGTTTGAAATCGTCCAAACATCTGATCAATAGACTCATCATCTTTCATCTTGAACAGCTCACACTGATGTACAAGAATATTGATCTTGGATTCTTTCACCTGATTTGTGCCTTTATGTGCGATTGGTAAAGTGTCCCACATCTCCTTTGTAGTTTCGCATCTATGAACTTTATCATATTCACTTCTGCTTAGAGCATAACTAAGAAAGAACTTGACCTTTGAGTTTATTTGAAATCAGGCTTTTTGATCGGCTAACCATCTGATACAAGGAATGATATTGCCTTCATCATCTACTGGTGTGTATGGTCCATTCTCGATGATATCCCAAAGATCAATATGTGTGGATTCTATAAAGAGTCGCATCCTTCCCTTCCAATAATGATAATCCTCACCATTAAATGTAAGAGGTCTTGTGATCGAGGCACCTTCAGCTATAAAAACATGTGATTCAGCCATGGATCTTAGTCCTCATTCTGTAAAGGTGGTTCTTGGAAACCGAGCTCTGATACCAACTGAAGTAAATCACTTGTTAATATAGGAATCACGTAAAGTATATAAAGTACACAAGAAAGGGGGTTTGAATTGTATAATCTTTTCAAAAATATTAATCATTTGAGCTTTCTTGAATATCTTTGCAAATATCATATGAATACAAAAACACTTTACTAAAGTTGATAAGCATTGGAATCGCAAGTAATTTTATCTACTCATCTAACAACAAGAAAGTTAAAGTGTAAGGGTTAGAGAATAGACGCCGTGATTTTATATTGGTTCACCCCAAACCTTGGACTACGCTTAGTTCTCAGAGTTGGTCTAAGATTTCACTATACTCTTCAACTTTACAAGTATTCTTTCTACCCTTCAGAGCCTCTTCAGGTCTCTTTCACAAAGTATTCTTTCTGCTATCTTAGCCTCTCCAGACTCTAGCCTTTCTTTATCTCTCTAAGAAAGATATTTTTGAGCTTTACATTACAGTTGTATTCGCTCTCTTGTTTTGCACTCTGAATACAAAATTTCTCTAAGTATCGTACAATCAAAATTTTCTCACTTGTAAAAACGTTATCTTTGTTTTCGACTAGAACTAGTATTTATAGCCTAAGTCTCCAACTGTCTTCTTGAGAAACTGCTTCTTGAATCTTCTAGAATTTGATATTTAGTTGAGTCTTGTAACTAACTCCAACTAACTAACTATCTGACGTTCTAGAGTATCTTCCTTTTTGTATCGTCTAATATTGTCGCTTCGTCTGTTGTTGCGCTTCATCTGTTGTTGCGCTTCGTCTAGTTTTGCGCTTCGTCTGTTATTGCGCTTTGTTTGTTGTTGCGCTTCATCTGTGATGACGTGTATCGTCTATTACTGACGTATCATCTAGGATGACTAAGTGTTACTTACATTTTTTTGCACACTTAACAAACTTATCAAAACAATTCATATGTTTCTAAGATTATTATTATTTGATTATCACCAAAATTAATAGAAGTAAATTTTCTTGACTTAACAGTTCCCCCATTATAGCAGTAAATTTGAGTCTAGTATCTTGAAGTATTTAATTGGGCTTGGTGCAATTACTCAAGTGATTCAATATTATTTTCTCAATTTGTTTTTACCCTCTTAGCAAAAGCAAGAAATAGGTTCTAAGGTAGTATATCTTAAGATCTAGATCACTTGATGACTTCTCAATTAAGCGTACATAATAGGAAAGACCATTTATTTTTCAACCATCTAGCTTATAAACATCATTGATGGAAATAGCCATACACTTTCTTTGTAAGCTATCAAATGTTTGGTCAATCTTTCTAACATTTGCGTGAAGTTCTTATTCTATTATAAGCTTACATCTATTCAAAATGTGGAAATATTTGGAATGGATATCTGAAGCTTATTTCGTTCCATATTGTCAACTATATGTTTCATGCTAAATTGAAGAATACAAATATATTAAGGAATTTTTAAATTAACCAATTAAAAAACATCTCAAGATGTTGTTTTTTAATCACATGATCTATTTAGTCTATCTTTTCCTAATTCGAATCTAGAATTTAACATGTCTATTATGAATCATAAGCATATTTTTGGAAACAATTAGCTTATATTTATATGTGTATATTATTTCTCCTTATTTCATTTCCCTTCAAATTTAATTTTTAGATTGAGACACTTTTGAAATTTCTATTTTTATTTTAAACCAAAAATAATATTCTTTCCTTTAAACACTAATATTTTGATTTTTAGTATATTTTATTATTAGTATTATGTTTTTGAATGGCAGTCATGGCTCGTACACCTCGACATTATGATTTTCTATATTGATGGTACACATTAAGAAGAAGAAGGATGGGATATATTGTAACATCCCATCACCGATGGGAAGGGTATCGTAGGATATGTATCGGTATGACCTATGGGCGTCCCGGTGTGTACCCTGCGGTAAGGGGCGCTAGATATATTGTGACATTATTAAGCTTATTATCATATCTACTAAAGAGGCATTTGGAGAATGACAAAAGAGCCAAATAGGCATAGTCCATTAGTTCAAATAGCACTTCTTAGTTGTATGATTGTGGACAGTGACATCACATGCATTACATATTGAGGAAATTGTAGTAATATTTTTACATTTCCTTGCCTTTGACAAGATAAATTGGGAAATCAAGTATGATTTTTAACGTTCAGGAGAGACAATGAGTGACATTTTCATAATGTATTGAGAGCTATGCTTAAGTTATGGAGAGTTATACTTAAAGTCCCTGAACTTTTCTCTTATAATAGCATTTATGAAAGATGGAGGTGGTTTAAGGTAATAATATTCATTTATGGAGTTTTATTTGGTATGAATTTTACTTTTGGTTAATGATAACTAGCTATGATTTTACTAATTTCATAATTGTTTTATAGCTTTAGATGGTACATATATTAAGGTACATGTACTGAAAAAGCCCAATATCGTATTAAAAAGAATGAGATTGCCGCAAATGTCTTACGTGTGTGTTCTATGGATATGCAATTTATATATGCACTGCCTAGATGGGAAGGTTCAATTGTTGATGGTAGGGTGCTTTGAGATGCATTATCTAGAACCTCGGGGTGAGATATTCAATGTTATATGTCCAAATTAATTTCCTACATATGAAAATCATGTGGTTTATACATTTAACATATTATGTAATAGGTCAATATTATCTTGTTGATGCTGAATATAGAATTGTGGGGGATTTCTTGCACTATATAAAGGTCAAAGATATCATCTTACTAAATGAGATCAGGACATCAACCAAATAATCAAGAAGAGTATTTTAGTATGAAACATTCTGCACCTAGAAATGTTATTGAAAGGACATTTGGATTATCAAAGTTATGATGGGGAATATTAATAAGTCCCTCTTATTATTCATTTGAGACTTAAACTAATATAATATTAGCTTGGTGTTACATTCACAATCTTATTCATCAACATATGAGGAAAGATCCACCAGAAGATGAGTTGATGATATATTAGAAAATTATGTCCTTATTGATTACAACAATGATATTGAAACATATAATCAATGGAATGCATGGAGAGATAATTTGGTAAGAGAAATGTTTATGTCATGGAGAGTTATAAGTGGTTATGGACATTTATTATTAATAATTTATATAGCTTACTTGTTGCTTTTTCAAAATCTTTGAATATTATTTGTTATTCATAAGTATTATTTATTTCTTTTACATATGAAATATTTTAATTATTTTTATTTGTTTTCATTTTTGTTATAAGTTTTAATTACATATGTCTTAAAGAAGGAATCTCATGAAGAAAATATAAATAATATCCAATATGTAGCTATTTAAGAAAGAGGAAAAAATAAAAGATAATGGATACAATGATGAAATTGAAAGGGTCCTAAAAAAGGAATTCCTGAAACTGATCTTAAAGCAAAACCTCGAATTGAATCCGAAGTTAAAATTTTGAAGAAGCTACTTGGATAGATATTGGATATTCAAAAAATGGTAGTAGATTTGGATGGAATGATAAGCAAAAAATGGTGATTGGTAATAAAGACATTTATATGGGTTAGGCAAAGTTATAAATATTTTTTTAATCTTTTTGCTATTTATTTTTTTAAAACTTATTATTTGTGTACATGATTATTTATTATAATCTTGTTATTATTATGTCAAGTCGTGAAGGACCATCATCTTTATATATGAAACCATTTGTCCATTTTGATCAGCTTGTTGAAATTTATGCAAAAGATAGAGTAATAGGAAATATGACTCAAGGTCTATAGGTTAAGAAAGTATAGAACGAAATGATAATAATATTGAAACATGCAGTAATGTGAATAATGTACAGTCAAAATATTGGAAATGATGAAGAATGTGTGACTCAAAATAATTCAACCTCACCATCTGAACCTGGAAAAAGAAACTGCAAGAAGGGCTGATCCACTTTG
This sequence comes from Erythroxylum incrassatum, assembly GCA_026546855.1. Taxonomy (NCBI): domain Eukaryota; kingdom Viridiplantae; phylum Streptophyta; class Magnoliopsida; order Malpighiales; family Erythroxylaceae; genus Erythroxylum; species Erythroxylum incrassatum. The sequence continues at coordinate 17,962,188 of JANVCL010000001.1, forward strand.
GATAAAACTTTTGGAGCTATCAATCAATATAAAAAGCTTGGTTAAATCTGAACATGAATCTGCTTCGCCTTTAAAATATATGAAAAAAGCATTTACCTTTTGTGACAAAAAGCACATGAATCTTCAAAAATCAACACTAAAGCACTATAGATCTAAAGCTACAGATGGTGAGTCGAAGTAAAGAGGAAGAAGAATGGCAGAGACACGGAAAGAGCAACTCTGGAAGGTTCTAAAGAGTGTCTGAAGGCTTGACTTGAGTTTAAGTCTCTTAAGCTAAAACCCACGTGACACACAGAGCCAAAAATGCAGCACATCATTAAAGGTATTAAATGAAGTGTGTGATGACAGTTATTAAAGAATGAAGGCAAAGTCTACAAAGTGACCCACGTGAATAAAGCATGCATATGCTTTGACTTAGTCAAATCTCACCCAAGGCAGCAGTTATACGAAGACCATTATAAATAGCCAAGACCCAAGCAATCGAGATACACAGAGAGAACAACACAGTTACAATTACAACTATTGTATACATTCAGTCATCTAGTTCAGAGGAAAAAATAGAGAGAGTGCTAGAGTACATATTAAAAGTGTACTAGTGAGTTTGTGAGAAACTCTTGCAGGTGTTTCAGGGAAACACTTAATCTCTTGTATACTTTTTTTTTCTAATCCTAGTAAAACTAGTGTGTGTGATTGGCCCTTGGACGTAGATAGCTTTGTGCTATCGAACCAAGTAAATTTTGTGCATTTTTCTTTACTTTCTTGCAATCTTTCATCTCTGCAAAATCCGATAAAAACAATTGTCATCAGTCCAGAAAGTATTATACAGAAATAATACTACGAATTCTAACACCTTTTTTTGTTGATATTAGTGAGAAAACAACTCAAATGTTTGATGTATTGAAAAAGGTTAGAGGAATTTCATCAACGAAGTTAGTTAAAGCAACAAAACTAATCGATGACGATGATAAAAAATAATAAGGTCTTTTTTAGTATGCCCGATGATTACATGTATTGTTTGCTCGAAACGTACTCTAGTAATCTGAATGATCACATGATATTATAATATTTATTTGAGAATTTAAGATTAGTTTATTTATTTAGACAATACATTATTTTAATTGATTTTTATTAAGATATTATTATCAATATTACACATTACATTATTAAATTTATTTAATAATTATTTTATTTCATTCAATGATTTTATATCATAAAATACAGTCATTATGGGTTTTTTAATTTTATTCTTATAAGAAAATTATATACAATTATTTAAAAATAATAGTTTATTAAATAATGAAAAATATTTTTAATTAATTATTTATTAAAAACAAAATTAATTAATTACTAATAATATAATATATTTTAATTAGTTATTTACAAAACCAGTCACAAAATAATTAAACATAAATGAAAAATTGTCATTACCGTTTTTAATATTTGATACCAAATACTGGTGTAACTATTAAGTATTAACTTCTATATTCCTACCAAACAAGCATAATCGACAATTCTATTCCTATTTTGATGCTTACTTTTTATTTTTATTCTCATTTTTTTATTCCAGTTCTTTCATTACCAATTACCAAAATAGACGTTAGAGTTAAACAAATAATATTTAATATATGTTTAACTCTATAAAAATAATTTAATAATTAATTTTAAATGAAATTAATTTACGAAATTAATAATGTAGCGGTTACACTATGTACATTATGCTTTCGTCAACTTTTTTATTAACATATGGTTCAATTTAAATATTTTTAAAATAATAAAATTTAATTTAAACGTTCGAAACGTGAAGATTTAATTTGTTATCGTAAACAAAATTTAATCGCCTTTACCTTTAGCCTAAAATAAAAGATAAGTGGGAGAGAGAAACAGAAGAAGAAAATTGTTTCAGATTGCCGCGAGTTTGTATTAAAACGACGGCGATTTGATACTGCATGGGTCCCACTTCTGCCTTCAACTGATTTGCTCTCACGAGTCGTCCCGCTTGCTGCCTGCTTTGTTTCATTCTTTTTTCGCTCCTTCTCGTCATGACGTGATAATAAAAATCATAAATCAAAAAGCCTCACGTTCTCTCCATCTCCATTTGGTTTCCGAGGAAGTAAAAGGAAAATTGGTTCTCTTAACGGAATTTATCTACGGCGACCATGAGGGAGATCGTGTGGACGGTTAATAGGAGTTGGTTCACGCTGCCTTTTCTGTTAGTATTAATCTTTTGGTTCACCCTTACTGGTGTCAACGCCGCCAACGGTGTATTTAGCGTAAAGTACAAGTTCGCTGGTCAGGAACAGTCTCTCAGTGACCTTAAGGCTCACGACGATCGTCGTCAGCTCGGGATTCTCTCCGGCGTCGATCTTCCTCTCGGCGGCAGCGGTCGCCCCAATGGCGTCGGGTTTGTCCCCTTTTCACGCATGCATATGTGTTTGGTTAGCGTTAAATTGTTATGCCTTTGCGCTCTGATGCTGTTGACCAGGATACTAATGTTATTGTATAGTATTGTTTCGTTTTTGAGTTGATTTTGATGGTTGTATGTTATATTAAGCTCTGTTGGTAGCTTAGTCAATGGTTATTTGAGTGCTTAGTTCGTGTTCGGTTTTTACAATTCTAAGTAAACTTTGCTTTCAACTAATTGAAGAAAGAAAATGATAAAATGATTTGGTTCAATTTGAACAACACGGCCTTGCATTTTCTCGTTTCTTCTTTTTTTTCTTTTCTCCGAATTCGTAGGCTTTATTATGCTAGAATTGGAATTGGGACGCCATCCAAGGACTACTATGTACAGGTCGATACGGGAAGCGACATTATGTGGGTCAATTGTATTCAGTGTAAAGAGTGCCCAAGAACAAGCTCCCTTGGTGTAAGCTCGACTTTATGATTGTCTTTGCTTGTTTATTACCTTTTCCTTTTCTGTATCAATAGCATTTAGTTACAAGCCTGCGTCTCTATTCTTACATATCTTTCTTTATCTTTTTTTCCCAGAAAATTTTATTTAAAATCGTGTGTTGTTTGTGACAGATAGATCTTACTCTGTACAATATCAACGAGTCAAACACGGGGAAGTTGGTTCCTTGTTATGAAGAGTTCTGCTATGAGGTTAATGGAGGTCCTTTATCAGGTTGCACAGATAATATGTCTTGTCCATATCTGGAGATATATGGAGATGGGAGCTCTACTGCAGGTTATTTTGTGAAGGATGTTGTGCAATATGATTCAGTCTCAGGGGATCTCCAAACAACATCAGCAAATGGAAGTATTATATTTGGGTGAGTTAATCTTGAAGCAACCAACCCGAAACATTATCCTTTTTTCTGATTATTTATGATAGATCTGCTGAAACAAGTAGTAACATTAATTAGCTACCATTTTAAGTACATCTATTCATACACTTATTTTTGGTGATATGTATCTTTATTAAAATTGATAAGTTGATGTCATGCTTTTTTTTCATTTATCATAGTTGTGGTGCTAGGCAATCAGGGGATTTATCATCGTCTAACGAAGAAGCACTTGATGGGATACTTGGTTTTGGAAAAGCAAATTCGTCATTGATTTCACAACTTGCCGCAACTGGAAATGTGAAAAAGATGTTTGCACACTGCTTAGATGGCACAAATGGAGGTGGTATCTTTGCTATTGGCCATGTTGTACAACCACAAGTTAACATGACACCTCTGATACCAAATGAGTAAGTTCTCTTTTAACTTGTAATTTGTTTGCAATATTTAGAACGGGTTTAAAACCACATGGTCTAAAAAGACTAGTTAGGATTGTTGATAATTCTGGCTTGAATGTCCTTATGAATTGCTACAAACACTTACAATTTTCCAAATATCACAATCTCTACCACTCCAGTCCTTCATATTCCCATTAGGTTCAATGTTAAGAATGTCTTCGTCCAATTGAAGATGGTCCAATTTACTCCTCTAAGCAGTCTACTTAGGGGGTAATAAATCCATAAAAATCTTAGCTTAAGTTGACTTAATGACTCCAATTGACTTAGAACTAGGTGACCTGAAAAGAAATGTTTTGGAGTTATCAGTAGTCATGGCTTAAATATTCTTATAAATGACTTTAAAGGCATGATATATAAGATACCACATTCAAACATAGGTCTTTATTTTCCAGTTTCCCTTAACTTTAACTGCTTCTCTCTTTATTGTATAAATACTTCTTTCAGTGTACTTACTGGTCAGTTCAAGTGCATTAGGTCTATCAAAATTATCCTAACTTTGATTCGATTATAGGATTCAATAGAAAATTTCTTTTTTTTTCCAATTGATCAGTTTTGAGCTTAAAATAGCTCATTTAAGCAAAATGGATTTGAGGGATGGTATTACAGCCAACAATGATTCATGCATGGGTTTTTTTTCAAGTGTATCATGATATTCTTTTTCCTTTTTTCTTTCTTTTTAATCTAATTGCATGATCCCTTTATTACATTTTATGCGTGGGTTTCTCTATTTATGTTATTTTATTGAATTGCCTGATGATTTTTTTTTTCTCTGGAGGCATCTCTTAGGACTTAATAGCTTACTGTTTTCTTCCTAGTCCCCAGTCATGCTGGATTTCATGTAGCAAAGTTTATATCTGAAGCTATGTCTCACTTCTATATTTCTAGGCCCCATTACAATGTCAATATGACGGCCGTACAAGTTGGTCATGATTTGATAAAACTTCCAACAGGTATATCTGAGACAGGGGACATAAGGGGTGCAATAATTGATAGTGGTACAACCTTGGCCTATCTTCCAGAAACGGTTTATGTGCCATTAGTAAGCAAGGTATGATTAAAAAGTCCTTTCTATTTAAGATTCTAGTAAAGAATTCCAAACTTATGTACTTCGCATCTCCGTCAGATAATCTCGCAGCAACCTGATCTGAAAATTCAAACTGTTCATGATGAGTATACATGTTTTCAGTATAGTGGAAGGTATGCACATGTAGCAATTATGGCTTCGCAATTTTCTATTTAGTTTTTATGATCTGTGTTTTGGGAATGAAAATTTGAAAATGGTGTTTCACTTAAATTTTAGGACATCATTTTATAGGGAAAGCTACTATATCTCCTTCTGAATTTTGCAACTCATGCTGGACTTTTTAAAATGGTAATATTTTTACCAATGTGAAAAAAACATAATTCCCAGGAAATTGTATCTTATCTGGATGTTTTGAAGCGGGTTCATGTTTTAGATTCCTTTAGGCTTGGACTTGGTCTGGTGACTATATTGTTAATTGTTCCCAACTCACCCAATTTTTATGTCTAGTGTGCCTATTTAATTTCTAAGTTGACCGATGACAATATAGTAAAGCAGATCTGGTATGAATGTAGGTGCAAATTTGAGAAAAGAATTGGTCTGGTGGCAATATTGTTAATTGTTCCCATCTCACCCAATTTTTATGGCTAGGATGCCTATTTAATTTCTAAGTTGACCGATGACATATAATAAAACAGATCTGGTATGACTATAGGTGCAAATTTGAGAAAAGAAATGCCTTTTTGTTTTAACTTAACAACTGTCTGGATGCATATTCAATTAACTGATTTCATCTTTATCTATCATGGAAACTGTTCAACAACAACGAACTCAAGGGTACAAAACCAATTAACTTATATGCGTGTTTATGAAAATTGCAGTGTGGATGATGGATTTCCAAATGTCACTTTCCATTTTGAAAATTTGGTACTCTTGAAGGTCTATCCCCATGATTATCTGTTCCCCTTTGTAAGTATATTCTGCAAGTTCATGAAGGTCTTTGCTTTTGGTGTTTTCTTCTCTTCTTCTCTCCTGAAATAGCTTTGAATTCCAGTTTGTGTAGTTGTACCATGTAATGTTGTCAACTTGCATTTTCCTGACCCATTCTACACCTATGCTCAAATTGTTTTCCATCATGTTGTTTCACACAACTTGAGTCAGCATGCTTCCATCGAAAATTAATTTCAATTTTCATGAAAATTAAGTTGACTCTAATAGTTGGTTGACATGTGTTTTCTAGAGTTTGACTCAAGGAGCCATTATATCAGTCTGGTGTTTGGGTTCTTATGTAGTTAAAACTGGATAGTCTCTTTTTGTTATAAAGTTGATGTTATCCTAGTGTCTGTCTCTGTTCTGGAATTTGATCCAGCTAGAGAACCGTTCTGTTACCCTCATTCTATTCTTCATTTGGAATGTTGCTGCTGCTGTTGGAAGATTTTCCTTATTTGTGTCCAATTGCTCAAATTATTAATGCACCACTGGGCTTTTTTTAACATGTGTTGAGAGATAGAGCTTTCTGCATCGAAGTGATGTATCAGTGTGTGGATAGTAAGAGGGGGAGAAAACATAGTTGGAAGGAACATATAGGTTTTTTTTTAACTTCATGCACCTAGCTACTTACCTTTGACATATTTCGTCGCTTGCTATTTGCCTTTTCATAGTTTTAGTTCCTGAATCATGCTGTTGTATCCTTGGCCCTGGTCTTTTTATTTGTCAATGCTTTGATGCATTGATTAGAATTCCCATAGATCAATCAGGTTTATGTTGGGAGTTGATTATGCTGAAGGAGAATTGGATAATTGCTGTTTCTGTCCATGTTCCTTATGGTTACATATAAGTCTTCAGTCTCTTCTGGATGGCTTATCTTTCTTACCATATAGGTCATGTATCTTAGTCTGTTTACTACGTAATTCTCATAACTGAGTTCATTCAATTGGGTATTTGCAGGAGGGTTTGTGGTGTATTGGTTGGCAAAACAGTGGAATGCAATCAAGGGACAGAAGGAACATGACTCTTTTGGGAGGTAATAGGATGTTGCACATCCCTACTTCTGATGCCAGATGCATGTAGACTACAAAGCATTTAATCTTTCCTCTATAAAGTTCCTCTGATATCTCTTCTTTCTAACTCTATCACTACCATACATGGTGTTGGTTGTGATCTATGATACAATTACCTAATTCTTACACGTTAACTGAGAATGTAACGTCTTTAGTACATTTTTCAAACTTTTAAGATCCCTCAAAAGTTGTCTAATATTCCTTAAAGAGAGGGAAAGAGGAACAGAAATATGTCGATTTTGTTTTGAACAAAACAAGAAATCTTTTATTGCAAGAAGGAAAATGTTGGTTTGTATTTACTGGATTACACTAATCTTCTTCATCATTGGTCTTCTAATATGTTCTAGTTTTATTGTCATGTACAGATTTAGTTCTTTCAAATAAGCTGGTCTTGTATGATCTTGAACAGCAGGCCATTGGATGGGCTGAATATAACTGTGAGTTTGATGTTAATCTTCATCATCCATGCTTTAAATTGTCGTGCTTGCATCTTACATTTATTTGCAGTAAAACTTGCTTTAGTTTCTGAATATATTAGAAAGTTTGCCATCTTTGTTAGTTTAGACATTCTTGATATTTCTGTTAGTTCAATTGGCCTTCGCTTCCATTAAAATGAAATGTTCAGGACTAGCTTTCTACTGATCTCTGAGGTGAGGAGGAAATTAGGTGGTGAGGAGTAACTTTTGGAAAGACAGGCCTTGACATTTAGCATTAACTGGGTATTCCCTGGTTATTCACCATACCCGTTCCTATTCAAGTGGAAGTAAATGATTCTATAGTTCAGAGTAATACCCGTGGTTACTGATTAGATACCTACCTTGAATTGAACAAAATAGTTAGGACTTAGTTGCCTCTGTTGAGAAGATGTAACGGTCCTCAACAATGTAGGTAACAGCTCTTTAGCAAACACATCTTAGGCAAGGATATGTTTTGACTAAAATGTGAGTTATGTAGTCAATGTACCTTCTTTTTCTAGAAAAATGGCTCGACAGCTGGTGAATCATTGGATAATTTTTTGATGATTGTCTCCATCAGAATTGGTCAGGTCCAACTGAATTTCTTTGAGGGAGTTATTTACTTGGAAAATTCTTGATGCAAAGTTAGATTGAAGGAATTGTGTTGTACAGTTTCCTAGCTTAGCTGAGCTTCTTTTTTAGTATAAAGATCTTAGTCGAAGGGAACTTAAAATGGAGAGGAGAGTGTAGGTCTTGATGGAATGCAAAATGGCAGTATTTCAAAGAGAGGGAAATGGTGAATAGGGATTACTTGGTTGTGCTTTAGAGTTCCAACTCAGAAAATCGTAGTGTTTTTAGTTCCAGTGCTATCTTTATTTCATTTTCTAAAAATGAATGTTGAAATTTTAAACACATTAGTATGGTGGAGTGCTCTTAAAGTTCCGACGCAAGTTCATGGATGGCTGGTTAGAGAGTTTATTGAGTGAAGCAAGGGCAATATGTTGAATTGGTTACATAGCTTTTATGTAGTTTTCTGTATCTTGTTTCTCTAAGCCAACCTTTCCATTCCTAATTTTCAGGCTCTTCAAGCATCAAAGTGCAGGATGAAAAAACTGGAACAGTGCATTTAGTTGGTTCCCACTACATTTCATCTGGCTGCAGTTTCAATATGCCAAGTTCTTTTATCATGTGGTTGCTAATAAGTACGTTACTGTGCCATATTCGTTAAAAATTCTAACGCTGATACCAATATAATTAGTCAAAAGTGAATACTAAATTAATTGGCCAAAGGAAAATAGTTAGTGTTTTTATTGTCGTGGAATAGATACCTTGAATATGTCTTCCTTTCACAGTAGTTGGTAAAGATCATTTAAAATCGAACAGCCAGAACAAGGCTTGGATGTATATAAACTTTTAAATAGTTGCATTGTTGTTGAGCCCAGCAAGCTTTGTGGTGAGCTGACCGGAGCTTAAATCCTTCTGTTTAAGCTGAAAACTGAGAGGTGTCTCTAATCTAGAGATTGAGTGGTGAATGATATCGGATATAATTTATGTAATATCAGAAATTAAGCATCTTACTAGGCTCGATTGGACATCCATATGCCTTTATTGTTTTGCGGGCATTCACAATAAGTGGTATCTTAAACAGTTCAAGCAGCTGGAGAGCAATTTAGGATGATTGTGAGCATCTTGTAGTGGGTCATAACTTACACGATCTCTTAATTTCTTTTTTCCCCCTACATTTTTAGTTAGTTTTTCAATTCTTTCAATATGTTTCATTTGATTGAGCACCCTCAAAACATGTATTTTTGTTAGTAAATTAGTTCTCATTATTCTTTCAAATTCAAAATAGTTGGATGAAGAGGTTAATGCAATTTGATTATTAAATAAATTTATTATATTTTTGATCTATCCTTCAAGATCTGGCATGTATATGGACTTGTAAAAGCAAGGGTTGGAGAGATGTGTTATATTTTCTAGGCTCCCAAAAAGCTTGGAGATTGGATGACATGGATTCGATATTCTTGTTCAAAAATGATAATAAGTTCTTTTCATGTATGGGAATTTATTTATGGTTCAAATCTTCAATCTTATAAGATTCGTAGGGCATCCATGATCCATAACATATCTTTAAAATGGAGAGATTATCCATTTTTTTTTGGGTAAGTAGAGATTATCCATTTACTCATTGAATAATTAGAATCCCTAAGTACCCATACTTCTTAAAAGCAAAAGAGATTGAAGCTCGGAAAGTCGACCGAGAATAATATTTTGCACTATGCCCAGAATAATATTTTGCACTATATATATATATTATCAGATCTTTGCGGGACTATTACTAAATGTGGTGTGAGTGGGTACTGACGTCATAATGTTCAAATCTGTTTAATGATATAATCTCTCAGACGGGACGGGATCTTCTGTTCATTTTATCCTATCTTTACTCTGTCTTATGAATCTCGGCCATCTATTTACGCGGAATTCACGTAAAATTTACATAAATAATTAGCTAAAATTTATAGGACAAAATAAGGACAGGATAAAATAGAAAAAAGATCATGGCTCCTCCCTGACAACGGTGATAGAGGTTATGTCACACTTTGTTCTTGTTCTTTAGGCATCATTTTTTCACCCCTAACGCTCCTCATCATGATTCCCTCAACGTTCAAAGTTGAGAATTAAATTGCACAACTTTAGGTTTAAATTAGGAGAATTGCCTGATATTACATATCATGGGCAACCACTAGTTAACGAAAGCATAAAAATCTTGGAGAGATAAAGATGAAAATATAAACAACTTAATTTTCGTTTGAGATGCAATATATAATTAAATATATGAAATTGTATAAAATTACAACAACAATGATACTTAACCATAATATCGCTAACATGCGAAGTCTAGAGGGGTTCAGCCACTAACTAGTCATTTGTAATGTATAATGTGAAGAGATAGGTTTTATGAGATAAAATTAATGAGGGGAAATAACACTGTGCCATAAATCTATATTATCTATCCACTTATTCTAATGAAAAAAGAACTGAAGTTTATAATAGAAAGTGATATTGCAAAATATAAGTAGCAAATTTAAAGGATATAAGTAGCCGTTGGTTTTAATAACGGATATCTCATAATAATTGCTTGCAGACATGCAGTGTTCTCAAAATCGGACCGGTTATCGAATCGGAGACTTTACTGGTCACCGGTTTGACCAGTTCAACCGGTTCAACCACTGGTCGAACCGATGTGATGTCATAATTATACAATAATTATATTTAATTATATATAATATTAATAATATTTAAAAAATAAAAAAATGATGAACCAGTGGTAGGACCGGTCCGATCGGTCAATTGACCAGTTTTGACCAGTTCAATTTGACACTGGTTTTTTAGCTTAACCCGGACCGGTCAGCCGACCGTTCACCGGTCGGATCGGTCGAACCAGCCAGTTCGGTCCGAGTTTCATAACAGAGCAGACATGTATGCTATGAGTCATTTCAATTTC
>JANVCL010000001.1:17973070-18003073 GCA_026546855.1 Erythroxylum incrassatum
ACCGGTCAATTGACCGGTTTTGACTGGTTCAATTTGACACTGGTTTTTTGGCTTAACCCGGACCGGTCAGCCGACCGGTCACCGGTCGGATCGGTCGAACCAGCCAGTCCGGTCCGGGTTTCATAACAGAGCAGACATGTATGCTATGAGTAATTTCAATTTCATAAATAGATCAATGTTTCGAAAACCTGACCAAAGTATGGAATATATGATTCATGAGAAATTTAAGGACAATTATATATGCATCTTTGTCTAGTACGACTTTGGGCAAGGGCAGAAATGACACTTGTTTATGATCCATTCTCTTAAAAAATAAAATAGAACGCACTCTTGACGTTTATAAAGAACAAAATGAGGCAAAATAGAACCTATCTTAACTTTTATAGAGACAAAATATGGCTGACTATTGATCCTCATTTTTTTTTTAAACTTTATTTAAGGCTATAAAACGTTAAGAACAACTTGATTTTTGTTTTCCGAAAAGTTTAAGTACACCACAGATAACATTAACAGGAGAATGAGAAAACTATTAAATCCTTAGCTTCAAGTTCTAAGAGTGACTTCGGTGCCCGTTACAGCAATGACAACATTTGGCTGATCATGGATCAAACCCATCAAAAGTTTATGCTTATTGATGCAATGTGCAAGGCATAGTGACTTGTTATGTATGAGTCGTCTTCCATATGATGAATGTCTCTATAGTACTGCAGGTAGATTCTAAGAATGGTGTAATGGCTGTGACATATGTATATTTCTCTCGCTTATAAATATGCCACCTTCCTTTCTATTCATTATAAGTATCGAAGTGGGATAAGATGAAGAAGTCCATGGGAGAACTAGTATGCCCACAATCAGAATGCTTATCTCGTCAGAATCATCAAGTTTTAAGCGAGAAGAGTGAAGAATGGTTGAGCTGTGATGCTTGTGTTGAGGAAAATAAAGGGGACAAGTGCGATTGCAGCGTTAGAGATCACAAGAGCATAGCAGATAGCTTGCATGGTGAACCTAATAGCTCTTTTGCTCATTCTGTCAGCAACATGGTTGGAATGCTCATAGGTAAATTTTAAATAAGAAAAAGAGGCCTTTTAATAAGTATTTAGCAATTCTTGGTACTTATGATTTTGTTCAAGTGGAATGGCTTGTTCATTACAGGCCTCGGCCAGTTGTCAACTCCATATGCTTTAGAGAATGGAGGATGGACTTCTGCTTTCTTACTTGTTGGGTTGGGAGGGATATGCACATACACTGCTTACCTCCTAGGAAAGTGTCTGGACAAGAATCCCAAGTCGAGAAGCTACACCGACATTGGACAAGATGCATTTGGGAGCAAAGGAAAAATTCTGGCAGCATCTTTAATCTACATGCAAATTTTCATGGCCCTTGTGTCCTACACCATCGCTCTTCATGATAACATATCAGTGGTATTTCAAGGCATGCAAATTAGGCTGCCATGGCCAAGAATGTCTACACCACAGCTGTTAACTATTATAGCTGTGTTGGTAGCACTTCCTAGTCTGTGGCTAAGAGATTTGTCTTCCATATCTTTCCTCTCATCAGGAGGGATTCTCATGTCACTTGTCATTTTCATTTCTGTTACATCCACTGCCATCTTTGGAGGTGTCACAACTAATCACAGTATTCCAGTGGTTAACTTCCACAAGATTCCTGCCATATCAGGGTTTTACCTCTTCAGTTATGCTGGTCATGTTATCTTTCCCAATCTGTATAAATCCATGAAAGATCCAGCCAAGTTTGCCAAGGTACTACTATACTTTTCTCACCAGTTATACCATTAATGAACATAATGAAACTCTTTAAGGGTTTTAAATTGCAGGCTGCAACTATAATAGTGTCACTGTAGACACAATATCAGTCTAAATCATCATAATACATCACAGGTTGTCTGTTTCATATTTAAAACCTTGTAACCTTCTTATTATTACGCTTGCCCTCTCCAATATCTCCTTGCAATCCATGGTCACTTGGGATTCATATGTTGCTCAAAACTTGGAAGTCCAAGTTTGCTGGGCTTCTACTATTCGTTTCTCATGCGGCATATATACCAGGACTAATGCTCTAAGAGCATCTCATTCTTGGAAAGAGCATCAATTGGTATCTTTACCTTTCAAGGTTTCAATGCTTTATCTTCTATTAAGAAACAATAGAAAACAGTTCATTTTATCATTTCACGACTAGGAAAAGCATTAAAGATACAAAGATGACGGTGCTCTCGACGTTATATTCCTGCAGGTATGTGTAGTGAGCTTCGCATCTGTGACAGCACTCTACACTGCTCTAGCTTTTCTAGGAGCTAAAATGTTTGGATCAGAAGTCAGTTCTCAAATCACCCTTAGCCTGCCTCGCCATCTTATAGTTACAAAGATCGCATTATGGGCAACTGTGCTCACACCAATGACCAAGTACGCCCTTGAATTCGCACCATTTGCAATCCAGTTGGAGCTTAGCCTTCCAAGTTCACTGAGCAAGAAGATTAAGATGATAATTCGCTGTACTGTTGGTTCCATTCTGCTGTTATTGATACTTGCTCTAGCACTTTCTGTGCCTTATTTCGAGCATGTTCTTAGCCTTACAGGATCTCTTGTGGGTGTGGGTATTGGTATTGTTTTGCCTTGTGCCTTTTACACCAAGATCTCCTGGTTCAAGATATCCAAGCCTCTCCTAATCCTGAACATGGCACTCACAGCTTTTGGTGCTTTACTTGGAGCATTTGGAACCTTATCTTCCACAAAATCACTTCTAAAGTGTCTACAAGGAGGTCACCGAACTTGAGGAAATGATTGTTAGTTTCTGAGAATTTTCCTCTATAATCTTCATACATATTTAAACAGCATAACCAAACTTTCATCAGATTGCTGCCAGGCAAGGTATGCATACAAGACAGGGAGGATAAATTCAGGAGTCAAATATTGCTAAGTATGGAAAAAGGAAATGGTGGCCTTCTACCTTGGCTTTGGCTCTATATTCTGTTTCATTGTCTCTTATAAAGTAGCTTCTGGTCCTTCTGTCATAACGTTCAGTTTAGGAGCAGTCATCATTTATGTATCAAAACATCAAAGTACTAAATGATTATAATTGCACTCTAATCCAGACTTAATGTGATAGTAGCTCATCCAAGTCGATATTCCAATTACTATGATTCCTCTTCACTATTTAATCTTCTCTTAGGAGTTAAAACTTCTTTTTGATTTTTTTGATCTCATGTAAATACTAAATAGTATCCATCCAAGATTAGGAAAGTACTGTTTCTTTAATTATCAACAACATAATATGGTTTAAAATTGCAGTCTATTACAATTAGAATACAATTAATCTTAGCCCTTTTTCAAATATCTTGTACAATAAAGAAATTGATTCCCTCATCAGATTCGTATGATTTATGCTGCTCAAACCTTGACAATTAGTTTTGATTTTGGGTTTGTTTAGTTGTATATATAAAATAACAACATTGCTTCTCTGAGTCTGAGGGCATCACATTCTCAAGAACAGCAATATCCAATATAGCATCTTTCTCTCGCAATATGTCGTACAAAGAACCAATAAAATGCCCCCCTTTTTCTCAGTTACAGGAAAAGCATTCAACGTTTTCCACCACTAATATACATTCAGGATCTTTCTAATTTTGAAATGACGTTATATTAGATTGATTTTTAATTTCAACTTGTCTTTACTTTCCACCAATCATCCTCTTCAAGCTTTTAAGTAAGTTATCGACCCAGATCTATGTCCTTTTAGATTGAGAAACCTGGAGGCATTTTTGTGTTGTTTTTCTGTTTATGTTTCGTGATCTTTTGTGCATTACTTCAATTGTTCTTCAGAACCTTTTAAGATATTTGAACAACAGGTTGTAATGTTTCCCCTGATTTATGTGCTCTTATTGTATTCACAGTCTTCTTTTGTTCTTCCTTACAGTAGTCAATAAAAATTCTGATGATTTGGGTAACCAAAACAAATCACCTGAGCAGCCGGTTTTTAGTTGGTATTATTTTATATATGCTGGTACTTAACTTGATTCTCTTCTCTTCAGAAGGAAGGGAATGAACAATTAGTACACAAGTTCAACAAGAAAAGAAAGAGATAGAGATGCTCTTTACATAGATAAACCATAGTTTGAAGTTACAATTTAGAATTGTGTTATGCAGTTCATATCCTAATCGCATTACACAATGGAGCTGGTGCAGATCAGAGGTTTACAGCTAACTGTAGTGATGATTATGGACACATGGTAATGCATCGAGATGTATTACAAGTTCATACATCATGAATTGCCTTCTGGTCTCTATCACCCCTATCTACTCTTTGCACCAAGATTAGGAGGAAAAAATAGTTGTTATTGACACGATCGACATGCGGGTACTCAATGGCACCAAATTAGGCTAATGCACCCGAGGGACGACTGCCATAACTCTTCAGGCAAATTCAGGAGAAACCTTTGATGAAGAAGATGCTTCTAAGCCATAACTCCATAGGTCTTTCAACTCTCCTCTAACCAAACCCAAAATGACACACAATCCTGGCATCACATATCCAGGAAAAAGAATCCCATTTAAGTATCATAAGAGATGGACTCCATAGGGAGATTCACATTCCGAGTTTTTATTAATTACCTAGTGTACATGGAACAAGGTAGAGTAGAGCGGGCTGACCATGCCCATCCATTAGATATAAGCCTAAGTATGTCATGAAAAGGCCTGAAAATAGGAAAAACATCTGTTAATGGCCATAGAAAGAAGAAAATGCTAAATAGATACTAGTTGCTGAAGTCTAACTGGCACAGCATTAATATTTGACACCTATTTGATTTAGTACATTTTGTTAGTAAATAGAAAACCCATACAATCATTAAAACATCCTTTGGCATATAAAGATCAGGAAAAAGTAGACTGCAACAAAAAGCTGATAATTAAATCCAAGGAATTCCGCTCAACCACATATTTTGAGGTGGATCTTGCTTATCAGCATGCAATAGATGCTGCTTCACCAATGTACCATACTAAATTCCAACTTTTGCAAATAAATACACATACCGAATCCATAGCCAACTATCAACCAAAAGAAATATCCATTTTTGATCCCCTTTCCCATTTCTCTATCAAACCTGAAACAAGAGGAGGAATATAAACATTGTTTAATTGAGAATGGCCAGCGAGTATGCCAGCAATACTTAGTAGACACGTATAAGCTGTAAGTTAGGGAGTTGGAACTTATAAATAAGCAATTAAAACATAGGGATGGATCTATGAATCACTCCAATGATTTGGCATAAGAGTGAAAATCCAGTTTTCTAAGAGTTGCACTGTGTTTGGGAGCGTAGCAGTGTTCATTTTCTTCCATTACATATCACTCAAACAATTGCTTTTCGTTGTTCTCCTTTACAAAGTATTTCTACTTCTTTGACTTAATCAAAACAAGAAACATAATTGATCAAGCAAGTCCTCTCCATAGTTAAAGGGAAAAACTGTAGGAAAAGCATAACATATGATTCTATATTATAATATCTTGCAGTTTTATTAGCAAAGAGCAACTTTATACATTCAAAACAATACCTGAAAGCAAATGATGTGAGAAATATCTTGCAGTTTGTTAGCAAAGAGCAACTTAATGCACTCAAACCAATACCTGAAAGTAAATGATGTGAGCAAACCAGGAAAAAGAATGTCCCCAAATCCAATCATGTCGTAACCACCCCAGGGGTCTGTCAATCTAGGAAGCCTCAAAAGCATGGGGATCGATTCCCCACCACTGTTGTTACCTTTAGCAACCTATGAATAAAATACAAACAAAAAGAGCTACCCATGAATTATGAATGACTACCCATAATATAACATTAGAAAAGCAAACAATTCATGAAAAGGCCGGGCAATACAATTTCCAAAAAAAAGGCCGGGCAACAAATGTCAAATAAGGACTTTAAGGTAACAGTAAGTCAATGCTTCATTGATTAAGTGTTCTTTTCATAGGCAGTGGATTTTTAGCCAATGGACTTATAATTGTCAATTCTCATTTTAATGTTGTATCTTTAGAAAAAATTTCCATACGGCGGAGGTTCCACGAATCGATTAAGTTAATGTCAAGAACACTTGATCATTCTGGCTGTTGTTTCATTCGTTTACACTCCATGAAAAGCAACAAAAATGTGTTTTCTCTACATAACAGAACAAAGGTAAAATATATGAGATTAATACTTACTGCAATCATAACACTTGTGTGGAATATTAAGGGTGATATAAAGACCCAAAAGATGTCATAAAAAAATGCACAGCAAAGAAGAACAGCAGCAACCTGAGTCAACATAAAGGTACAAGGATCGTGAAGGATCATATACATCATGAATACATGAGGTAACAAGAGTCTAGGTACGTTAGGTACCTTAATATTAGGAAGCCTAGCCACCTGTAAGATAGTTATCATCAAGCAGATGCCCTGACAAGAACAAGGCAATATCTAAGGAGAGGATCTTCATTTAATAGATCAAACAGAAAGATAGCCATCTCCACTTGGTCAAATTCAAAACCTTAATATTGTAGTTAAATTGAGTGAACAAAAAAAAAGAAAGAAAAGTTCAGGATATTCTTCAAACAGAAGTATCAGCAACTCAAATTCTACAGACTCTACAAACTTCATGGTGAACACGCAAGACATCATCAGCTTACATACATACACCAAAGCCAGGACATTCTCACTTGAAATATGTGAAAATGAGAACGAAAGTATCAGTAACTCAAATTCTATATAATTTGGTACTTTATGGTTAACATACATATAGAATTTGGAAACTACATGGTTAACATGCAAGACATCATCAGCTTACATACATACACCAAAGCCAGGACATTCTTACTTGAAACACATGAAAAATGAGAGTAAGATCTATATTTTGCTCCATATTCTTCATCATCACAAACAAAGGGTTTAGGAAGAGATCTTATTAGGATAATCAGGCTCAAGTTTCCTCAACTTACACCTTTTCCGACTCCAAATTTTTTAACTTCTAGAAAGGGTCAACGATCATAGGGAAAGAAAAGATGTTTGAAGAAGGTTTTAAGCAGCATTCAAAAACAAAACAAAAATAAAACAAGGTAAACACACTAACGACGAAAGCACACATCAACAAGACATATCACAGAACTTGTAACGTCCATTTGACAACTTAAAGCTATTCTACAACCTAACTACTTATCTGTAGGGCCCTTCAAATAGAATCAGGGACTCTAGTGCTTGTTTCACCTAGTAATCCTGGTTTTCAAGATTTAAAAATCTTGTGCTCCACCATAATTAACTCTGCTTTTCCATTCTATAAGAACAAAAATATCACATTCCCAATTGCTGGGAATATCCCAAATTAAGGATGTGCATACTGTTGAGATATTAAGACTATAATAAAGCTTCCCTAACATAAGTGCATTAGCTACTGACTTTGTGCATGCTCAGTACATACTGGTTGGTCCCAGTACGTGTATCAGTGGATCATCGTATTCATCACCTAAATTCCTCTCAAATGTTTCTTTAAAGGGTCAAGGAAGGCCCAAATTTGCTAGGGGTCTCTGCATTTAAAATATATATGGGAATTTTAGCATGGAAACCATCATGGATAAACCACATGTTACAAAAATTTTGAGACATCACAATATCACCAACAAAATTTCAACATCCTCATCAAGGCCAACGTCTCAATCCCACCAGCAAATTCAGAACATCCTCATCAAGCCAATGGAATATCATTTGGTAACCCCTACATTGAGATCATAAAAATTCTACAAGAAAACCAACATGGCTATGAGACTATGTCAGTGAGTCATTATGAGGGTGTAATGATGTTGCTTTTTGGTATCATTGAGCCTTACAAGTATAACAAGATCTCTCTAGGACACTCCAAGGTGGGACTTCATGCTGTATTTGCTTTAACCACTATAACAATTATTTTCGACTGACCTCTAAACTTTTCCTCATGTGCAACTTCTCTAATTAGAGGCCTATCAGCCAAGCATAATGTAAAAAAGCACCACAAAGAGAATTCCTGACACGAACTAAAAAGGGAAGGTCCAAATTAAGCACATTTCATGAAATGACTATGGGAGTAGGACAACATTGCAGGAAAAGAACCATAGGTATTTCGATACAGTACCAAAAAGCAGAAAACGAAAGCAGATAGTGCACAGATATTACCACAAAAAACTTACAAGAACATCCTGCCCAATCCACGAATATGATGCACGCCGATTTGTAGCCCACAAAACAGCAAATATAACAGAACAAAAAACTACAATGGGGGAGAGAACAGAAGTTTCCCCAAAAAGAGGTAACTTGATTTTCTTCTCCCCACAATTTCTCCATTTTCTGCTCAGAATACAAGAAAGAGAATCTCGCATGACAGAAACTACGACATAAAAAAGCAGGTTGTTAATATCAAATGCCAAAATAAAACCCCAAATGTACCTCTTGATCAGTGTTACAATACAATTATGCATCCCCTGAGAAAAACAGCAAAAAATGATTCAATAACCACAATGCACAAATTGAGTTGATAGGATAGAACCTATCCACTAAAAATATAAAAGATATCTGAGAAATAATGACATTACATACAAGTTCTCTGAAAGTTGAGGGACAAACAATACTGCAGACCCTACTAGAGAAATGGACTTGGTAAAGACATTCATTATTTTCCTATCTTTTCCATTTTCGGCTAAGTCAAGACATTCTACTTTGATTTAGAGTCATCTTTTCCCAGCAAACTTTAGTCTAAGAAATGACAGGGAAATCAATAACCTTCCTAAACAGATTGATCATATCTGGGTGAGCATGCACACTTATGCTGATTTCTATTGGCCACGCATCAGCTGTCTATGAAATCCAAAAAGATAAAAACGTAATACTTTATAATGAAGACCAAAGTTCAAAGTATTCCAAGAATGAAAAGGGAAATTATACATCAGGAAAATCTATAAAGGATAGGTAAATGCAATGATTTCCAAGAATTAAATTGATTGCAGAGACCAGGTTTGAGATGCATTACAGCATCCATATGTGCTTTGACATATCCTTTTCCGGAAGGAATTATTAAGCCCCCAAATTGGAAAACCTGATCATATAAGCCCCTATAGTTTGTTCATTAAACACATCAATCTTCCTTCACCTACTTTTTGTCCAATGTATAAAAGCAGTTACTGAATGATATATGCACTCATTTCCCATAAACATAGATTTGCAAGTAACAATGTGGAAAGAGTAAGTAGTACCTCAATACCACCAATGCAGAAGAGTACAATCAGAATCCAGATAAACCAACTTGACATAAAAAAGTACAGTAGCACCAGAAAAGTAGATGCTGATATGACAAAAAATACTGCACTCATTGCATTAATCTCAACAATTTCTTTATCTGAGTCATCTTTGGATGAAGAAGCATTGCCACCCGCCTGCTCAATGAAGAAAGAAATATTTTTAAAACTCCATAGAAAGCAGACAAAAGCTTCATCATCATACAGAAACCAAAAAAATAAAAACAAGGGAATTAAGGCATATGAAAATTTGCAAATGAAGAATTTATTGGGATCTCTTGAGAAGTCTTCTAGAACTGATTCTTTGGCTCGATCTCAAGTAAACCTTTATTTATTTTTTGTATAAATGCCTCAATCAAGTATTATAACAATGCTTGGATGATTGAGTTCGGTGCCACAAACCATATGACTCACTCCTCACATTTTCTTTCATATCTATACCTCATGCCTTACTAATAGGAAGTTCTTTACCTACTGTTGCAGGACTAGGAGATGTATATTTATACCTTTTCTCTGTCTAAAAACCGTTCTTCATATGTTAAAACTATCAACCAACCTTGTGTCTATTAAAAAACTTATACATGACTTCAAATGTTAAACAATTTTAAAAAGGGGCATTTATTTCATGTAACCCAAGTTTTACTCTTTCAAGAGAATGTTCTTAAATCTTAATGGGGGAGGTAGTTCTAACTGCCACCCATATGATAAATAAACTTTCCTCACGTGTTTTAGACAATAAAAGTCCCACGGAAACTCTTAATACCTTTTATTTTCACTTTAGAACCTCAAATGAGCTCTCTTAGGATATTTGGTTGTACATGTTCACAGTTAACATAGAAGAAAGTTAGATCCTCGTGTCATCAAATGTGTCTTTCTAGGTTACTCATCAATACAAAAAGGGGTACAAGCGCTATAACCCTTCCTCACAAAAGTTTTACATCTCAATTAATGTCATTTTCACTAAAAACAAACCTTATATTGACAAGTTCTATTTTTAGGGGGATAGTACTTATTGAGTTTTTTGAGCCATTTGAGCATCCTGTGCCCTTGCCAAAATCATCTTCACCCTTTAGTCCTATGTCTGTCCTAGAAAATACAGTAATCACTCCTCTAGAACATATGCCCTCTCCAATGTCCGTTTGTGTTAATCAAGACTTTTCAAGATATTCATAGGTGTATTCTATAAGAGCAATTGATCCAAACCTGAAATAAGTCAATGAATCTAACGCAAACTCTGAAAATGAGTCCATGGTAAGATCCTATCCTCTTTTATATATACAAACACCATACAAGTGACTTACACCTTCCTTTGGTCGTTAGGAAAAGTACCAGAAAGTGCACCAAGAGACCACTATATGTCACTTAAACACTTGTCAACAGCCTAAAAAAACATTCCTTGCGAGTCTAGATACTATTTTTATTCCTAATATTGAGGCATTGTCAAAAAGAGAATGGAGGAGTGCTATAAGAAAGGAATTGGATGTGTTTGAAAATAATAGGACATGGGAGATTATTAATAAACCAAAGGGAAAAAAAACATAGTTGACTATAAATGGATCTTCATACTGAAATATAAGGCTGAAGAGAGATATAAAGCATGATTAGTTGCTAAAGAGTACGCTAAAACTTATAGGGTTAATTACTAGGAGACATTTGCTCAAATGAAAAAAAATGAATACTATGGATTTTGCTATCCTTAGCAACTCACTTTGCAATATGATGTCAAAAATGCCTTCCTTCATAGAGATTTAGATGAAGAGTCTACATGAACATCCCACCAAGTTCTGAAGAAAACATGGGTAGTAAAGTTTGTAGGTTTAAAAAGGCCCTACATAGGTTGAAACAATTTTCCCAATGCCTGATTTGGAAGATTTACTAGAGTTATGAAAATATAAACAAAGTTAACATGATCACACTCTCTTTATCAAGCACATGGATGTAAGGGAAGTGACTGTACTGCTAATGTACGTCGATGATATTATTATGACTAGAAGTGATGAAAAAGAGAAAACCAAATTAAAGCAATGATTAATCAAGGAATTTGAGATAAAGGATTTTTTTAAAATTGAGGTACTCCCTTCGTAACGAGGTGCCATAATCCATACAAAGGATTTTCATATCTCTATAAAAGTATGTGATTGATCTCTTGAAGGAAACATGAAAGATTGGGTGCAAACCACTCTTTACTCCAATGAACCCAAATCATAAGTTTGGAAAAGCAAAAAAAAAAAACTATTGATAGGAAGATGTACTAATGGCTAGTAGGCAAGCTCCTATACCTTGCTAATACTCAACCCAACATAGCGAGCATAGTTAGTTAGTTCATTATGATCCAAGAGAGTCTTATCTACAATTTGCATATAGGATGTTGCGTTTCTTAAAAGACAACGTAGGGAAAGGAATTATGATCATCTTGCCCTAGAGGCCTATACTGATGTGGACTATGCAAGACCTGTGGCAGATTGAAGATCAACCAAAGGTTATTATCCTTTCCTTGGAGGAAATTTGGTGACTTGGAGAAGTAAGAAATAAAATGTTGTGGATAGATCATCAACAGAATCAAAGTTTAGAGCAATTGCTCAAGGCTTGTT
This sequence comes from Erythroxylum incrassatum, assembly GCA_026546855.1. Taxonomy (NCBI): domain Eukaryota; kingdom Viridiplantae; phylum Streptophyta; class Magnoliopsida; order Malpighiales; family Erythroxylaceae; genus Erythroxylum; species Erythroxylum incrassatum. The sequence goes on from JANVCL010000001.1 coordinate 17,984,961, forward strand.
CGAGTTGTTATGGTTGAAGGCCATTTTGGATGACTTAAAAGTTAAGTGAAAAAATCTAATGAAGCTTTATTGTGAAAACAAATCATTTATCAATATAGTTCATAACCCTATTCAACATGATAAGACAAAGCATATTAAGATTGATAGAAATTTCATCAAGGAGAAATTGAAAGAAGGGCTCATACACTGGGAAGGCAACTAGCTCATGTGCTAATGAAGAGTCCAAATAGTTCAAGCTTTCATGATATTATTTTCAAATTGGGAGTGAATGACATCAATTCCACAACTTGAGGGGGTTGTCTAGTTGTATAATAGATGTATACAAGTTTTAGGAAAGTAAATTTCCTGATATCCCAAAAATTTTGAGATCCTAAGAGATTGTTTCCTATCTTAGGAAATTGTATGAGCCTACGAGATTGCTTTCTTATCATAAGAGATTGTCTGGTTTTTTTCCTATAGTAAGATGTATATAACCATGTAACTAAAAATCAATTGGAAGAAGATATATTATTTCTCATTTCTATTTCATGTCATTGAGATATCTCTATTCACCCAAAACTTTGATCAGGTGTCAAACATAAGTGAGTTCATGCTCCCATAAATGCACAGAAGATCATATTAATCTAAGGCCAGGCAGCTTGCATGCAAAGGGGAATAAGAGAAAATTGGAAAACAAGTAGTTACAAATTGTACAAAGCGCAACGCAAACAATAAAGCTTTATATTGACCTTTGGTGATATTTCATTATAGCGCCCATCAGTCTCCTTTGGAGTCTCAAGGCGAGACCACATTGAAGCACAAATCACTGTTCCAACAGCCATCATCCACAAAAATATCACTGAGTAGTCCACTATGGGTTTCTTAGGTGCATATAACAATATCTCCACTGCAACAAGTTAACAAAGATGCAATTAAATATAAATCATATATACAATAATGTACTCCAGCACAAAAATCAACACTAATATACCAGGGATGCAACATGAAAAATGTTTCCTCTGCATTTTTCTTACCTGTCAAGACCCTGCACTTCATTTATCTAACCTTCGTGACTTCATTTTCAGAGAACCCGATAGGAAAGAAGAGTCAATGAATATGATTACAGTGTAGAAATTCCAAATGTTACCTTTCTTTCCATTCGCCAATAGTGTATTAAGATGATCCCCTCCCGACTTTGAGATCATCACAACAGGTATTTTAATATCCAGAGGAGTACTATTATTTTCACAGCCCATATCATCGAGAACTACACAATGAACATAAAAAGAATAAAAATGAATAATTTCAGAAAACTTCACTGTCGAATTTTTAAAACCTACAATCATCTCAGTATCTACAACACTTTTATATCAGACTTAAAGGCACTGTAATTCCAACCTTCTTTATCATTTATCACCAAAAGCGCCGAAGCACCTCCAGACTGTGCCACTTCTGCCTTTTCTGTGAAAGAACAATCCCCACGAGCAGACACAGCGATAGAACCAGAAATCTAAATGACAGAACAAGAACCATAAATTCCATCTTATCATTCAGATCATAACTTAAGACATTTGTGCAGTGCAATTAAATATTTAAAATACATGATATAATCTTTCATTCATTTCCACACTGTAATTCCCACAATTCTAGGTTGATGACAGAGGAGTGTGCATATTCCCATTGTACTTCTCGGAATTTCACAGGGAAGTACACGAGCTTGAAAATTTGACAATCTTAGGAGAACAAGTCCTAATTAAAGGTAATATTCAGCAAAAAAAAAAAAAGTCGATTCCTGTCAGCCGTAGGCACCAAAGTACATATTTTTATGCACCTGTCATAAGTCATAACTCATAAGTAGTGATAAACAGACACAACCGCATGGAGAAAGCATCTAAGCGAATGAGAGAACAATGGAAAACCTTGGTAGAGGACTTGGCACAGCAGTTTATCGGGTTTGTAACAGCAGCAGACAACTTGGCACCATCTTTAGCTACAGTAGGTAAAAGAGCTCCGAATTTAGCAATCAAACCCGTGAGAGTGTCTTCTTCGACGTCATCGACCCATGTCTTAACCTTAACCTGGAAAATCAAATCGACCACAAAGAAATGCAGAGCAAAAAATGTTTCTCAACTTTAAACAACCCATCAAAGAAGTACGCCTAAAGTCAAGAATGACAGCAACTCATTTCAACGTGTTCTCTAACAACAAAAATTTCCTATAAACCAATGAGAATGCCGTGCAAAACAATTCAACCCAAGTCCTTAAAAAGATAAAAGGGTCATTAAAACGTCACCAATGTGTTCGCGTTGTCACAGCCGGGATGCTGGGGAGTCTTGTCATCTTTCGACGCGGCGTCGGCGAATGCGAGACCGATGAACAACATCAACCAAAACAATGCCCCTAACTGGAGGTCAGTCCGACAACTTGACGCCATAGCCAAGACTGAGCAGAACGTACAATGTAAACAGATTTTTAAAAAAAGAAAAAGAAAATAACAAACGATGCCCACCACCCCAAGAAAGATCAAGATCCAGGAGAAGGTAGCATCAATGAAATTGACCAATGAATGCACGCATTCTCATAAAAGGATAGAGAGAGAGAAGAGAGAAATAAAAGAAAAGAAAAAGAAATTCTCCCTCTTCCTTGAAAGTGGAAAAGATGGGTGGAAGTTGTTGTAAGAACCAAAACAACATGCTGCATGAAATATGGAGGCAGAGGACCGTACATGGGCTAACGTGTTTTGTGTGCGATAATAATAGGAAATGTAAATAAATATCTAAATTAGTAGCAATCGTTCTACAGACAGGTTAGAATATGAGTTCATCATGGTTGATTAGTTTCTTAGATATATTTCTTTACTATTGTTTATATATATATATATATATATATGCTCCTATCAAATTATGCCGCTACATTTAAATTTTATTTCATTAATTGTTGATTAAAATTAATTTCAGTATTAATAGGTTTTATGATGATTAATTTATTTTGAATCATTTGATCTTATTTAAAAAAGCTATGCGATGATTAGATGAGAGTCCCTTTGTAATTTTTACAAAAAAAGTTGTTAACCTGTAACAAAAGAACAACTTTTAGGGTATGTTTGTTTGGGAATAAGGGGAAAAAATATAGATATGAAATGAAAATTGATACGTGGTATCAACCTATCATTAAAGGGATAGTATTTTCATTACCCAATATTCGGCCATTTCCCTGTTAATTCAGAGGAATGAGAGTCATAGTTATATTTTCTGGCGCGAGATTTTGTTGTGATTGTGAGCAGTCTGTCTTCACTCTTTTACCTTTCATGAGAACCAGAAACAATTCCTGCAGCTTCCACCGATTCCTCCTTCGCCTCCTCTTCTGGGTACTTCATACAATTTCATTGGATCAAGCGGGTTCAGTTCTACTGGTTTGTTTCCTTAAAAAAGGTTAGCTTTTTGCTTTGTTTTGTGCGCTACGGTGTCTTTTCGACTCTAAAGGTGGTAGTTTAACATGCTTACATATTATAAAGGTAGAGTTTTTACAGAGTGCAAGCAATCTTTGGCTTAAAATGTTCAATTTTGTGATCACCCAGATACTAGGTTATTCTACCATTATCCATAAGCAAGCAGTTATATGGGATCATAAAATAAGAAATGTGGAAAAAAACTGAATAATAAACTTTCGTTTGCATTGCTTTTCTTTGCTGCTCAAGCTCTTGCTTCCAGGAAGTAGATTGAAATGTTCCTAATTTAGATGTTATTTATTACAATGCAAATGAAAGTCTATTATTATGAAACAGTATATTGAAAATTTTTATGGGAAGCTGTTCCTCATTCAAATGTTATTTACAGAGATTAAGCAATGCTTGGCTAGTGACTATGAGTAATGAGAAATGGGTAATTAAGCAATACTGATTCTGTGTTTCTTTTCTTCTACAAAATAGTGGGTGTAGGGGGTGGATATGCTTGTTACTGTGTTAACGCAGACATAACGACACAAGCAACTTTGAATGTCGGCATGAGTAATATATTGCCAAATACTTTGATTTCTGTTTTTGGTCTAGTAAAATGTTGATTGAAAGTCCTACTTTGTGGTTAAAAAGAATATGATTGAAGTTAAATGACTTTTGAAATCTAACCTTTGGATTCTGAGAATCTGTTTTTTGTTTATTATTTTTGGGAATTTTTATGACTTTTACATTGATGAATACTGAGGGAGGTTGTCTTGAGGGATTGTGTAAAGTTTTGCATATTGGATTTGTCACCACAAATGTTCTATTAAAATTTTAAAAGAAATTAAAGTAAGCAATGAATTTTTGTGTGTATGTGTGTGTCCTGTACAACCATGCATAGAAAATGACAAAGTTGAGATCTGTCCTTTTAATCTGTTCCTCCTCTCTGCCATTACTTTCCACCCACATGTTTCACAAAGACAGAGTGAAACGAAAGAGCTGTAGTAGAAGGTAATGGCAAATGAAAGAACATAATCATTATCCCATATTCTTGGAAAAATTACACATCCAAAGTCCAAATAAAAACTTGAAGATAGCCGACAAAAATGGTGTTGTAGCATCTTCTACAAGTCCACAAATGAATAGTATTAGAGGATACACGCCACTAACTCCCAAAGCCTACGGTTTTTTGGTTGTTGTATTCTCCTCTTGTTAAATTAGTTACATATGTCCAGTATCTTCTCGAGGGTACGAATTTGAAAATCTCATTACAGCAAGTTCTGTGATCCAAGTGGCAGTGAGATGAAGTTTATGATAGTATTCCCAATTAGTTAAATATGTTCGAAAAGAATTTAACATTTTAATATGCTAGTCTGATGAGGTTATTCATGCAACCTTTAGAATATCAAAAGAAACTATTTTCTCTTACTTCTTCTCAGTTAAAATTAGGCTCACAATTCATCTGCAAGAACATATTATACAAGTATATAATCTGAAACTATAAATGTATAGTTTTTACATATAAACTAGTGTATTGATATGCATATTTAAATGCCTTAATGAACAAAGAGAGCCCTTATATAATATAATCCTATATTTTATGCATTCTTATATATATATATATATACACACACACACACACACACACACATATATACATATATATATATATACACATATATATATGTATGTATGTTTACTTTTAACGATGTTTGTTGTTATGATGTGGGTGAACGACCCCAATAATCTAACGAGATCATCAAGATATACCTAGATCGAGTTCCTGTAAGTTCTTCATTTATGCACTTGCGTTTCTTAAATTCCAGAGGTTCTATTTATGCACAATATAAATGTCTCTACATAAAGAAACATAATTTGTTTATACCATACGATTGAACATGGCAAGAAAAGGATAGGACAACTTAATGCGGTGTCTTTGAATGTTGTGTTTTGTCTTTGAATTGATGTTTTTTTACTGCTATTGGTGTTGTTTCACTCTTATTTATCATAAAAATTTCCCATTTCATAGATGCAACCCATCTCTTCTTGGTTGTTGCCTTATTGAATATAATGTTACTACGCTATCAAATATGGTATTACTACACTATCAAATATGGTGTTCTACCTTCGAATGTTTTGGTGGGCAGCATATATAGCCAATATACCAAAATATTCACTCGTTTAATCAAAAACTTCCTTTTGCAGTCTTCACTTTTTTGAATTTAATAAGTACTTTATCCCCTGGTCCTCAACAACGCAATCAAACTATACCTGCTATAGTCATACATAAATAACACGTAGAATCTACTCTCATTTAGTGAAACCTCACTCATAGGTTATCACTCATTCACCACAAGCAAAGTTCATTCATATCCTTTATTAAACAATTGACCTAAACTTGATTTATTTTTTTCAAGGATGGGAACTAGAAGTACATCAGCTATTTGGTTTAAAGTATGCATTGGAACTGATCTTTTTCTTGATCTTCTTTCTCTATTACCTTCGCTTCTTGTTTAATCTCTTTTCCATTGTTATTACCTACCTTTTCAACATCCCCTATCTATATGTTGGACAATTATTTTCTGAATTTTTTTAATGTAGATCAACATGGCTCGCCCCCTATTCCCAAATGACAACACAAACTAAAGCAACTTTTGATACTTCAACAAACAATAAATAATATGATGGTTTTCTCGTTTGCTATCCATTATGTTATCTATTGTTTGTACCTTCAATATAAGGTCCGTGAAATTAAAACAAAGGAAGAAAAAAGGATTGATAGAATGATATAGATGTTTATATTGACCATGGATTATGATAATGCTTACATTAGTGAACTTCGTATGGATAGAGCAACCTTTAGGATATTGTGTGATATGGTAAGAGATGGGAGTTTAAAAGATACTAGGAACATATCTGTAGAAGAGGTTATAGCAATGTTCATATACACCTTAGCTCACCATAAAAAGAGTAGGATAATAAGCCTACTTTTTCTCCATAGTAAAGAAACCATAAGTCGACAATTCCATTAAGTTTTTCATGCAATTATAAGATTGCATCATATTTTACTCAAGAAGCCGGAACCCATTACTCAAGATTGTCAGGATGAGAGATGAAAATGTTTTTAGGTAATTGAACATTATAATTAACCTATAACATTAATATGATAACTTTTATATGCTAAATCATCTTTTAGTTTTAATTTGTAGGTTGCCTAGGAGCCTTAGATGGGACACTAATTAAAGTTACACCTCTTAATGAAGATAAGCCCCGATATTGGACAAGAAAAGGATGTATTTCAACAAATGTTTTAGGTGTTTGTTGCCCAAACATGTAATTCATATATGTATTGCCTGGTTGGGAGGGCTCTGCACACGATGGTCGTGTGCTTCGAGATGCGATCTCAAGACCTCATGGTCTATAAGGCCCTCGAGGTAAATTTCTATTATAATATCCAATTTTGTTTCTCTTTAAGTTATGCTGCTCAATCATAGCTTATTGTTTAATTACAAAGAATGTTATTACTTGGCTGACTCTAGATATTGCAATGCAAATGGATTTCTTGCTCCATATCGAGGACAACGCTATCATCTTAAAGAATTCGATGGCCATCGACCAGAGACAACACAAGAATACTTTAATATGAAACATTCCAAAGAAAGGAATGTTATTGGGAGATGCTTTAGATTGTTGAAAGGAAGATGAAAGATACTTGCATCCCTTTCATTTTTCTCAATTGAAACTCAAGTTTGCATTATAATGGCTTGTTCCCTTCTGCACAACTTGATTTTCAAGTTCATGAACTTTGATCCACAAGAGTCAATCACGGAAGATGAAGAGAATAGTGAGGAATATGGGAGTGAAGAAGATGATGAAATGGAATACATTACATAAATTAGTCCAACTGTTGAGTGGTTGACATTCAGGAATAATATGGCAACCAACATGTATAATATATGGATGAATAGATCCAATGATAATGATGTATATTATTAGATTGTTGAAATGTTTTGATTTTGATTGATGTACCTGAATGTTGAATATATAACTTTCAGTTATTGGATTACTTTTGAAATGCACCCATGTGAACATCTCTGTTTAGTTAACTATATGTTTGTGACTTATTACGTTACATGTGCATGCTTTAAATTTTTCAGCAAAGTTATTTTTGTTATATGTTATTTCTTTGATAACTGTTACTTCGTCATTCTTTTATTAGGAATGACTATGGCTGCCCATGGGAGGGGAAAGAATGAGCAGTATTGGAAGGATGATGAGGTTGAAGCTTTAGTCGACATTTTGCAAGAACTAGCTTGTGATCCTTTATGGAAAGTAGATGGGGGATTTAAGAATAATTTCATGGTTGAAGTGCACAAGATGTTGCTGAGTAAGATTCCCAATTTTGATAAGGATGTCAATCCTTGCATTGACTTAAATGGTTAAGAAACAAGTACAATCCAATTTCTGAAATGTGTATGCAAAGTGGCTATCAGTGGGATGATGTTGAGCATAAGATCAATTGTGAGAAATAATGGTTTGATGAATGGTGCTTGGTAAGGACATCTAACTCAAAAGTTGATTGAACTTTTATTTTAATAGTTTCTTTTCTCATAATTATAACATTTTCTTGTTATTGCGTTTTTAATCTTCTTCTTCTTCTTGTAATTCTTTTTTACAGAATCACAAGAATGCAATTGGAATGTGGAACTTTAAATTCCCATATTTGCGGAAACTGGACATGGTGTAGGGTAAAGATAAAGCAATGGGGTTCAAAGCTGAGGATATAGCTGAAGCAAGTGCTAAGGCTAATAACCCAAAGAATATGACATTGTGTTCTTCATCAGACAGTGAAGATGAACTTGTTGTGGTATCTAATACACAAGGATCCTCGGCTATTCCTTCAAGCAGCTATGGAATAAAAAGGTGAATCATTAAGAAAGGAAAGTTCTTACAAGAAAAAAAGACCAACAACACTTCAAAATACTATTGAGTCAAGGTTAGACAATTTCACTGCTAAGTTTGAGTCTATTTGCGCACAAATGGCCTCAGAATATGCAACTGTTACAAATGCTTTGATTGTAAAGTCTAAATCTGATTTCCTAACTGATGAGAAAATGCAAGAGCTCATTAGTGAGCTTCTTAATATTAGCATATCTGAAATGGATGTTGGTAGGACTGCTGCATTATTCTGTAATGATCTTGCTAAAGTTCATGTAGCGCCCCCTTATCGTAGGGTATGTTCCGGGACGCCCGAAGGTTATTCCAATACATAGCTTACGATAAGGGAGAACTACGTTCGATCACTACATTCACTTCACATGACATCATAACATTATTCACTTGAAAAGCATCGTAAGAAATCACAATATTTTTTAAACCAACTTTTCCTCATTTCATATCTCAAAACCAAAAGTCTACATTGTGTCTTTCAACCTTTAATACATGTACGTTAACAAAACCTAGTATAAAAGTACTACATGAATGAGGAAAATATCTACAATCTAACTAATCTGTCCAAAAATCTCAGCTGACCGACCTTTAAGCCATGACTTCTCTTGCCAATCATAATTTGCACGACTGGTAAAGCCTCTTTAGTAGCTATAGTTGTCTCTCAGTCCTGAAAAGATAACGTTGCAATTTTGGTGAGTTTTATGAACTCAGTGAGGTAACTATCATCGATGGTTTACTCAATTCATGCCACACATCAATTCATATAACAATTATGACACAACTTTGCATTTTACATGAGTAACACATTTTCACCTAAGCATAAGCAAATTTGCATTTCACTCAATCAAACATACTTAACAAGATGCATATGAAATGCTCATGAGATGCTTTTCTAATTATTATATTGCTGTAACTGAGTGCTTGAAATGTCCCATATAAGGCTCATTAAACATTGAGCCTAAGGCTCTGAATCACTTGTGAGCTCAAGGCTCAATTTCACTTGTTGAGCTTTAAGCTCTAATTAATGACTACTCTGGTCACAACTGTCATTATCTAATTATGCATTCATGAATAGAATGCATGTACCACAATCAATCACGTCATAAAGCACTTAGGTCTTCACATTCACATTCAAGCAGCACTTCAATATTTCAATCCACATTACCTAATCATCGGACCTTATGTCCGAATCCACAATCAAGCACATTCATTTATCATTTAAAACATGAATTAGGCAAACAAGTAATTAAATGAGACCATCTAGGTTACTCACAAGTTGCTCCTGAAGCTAATGCCTGGAAGATCCTGCAACATCTGGAGGTTGACGTTCCAATTTTTCCTCTATAGCAATCAATATGCACGATATCACAATTTGCACCTTCATAAGTATTCGATAATGCACATGTATGAAATGAATTATGTACAATGCATGTTCATGATAATCTCAAGTAATTTTCATCACAAATCGATCTCATACCAAAACTCATCTAAATATAATTTATACTTAGGTTTATGCCTCACTAGAACCATTGAAATCACAATTCATTACTCACTGACTTACTTTCAGATTTTCCAAAACACCCCTTTTGGGTCTATTGTTCACCTTCAATCAAAAGGTGAAAATGAGTTAATTAGACAAGTGTTCCTACATCTCTTATCTTTCCATTGATACCAAAATCACTCAATTTGATTCAGTGAGTCAAAAGATATATTTCAAACATTTTTGGACTACTCTTGTCCAAACAGTATACTATGCACCACTTCCATCTAAAATTTAAACATCTAAGAGACTGAATTTGAATCCAATTTCTTCGTACCATTTGTATTTTTATGTGTCTAGTTTACCAAAAAACAAAAATTATTTCATTTGGATCAGTAGAGCTCCAGAAATCATCAAAATACCGAAGTATGTTCAGTGGAATAACACCAGTTCATATTACTTAAGAGTACACTCACTGTACTCGTCCCACTCTTTTCACTCATTCTTTCTCCATTCATTTCAGATAGCTATGATTTTTGGTGGAGATGTAGATTATTACGAATCCAATAGTTCAAGAATCAGATCATTTGGATGTCTAGAGAAGAAGTTATGACCAAAAGACTCCAACTTGTTTTTGTCCTCAATCGTCTTATTTTTGTATCGTCCTAATTCTATCATCTTACTTTTATCGTCTTACTTTCATCGTCTTACTTCTATCGTCTTACTTTTATCGTCTTACGTCTATCATCTTACTTTCATCGTCTTACTTCTATCGTCTTACTTTTATCGTCTTACTTTCATCGTCTCACTTCTATCGTCTTACTTTTATCGGCTTACTTTCATCGTCTTACTTCTATCGTCTTACTTCTATCGTCTTACTTTCATCGTCTTACTTTTATCATCTTACTTTTATCTTCTTACTTCTATCATCTTACTTTTCTCTCTAGAACATCTCTACTTATAAAGATCATAACTTTCAGCTCAAATGTCCAAAATTTTCATACTATATACTGTTAAAAATATAAAAGAAAGATCTATAACTTTCCATAAGGCAACTTTACCAAAATATATCTAGATTAATCCATATTTCCTCCCAAAGTCAGAACACAAATTTTGCAATCAGTTCTCAACGTCTTGCACCCAGTTCTCAATTTCATAGCAACTTTTGAGATTCTTAGAGATAAAATTAAAATTCAAGGTCTTCATACGAAATGTAGTCATAAGTTTAATCCAAATCAAGAATCATCTTGTTTGGACAACTAGAAAAAATATTGTGGTTAAAAGACTGAAGTATACTCAGTGAACATTTTTCATATTTTCAAACTTTCAATATTTTACAATATCTAATCATCGGGGTGAGCATTATTGCCAGCCCGATTACCCGGCCCAGCTCGAATTAATTCGGGTAAGAAAATGTTAAATTTCGGGTAATTCGGGTCAGCCTGGGTATTACCCAAATTATTTTCAGCCCGGGATGAGTAACTTCAAAAAATTTCGGGCCGGCCCGATTACCTGAATTAAGTTTAAAAAATTATGAAAATATATTTTGTTATTTTTCTTGTAGAATTAACAAATTAATTTTGCTAGTTAATTGAAATATTTAGTTATATTATTAGTGAATTCAATTATTTGTTGAGATATGATAATGTAATTCAAGTATTTAGTTATTTTGTGTAATTTTTGAAAGAGAAACAAACAAAATTTCTGGTAATTCGGGCTTTACTCGAACAAAATTTCGGGTAATTTGAGCCGGGTAAGTTCGAGTAATGAAATTTGGGGTTCGGGCCGGGTAAGATGGAAAATTTTTTAGATAATTCAGGCCGGCCCTGAACAGTGAAAATTGAGCCTGAATTATCCGAATGCTCACCCCTACTGAGCCCTATTTGATGGAATATTAATTAATAGAATGAAATAAAATATAATGGAATGAAAAGAAACGGTTTATAATATAATGAAATGTAATATAGTAAAAATTTGTTTGAAAGAAATGAAAAGGTTCATAATATAATGTTGTGAAATTTTGTTTGAACGATGGATGAAATATAATGTAAAATAATAAATGACTATTATTTCTTATATTAAAATTATTGTTGCAGAAAGTTTAATGTTATGATTTTAAAACAAAAATCATGTCCAATTAAAAAGTCACGGTAAGTTACAACCGTCATAAATAATCTTTTATATATTTTTTATTATAAAATTTTACTATTTTAAAATAAAAAATATATAAAAAGATACCGTGACTTTTTAATTTGACTCTATTTTAAAATAATAAATATTTTATTATTTTATTATTAATTATATACAATTTATCATTAATTATATAAAAATATTATTATTAATTATTTAATAAATTTATTCTATTAAAATTTATTCTATTATATTCTATGTGATTTATATTTTAAAATAATTTATTTTTATTTTATTTATATAGAAATATATACAAACAATTAAAAAATAATTTTTAAATATAATTTCTACTTTTCATTAATAAAATTTTTATTTTATTATTAATAATATTAAAACATTATTATTAATTATTTAATAAAATTTATTATATTAAATATTATTCTATTATATTTAATATGTTAATTCTATTTAATATAATATTATGACTTGGTTACAGCTGTGATTTCTTAGCGATGCATTGTTTTTTCTTTCATGATCAATTGCCTCCTCGAGATCATATCACCGTGGAGAAATTATGAGTTCCACATTGTTTGCCTTTGTTTCACGTTGGGCTCATGCACCAAAGGTCAAAGATATCATGTATGAGGTTGTTTATTAATTTTTTAATACAAAAATTATTGGTGAAATTTGTTGCATGTGAAACATGGGTTTGTATGTTTTCATGTTGTAAACCTTGGCCAATTGCATCTTTGGGTTGTTATGTTGTGGTTATTAAGTAATGGCTTGTATATTGTATAATTATGATAATGAAAAAAAGAGTGCTAATTTGAGTCTGAATTATCGAGAACCCAAATTTTACTCAAAGGTCTAGTTTCTTTATAATTCTCTTGAAAGTGGTCCTCATGTTAAATAAAGTCATCCTAAACCTTCATGGTTTATGATCTGCCTTAAGTTTTGAAATCTGAATATTTTTATCATATAATGATGCATTTGTAAAAAAAGTTCAGCCGTGACAGAGTCACAATCGTGACTTAGTGATTGAGAGTTTTATACGAAATAAAGGGCAATACCAAAAATATGCAACACTAAAGCATGCATAACATCATTTATTTGCATCGAAAATATTATAAAAGTTCAATGTTATAAAAGTTCAATATCAGCATAAACAAAATTTTAGTTTCATTTAATTCCCTCAATTACATAGCTTTGTGATAAATTCATTCACAAAATATGCAAAAATGTTAACAAAATGTACATATTGAGTAAAGGGAAAAGAACCTGATACCAAGTCATCAACACGTATTACATTGTCTTCTATTCTTAAGAAGACATTATAAACTCCAACATGTTCTTCCGAATATTTACTGGTGCACCAAGTAATGCCCCGACTTCATCAGGCCTACGAACAAGGAAAAGATAACTTTCACATAATTTTGATCCTTCTAGTCCCAACTCTACCAAATGTTTATACAGTTCTTCTTCTGAAATGGGAAGCGGTTTAACTAACAGTGAAGTAGATTTTGCAATAGCTTTTGTAACTGTCTGAAGGCCATCTTTGATTACATCTTCACCATCATCTGCCCTGTTTTTTCCTTTTCCATGATATTCCTGGGTTTGCATTTTGTGAATGAGTTGGTATTCCTATTGGAGATTCATTGCGATCACCATCTATCATTATATTGTCTTCAAAACTTAAGTCATTGTGAGATAACATGTCATCATTTTCATCTATGGTGTTAGAAAACCCACTATCGACATAAATGGTTCGCCTTCTTATCTCCTGTGTTGTTTTAGCATGCTTACCTGTTGCTCTATCATGTCTGTAAATCTCTACTATCTTCTCATAGTTATAAAAAGGCTTTTGTCTCCACTCAGCAACTTCTGGTTTAGCCTGTTACAAAATAAGTCAATGAATCAACCAATTCACAGCATATATCATATTTTCTTCCAAAAAATAATAAACAAGTTCACCTAGATCAAGGTCTCCCACACTTCTGGCTCAGCAGTCCACATATTTGTTAACGAAATTCATGCAAATCCACTCCCTCTATTTGAAAATAATTCAAAACACTTACTCCACTTGTTCTTAATAATCTTGTTCCGATTTTTTTCCTTATCTATTCCTTTATCTGCAAATTTTTCCTTTAGTTCAACTTCAATTGTATAAAGTGCATGCATTGTGAAAGTCTCATCAACACGTTTGCATTGTCAATGCCGGTGCAAGTATGCACCATCCATAGCTTGATTCCAAAAGCACGGCTCTCTTCGGGGTGGCATTTTATATGTTACAAATTTAACTACAAAATCTGAAATTTATATCAAAAGCATACACAATATTGAAGCTTCAAATATTTCAAATAATATAAAAGGTAAGAATAATGAATAAGCATTACAAAGACACAATCATATCTGAAAACATTAACAACACTAATAAATAGCGTCATATTTAGATACAAGTAACTAATACATATTTTTAAAGCAATATAAAATCATGAAAATCATAAATTTATTATGATGCAGCAATATCTATCCTAAAGTGTAGTTAGCCCACATATGAGTAGCCATGTTATCTCTTATAATTTCTTCACTGTTTGCATCATCTTCGTCGTTATTTTTATACCCATCTTGGTTATCGTTGTCCCCTTTATCGTATTCTTCATTAGGAAATGGATCATCTGGATATGCACCAATTAAGAAATTGTGCAAAATGACAACCCATAATAATTTTGTTTTAGTCTGAATGTTATATGATGGTTCTGTGGTGGATGCTATAATCGAGAACCATTTTTTCAACACACCAAATGCCCTTTTGATAACGTTGCACAATGATGAATGTCAATGATTAAATAATTCACGAGTATTTAATGGAGAATTCCTTAATTATTCTTTCAAGTGATATCGTTCCCCTCTATATGATGTAATAAGTCCACTTGTCAACATGAATCCAACATCAACAAGATAGTATTTTTCTATCATGAATAAAACTATGTCAAAATGTAATTTATGAAATCTATTAGTTAATAAGATTTAAGCCCTATTTTTACCTTGGGAAATTTTAAATGAGAACTGCCTAGTTAGTGCACTTTTCATAATCTGTGAATCGGATGTTGTTTCTTCCCACCTAGACAATACATACGTGAACTTCATATCAAAAGAACAAGCACGCAACACATTTTTTGTTGGATAATATATCCTTTCTCTTATGAAATCTAGGAGTATCTCGAGCAGGTACTTTCACACGATTATGTGTACAATCAATTGTACCAACATAATCTTGACATTGAAGTGTATTATTCTTAAATATTATGTATTTTTAATATAATCATACTAAGTTAAGAAAAGAAAATCAATATGTTAAGAAAAGAAAATCACCTTAAAAAATGGGCAGAATCTACTACTGTTCAATATTTCCGATGGGTTTTCTAATCTGTCAGGTTATCTTAGAAACATATCTTCCATCTGTATAACTACTTTCAAAACGCTATGAAAACGATGGCTTACAGTTTTCCCAAATCAACTCCAAAAACACGCAATCTCCCAATTGGTAATGTCATGCCCTAATATGTATAGAAACTTCGCTACTTGTTCTTCAACAATTGCAATAGCAGTAGGTCGAAGCACACCTTTTCTAGCTAATAAATCACATAACTTGACAAATGGTTTAGGCTACATTCTAATTATATTTCTCCCATTGAAATGAAATAAAATTCTTAGCATGATACTCTCCCTTGTTGCAATCTCTCTAATGGTGTAAGCATTTAAGTTTGTCTTTCGCGCTTCTCTTACATAACACCCACCAATAGATCATAAGACAAGCAACATAAACAAGCGCTAAATGATATAATACTAATCAATTTTCATTTTTGATTATTCAATCAATTACCTTTATTGTTCATGTCTAAAAAATAAAATTAGGCGTAGTTTTTAGATTGTAAAAATCAAAATATAACATATATGACATAGATATGTTCATTTATATATGGTGTTATAAAAGCAACATAAGGCAACATAAAGGAAGCTTCACCTGAATCATCCCCCCACCGAAATGTGAAGCAAAGTAATAGGAAAACAAAAACAAAGAAGACAATTACGATTAAAAAACACCCCAAATTTAGACAATATAACATATAAAATGAGTGAGATACGATAAAATGAGCGAATCATTGTATTACATTATATTGAATGCACCTGCAAGAGTATACAACAGTATTGGCCTATATGTATGTGCCTTTCAAATTAAATAATCGGCATTTTAAGTAGCTCAACCCATATGTTAAATGAGTCAAAACAGATAATGTTCACTTCGGTGTAAAATGAATAATGAGTAAACACATATGTAAAGTGAACCAAACCAGATAAACTACAATCTCTTCACCCAAAACAAAACGCATCTAATAATAAAACTTTGGTGTCATCACCCAAAACGCATAAACAACTAGTTACAAATCAATCACCCAAAAAGCAACAGACATATATTGTTAAAAAAAATCGAGAATGAACAAAAATAGGATAAAAAGAAGGTGTTGACAAAAAGGAAGAGATAATGTTGAAGATGTTTCTAGTGAAGAGGGTTAAAATGACTTGTAAAACAAAGAAAAAAGGATATTTTGTTATCTGTGATATGATCGAAGAAGATGCTCCTACACTGCTGGTCGACGACTTGCTCTTCCCCTACTACGGTGACTGCCAATGTCCAACACAATGGATGTATTGCGTTGGTTGTTATTAAGGTAAGGAGACATAATTAGTATTACAAAAATTATTGAGGGTATATTAGGTAGTATATATTTATTAGTTTACGTTCTATCTTAAACTCTTCGAAACGAAGATTTCTTATTTTCACTGTTTAGATGTAACAGAACATAACATGAAACCCTTCATTTCTATCTCATTTCATTCCATTCTATTATAAAATTTCTTTTCAAACAATAAAAGTATGTTACATTTTATCTCGTTCCATTATAAAACCCTCAACTAAACATGCCCTAAATTGCCAATTTTTATCTAACATAGTCCTACTAGTTGCAACCATTATTTAGGCCAGGCCGGGTCCATACACAGATTTGAAACACTCCCCACGGGTAAAATAATAGACACAATGGGGACATAAAAATAAATTTAAGTAATGCAATGTACATATAAGATTTGGAATCTTATTATGTTAATTTAAATTTATACATAATATATCACCTAATATTATAATTTAAAATTTTATAAATTAATTTAAATTTAATTACAGTCATTAGCAACATTCAGTAAAAGTCCTGCTAAAGTGTGAGTTCTGGGTTAAATTTAATTACAATCATTTAATTTGAAAAGGCTTTTGAATAATTTATCTATATATATATTCCAAATTATTCATATTTAAGTTTAGTCATATTTTTTTATATGTTAATTACCACCGTGTTGAAATAAAAGTTGGATTGTTTCTTTGATCTAATTTTAGTTTTTGATTAAACTTTCAAGAATTTAGATTGAAATTATCTTTTATAATAAATTTGACTGACTAAATCAATTAATTTAAGGTCCACTAGTGTATTAAGGTGTGTGGAGCAATTCAAACTAAAACAATGCTAGTCCACTGCATCATTTTACAAGAGAAATGTTAATATTTTGTATCAAATAATCGTTAACTCAATTTTTTTAATAAAAAAGTAGGACTCATAATTTATTAGAATTCAAAACATATTCAATCATTCCAATCATTATCAATATCCAGTTGAAGTTTCTCTTAAATTTGGGGATGAGAAAATTATATAAAAGTGATGAAGACGTTCTTGTTATGTGAAACCAAAGTGGGTACAGAGCAAAGAGACAAGTCATTGAATTGCTTGTAAGCAAATGAGACTGTTGTTTTGTTTTTTAATTGTTGTGTACAAGCTACTTTAGATAGAAACAGTTATTTCATACCCCGGAATATCATGCTTTCATAGCTCAGTTGGTTAGAGCACCCGTTTAGTAAGCGGGAGGTCTTGAGTTCAACTCTCAATGAAAGCAGATTTACTGCGAAGTAACCTTTTCTATTATGGAGCTTACCCTTCTTTTTTTTTCAGTTTATCGAGCATGTTCTGAGCAAGAATCTACTTAGAAGATGTATTATCATAAATCCTAGTTTTGGAAGAATCCGTTAACAAGGAA
>JANVCL010000001.1:18014874-18032562 GCA_026546855.1 Erythroxylum incrassatum
ATGAATGAGTTATATCTTAATTAATTATATTGTAACTCCTTAATTAATTATATTTTAATTAATTATAATGTAATTAATTAATTACAATATTTTAATTAATAAATTATTATATTTTAATTAATTAATTAATAATATTAATAGTTAGTTGAGTCGATGGTGCTAGGCCCAGGTTTAACCCTAGGATGGCATGTGAGCCGATCGACCCATTCCCAAGATGATGAGCTAAGTCTGACAGGTATTCACTATATAAGTTCATTACTTCCTCATGACGTAGGTATGACATTGACACCCTAGCACTCTTTAGTCTCAGTCACCCAAACTATTGCCAAAAAACTGATTTAGGTATCGGAAGCGCCGACCGGCAATCAACTCCCGGTGTGCCCTCTATTGTTTTTGCAGGTATTTTTTAGTTGAAGTTAATTGAGCTCATGGATCCAAACAACGGCACCCAATCTCAGTAAAATCAGACCGAACCAACAGTTAAAAAATATTAAACCTTACTAAATAAGAAAAAAATTAAGCATTAATTTAGGTCATATGGCAGAAATAGGTAATAGTAACAGAGTTACTATATTAAAAAACAAAGAAAAATAAAAAATGGGGAGTATTATCCAAAAATTAATAATAAAATATAAACTATCTAATAATAACATCTTATAAGATTTATTTTTTATTCCATATTCATTCTTTATCTCCTTGTGCCCACCAAACAGAGAGACAAAAACGAGCAAGCGACAGAGAGCCCACTGGAAAAGCATAGATTTGCACGAAGCGAGAACATGATTGTTAAGAAAGAGTTACGATTGCTGGGGTTGAGACAATAGTTACGTAAGACACTCATAATTGTGTCTTGTACTTTCAGGTCTAAAACTTTAAAGATCAGAACCACTTTGTGGTTTGGACTTAAACCACCGAATCACCGATCTTTAATGAAAATTTAATCAAACGGTAATGCTAGATTTAGAAGATAATAGACAACACTTTCTCGGTCTATATCGACTTTTTAGTGATCAGGGGCAGAGTTTTAGGTATGATCAACAATGGATCGGATCATATAAGGTTTTGGTCAAATTTAAGCCCGAAACTAAAACAAATTAGTTTAAGTTTGATTATATTTAATTGCCCTCTGTGTTAAATTAGTTTTAATTTTTGTATTCTTTGTATTTTAATCTGGATTTAAATAATTTATATCAAACTGATTTTATGTTAAATTCTATGATTAAAAAATCAAATCAGCTCAACTGATTTATTCATAAAAATTTTAAATCAGCTAATTTTTCAATTCGATTTTTAAGTTTTTAGTTTAGTTTATTTAAATAACCATTAAAAATCACTCATTTTATTAATTAACCAGTTGATTTTTATAAATTAATTAATTTTTATAAATTAAAAATAATTAATTAATATTTATTTAACTGTTTTTTAATTAAATTTTAAATTAAAAATAATTTCTTTCAATCAAATTTAAAGTTATTCGATTTTATTTAATATTTAAATTATTTAATACTGATTAAATATTTTATAAAAACATGTATAAATTTACAACTTTACAATAAATAAAAATAAGAAATTTCATTCGATTTCCGAACTTAATTTTGAGATTTAATCCACTGCACTCGTTTCAAAGGACTGAATAATTTAATAAATAACAACAATTTTTTATAAATAGTTTTGAATTTGATTCAACTTTGTTCCCATCTACTTGGTTCTTTGGCATTGGGCGTGATTCGATTTTGATTACGGTGGAGACAGTGACCAGCATGTACCTTCCACGTTCAACTAACCACCAAATAATCTGATGAAACGGATAACAACTTTCTAGTGTGGAGAGGTTGTGCCTATGGCTAAGGTTTAACTCCATGGGTCCTGACGCCAGACTGGCTAGTTATAGGTAGTCAGCTTTTAATACATACTAGTTCTAAAATCCGTGGTTTGCACGGGTTTTTACAAAATAAATAATAAATTTTAACTACAAAATTAAAAAATAAACACAAGTATAAAATTAACATATTGTATGTCATTAAATAAAATTATGATAAAATAGGAATCTAACAAATAAAATGAGTCCAAAAATATGAAAATCGAATTTATATAAGTACAAAAGATAGATAGTTTACTATTCAAGTACAAAATACTTGCAGGCTCCAAAATAGATAGATAGTTAACTAAACAAAAAGTAACTGACAAATTGGTCATTCTTCAACATTTGATAGTTAAGTTACTTTTCTCTTTTGATTTTGGTGGTCAACTTGGTTGAAGACATTTGTGGTGATATTAAATCACATAAAGGCATATCATTTTTAGAAGTTTCTGATATTGATCTCTTCATTTTGAAAATCTGCGGTGTCATCTGAGCTGAATAATTAATGTCTATTTCAGCGTGACAAATTACAGCTCTATCATCCTGTAATTAAATAAACTCAATAAGTGGAAGACATAATACATGAATATATTAAAAAAAATAGATGTACATACTTTGTTATCAACTGCAGATGCAGAAATACATCCATCAAGAATGTTTTATGAAAACTGTCAATATATTATAACTATCAAGTATCTCCTTCAAATTCATCATAATACTACGATCAAGAAATCTGTCATCATCTTTTGATCTGAAAATGGAATTTATAGTTTCATCATTGGAAATTAATAATGAGATAAAAATTAAATGGAAGACATGACATGAATTTAAGATGTATCTTATAACAGTTATTCGATTATCAATTTCATGTTATGTATCAAAGATATACATTTGGGAAAATTTTGGTGGTTGGCCTTCAACTGGAAGTAAGCTGCCAATATGATGATAATTCTAGCCAGACATTACAAAAGAATAAGGACTATGTCCATCATTAAGTGACTTGTCAATCTTTCCTCCCATAGAAGTGAAACTGAACATCATGTTATAAATCCTGATATATTTCATAAAATGTTTGGTTATTGCCAACTGCTTATTGAATACTAACTTCCTTATATACTCTGGAGGTTGCTTGAAATGCAGTAGTTGAATCTTTCTTTAAACACAACAAAGACCAAATCTAGGGTTGACAGTGTGTTTAGATTTCCGAATCCTCTCACAGTACCTCATTTGAGCTTCACAGTAAGTGCAGACGCGTTGAGGATCACCAAGATCAATATATTATGTAAAAGAAAAATAAATCTAATTTTAACTAAGGCAAACAAAAGTTGTGTAAAAGATGTTAAACAACCTCTGAAATATTAAACCTTTATGTGCAAAGTAAGCGCTTTCTTCAATACTATCATCTTCATTAATGTCATTTGAATAGTTTGCATCAGCACTTTCAACTGCAATAATAATAAATGAATTCAATTATGCAAAACCCTATAAGTAGATTGGAGAAACAAAAATTAATACAATGTCTTAACAAAATTATATAAATAGAAAAATTAAATATTTCAAGTGTACCTTGTTCAATAAATGCACTATTCAATTCATTAACAATATTTGTAACAAAGAATGAAAAATTATTACATCAAAAATTGGAAGACAGTTAATTTAGCATAATTAGAATTATATCCATACCATTCACATTATTATCTATTGTTCTGCTAATTTCATCTGATAATTCATATTGTAAATCTGTTGACACAAGATCAGTAATGTCATCAGCTTGATAATTTGTATAATCTTCCAGTGGAACATTTAGATCTGGCAATCCAATTTCAGACGCAATGTTTGAAGACTCAATGTTGTCAAGAATTTTGCAATTGCAAGTTATAGCACTACATTTGGCCATACTTCTAATTGCATATCTTCCTGGCTTCATTGCTAATAGATTTTCATTTTGACTTCTCTTGGAGATTAAACATGGCGAACTTGCAACAGATTGAATTTGAGGAAGTTTAGTTTGATAATTCACAAGCAATGGTTTCAATTTTGTTTGGTTTTGTCGTTATCCATGTCATTAATTCTTGATACATAAATAAGCATTTTCCAATTCCTTTACCAATATGTCATAGAATATGAGCTAGTATATCCCAGTTGTTTTTACAAATATCCATTAACTTCCAATTACTCACACTCAATGTATGTACACTTCATCATTTAAATACATTATACACATATCATAAATCAAAGAATGATAGTTTTAGAGAATGTTACTCTTTCTGATGGAATCCACTGTAAGAAACAAAAGCAGCTATGCTTAAGTAATTGCTTCGAAACAAGCAAAAAAGAGAAACAAGAGAGGCAAGTCCACCTAAAGAATCAAGTAAACCAACTTAGCTATAATATCCTTCCCAATAATTTTAATATAATAAATGAGTATTTCAGAATGAAATACTAGGCACTAAAAATATAATTCAGTCAATTCGGCTATTTTAATTATAAAAATCTTAAAACATCTTATCGCAAAAAATGATCAATGAGTTGAAGCCAAAAAAAAATTTTGTAAGAAAAATGATGCTTTTAATTGCTATCAGCCAATGTTGAAGACTGATGTAACCGAGTCCTCTGAAGAAAAGGATTCCATGCATTAAAAGCTTTTTATATTTCTATTTTATTGAGTCCGAATTTGTTTTGAAAAAGATAACTTTCCCCATTGTAAACCCTTCACTTTCTTTTCCCTTCTTATCAAGCACAATCAGTATGAACTGTTGATAATGGAGATTCAATTTCAGCATCATCACATCTTGACCTTTTTTGATCAAAAGAAGGAGAATTTCTCCCATATTTTGTTCAAGTTTTTCAGACGGGATGAAATAAATAATAGAAAGGTAGATGGTGACGTAGAAGTAGTAGAGTTAGATAACGAAGAATGTGCAGAGCTAGAATATGAAGAAGAACATGCAGAATTAGATGTTGAAGAAGACTATGAAGAGTTAGATGATGATGAAGAATATCCCAGGTTACGAATCATTGATGATGGTCCTGCCTACTTCAGGAAAATCACAGCAATGCACAAAATCGAGAATAAAATGAAAACAACGGCAAATAATACCTGAAACAAAATCTTGACTGATCCAAGTAGAGTGAATACAATTATCTACAATCTATTTCAAAAGAATCCGGAACAATAAAAATCACCATTAATTATCTACAACCTATTTTAAAAAGACCAAGAATAACAAAACCAAGAAGCAAATCCTACCTCTCATTCCAAATAATAATAGATATTTTATTACTAATAATAATTATAAATTAAATAAAACTTAAAAATAAATTATTTTCATTTAAATTTATTTTAATATTTTATATAATATTTATTAATAAAATATTAATAAAAATATATATTTTTAAATAAATAATTTAAAAACTCTTATTTATAAACTAATATTTATTTTATATATTTTTAATTATTAAATCAAATTTATTTGAAATGTATATATTTTAAAAATATATTTTAAATTTAATTATATTTATTAATTTAAATTTATATATTAAATTAAAATTGTGATTATTATTTATTATTATGATTTTTGGAGACAAAGTTAAAAATATACAGTACAATTGTACTATATCACAATAGACTATTTTTTAATTTTTAAAAAATTCAAGGACTATTTTATAAATTTTAAAAATTACTCTTAACAATACTCGGTATTAATTAGTACCGTACCAGAACCTAAACCGGCACTAAATCTGGTACGGTATTCGTAAGATTGGTCATTATTTGAAATATTAGTTAAATGTCAGTTAATTTTGCAAAAATAAAAATACCTGCAGACAAATATTAAAAAAACAATCTAAAAATATCAAAACTCTTTATTCCGGCACCAAATTGTCTGTGCCACTAACGTTGGCCCTATTCTGCGCCAGATTTAAAACATCAACATTTTAACTCGTTTTAATTAAACCAAACCTCAATGCTTCAGCTTATTTCGCTTGAGCCAAGTCGATTCCTTGTCTTTCTTTGATTTTGCTTCCCGCCTCAACTCTTTTTTCCCCTGTTAATTCATAGAACCTCTCCATCCTAGATCGAGTTTTGGGATTCTTAAATGCTGAGGTATGCTCTGTGACTCTCTCACTTTTGTTTCTTCCACTCTCTCGCATACTTTCTTGTATGCTTGCTCTTTTTCTCTAACCATTTTGGGTGCTTTTCTTTGCACAAAAACATAGAGACAGTGATTGTCTAAGTACCCCCCAGAAAAAGAGTTTTAAAGGTAGAGAGTGACGAGAACTCCCTGGTCTAATTTTATCTTTTGGGTTTGATTTCTTAGAGGAACTAACTTTGTTGGTGAGAGATGCAGATTAGGTGTTACCAGGCGACCATGTCCTCATATCAGGACTCTCTCAAAGTCTTGGAGGTTGATATACAACATCCTAATGTTTTGTAAGTTTTGTTTCTGTAATCAGTTTATGTTCTTTTCACTTTGTTTCGAAATTTCCGGTCTTTTTCCTTTCTTCTTCTTCTTCTTTCTTCTGTACTTTTTGAAAAGGGCGGTTCTGGTTATTGTTTCATGGAATGAGAAGTAGGATGTTGAAGGGGAAAAGAAAATGAGGATAAACTAACACATCATTGTAGGTTTCCCAACGAAGATGCATTTAGTTCTTGGAAGATTTTAAAAATTCTTAAAAGATTCAACATTGTTGATTACCCAAACCATTCAACTCAAAAAACCATTCACCAAGCCTTATTTATGAACTAATCATGCTTAGACAACATTAATTTGGATGAATTGGTGTTAAAGTATGATATGAATTGAGAATATCTGTTTGAAGATTTTTAGAAGTGATGATTCTTCTCTTATGTAGAATGGGGCTTTGGTTGTGAATGTGGAAGAGCAATTTTGATAAGGAATTTGAAGGTTTTGAGGAATGCCCCATAAACTACAGTGTCATCCATACTGCAAACCATAACCTTCCTCATCTTGCCTACAGGACTTGCAAGCACAAGTTCCATTCTGCCTACCTATACAAGTGGTTCTCAACCTCTCACAAATCATCATGCCCGTTATGCCAATCTCTATTCTGATACACTTCCATGATCATCATGGTCCATCCTGAAGCCTTAAAGTCACAATAGCAACTACAGTGCAGAACTTTAAGAGATTACCCATTACCATAGCCTCAGTTTCTCACTGCAGTATATTGACGTGGCTAAGGCCCTTGGCTGTGTGATCATTGGCAGAATCGATGACAATACAATGCACACTGGTGAGGCAACATTTTGCCTAGCTGACTAAAGGCAATGACACATAAGCCCTAAACTCCCAACGAGACTCTAGAAGGCAATAGGAATGAAGATTTATGGTACATGAAATTTGGAAGCAAAAAGTCAATATGACGATGCTATGTAATCAATAGTTAGTATGTACATAAAATTTTAATGATAATTTTCTGTTGCTTACTGGCGATAATAAATAGTTCTGGAATTTCTGTCCTGAACTAGTCATTTTCAAGGTTCATTATGTTTCAGTTGATCATGTTTCCTTCCGGATCCATACTTGTAGGAGATGTAACCGCTTATGATATTAAAATCTGCATGGAAAATGTCTCAAGTTGTTGATAAATTTGATTCAATCATTACAGGCGTTGAAGTTAACAAGGATTAGAATGCTTTAAATGGTTATCCATACGTGCACATATGTCATCATGACCATTTGAAAGTATTATTAGATGGAACAACTATAGAATGTGTTAATAATACAGAGTGCATACTCTTGCTACAAGAATTCTCTATTCTAGCAAGTCTACGACATCCATGAAAATGCTATTGATTTATTCTAGCACTAAAACTGCCTGCATCATCCTGAGGATAAAAAATTGCAATTTTCCAATCCTAAATTGAGAAAAGAAAGTATTTTGCCAAATCGGCATTTGGGGATTCTTGAAGAACATCAAGTGCAAGGTGGATGAAAAGCACAGGACCACAGAACATGTGAACTTAACTGGTGAAACAAAGAAGTCATCTTGAAAAGGTCATCAGATAAGAGGAACTTGCCAACTGCTATTGAATGAGAAAAAGCACCCACCATCATCTCATTATGCATCATAGACCTAAAAGCATTTACCCGCGGAAGATAAAAACAATAGATATGTTACATATGAACTGAACTCCATCAAGGTTGCATTATTAGCAAAGTAATCAACTGTAACTATGAGTAAGGAGCAGGGAATCAAATCTCTGAAGGTTAACTCGTTAGAAGGTAAGAATGTGCATTAATTCAACCAATTTTGCAAATAGTTATGTTATCATACAGACAATTGACAAATTGACAAGAATGCATTATGATATATAATTTGAAGCTAACCATTGCAAGTTCTCTAGCATGGATTGGTTGGCAAGATTTCATGGTTGGTGGCTCATACTGGATAGATAACATCTTGGAGTAAATCAAGGGATATTTCAAAACAAAAACAACAGGACCCTAAATTATAGCATATTCTAACTGCTAAATATGCAATACAAGGATTTAAATTAAATCAAAACTCTTACTTGGTCAATTGCAATAAGCACAGGTATGTCTTTCATAAGTGACAACTCCTTCCTCAAGCGAACAAGGACTCCAACAGCTGCTTGTGTGTACTTCATTCCTACTTGAATGAGGTCATATCAAGTTGAGTCCTATTTATAAGGTCAATGACCTGCATTGCAATGACTTGAGACTCATTAAAGAAGTAAGACACTAGATCAAGCTAGGATAGTAGATATTGTCAATAAAGTAAACTCAATTTTCTTCCTCAATGTACAAAGAAGAAAGTGAATTTCACTAAGATACAATTGCCAATTATCAAAAAGAAGATGTCATCTTTTTACCGTGGCAATATAAACAATTTCGATATGATTGATCTTGTACCTTTTTTCTCTAACCAGGCCGCATCTCAGCTACAACACATAAAAACTCTTTATTGAATCACTGTAAGTTATCCTTCAGACTCCGATCTAAGAAACCAAAAATTGATCACACTAAACCTTAATCAAAACAGAAGAAACCAAAAGCAGCTCAATAAAATTGAACCAGAACCACGAAGCTAAATTCACAAGAAGCCACGAAGTCAGAGACAGAATCCGTATAGTCAAAAGAATCCCAAAGCCCTAAATTCCCTTATAAAGCATCAATCTTTTGGGACTTTAAATCTAAAGAAGCTTATTCTAAGACCAAAGGCAGCTTAAACAAAGAAAGATAGGCAAAGAATAGATAAAGAGTATGTGGCCAAAACTAAAAGGAGGAGAAGACTATAATGCAGTATTAGAACATGAGAGATTATGATTCAGAGGGTAAATGGGTATTTGCAAAACAGAACGGACTTAACTAGAACTTGAAGAATCTAAAAAGAGAAGGGCCATAAGCTCGATTACCTAACTGAAGAAACAAGAAAAGCAGTGCTGTAAGAGCAGAAAGATTCAATCTTTCTAATTTCTGCGAAGCTGATTCTGGATCTCAAGGAAACAACCAACAAAGAAGCGAGATTTGTAAAGAGAAAGAGAAATGAAAATTGCAATAATAATAAGTGGTGTTCTTCAAGTTAAGGCATTTTTGCGTTGTGAGATACAAATGGTAAAGGATCGATCTTTGGAATCTATAATTTATATATTGTGTCGTTTTTGCAATTGGGTAAAGCAAAATAAGGAGCATGCAAGAACTAGGCTTGTGAAGTGAATTTGCGAAAATATGAAGTACCAACAAAGAGCATTAGATCGTCTCTGCTAATGCATGTTCAAAAATTCTCTATAATTGAAATTTATTACCGTTGAATGTTAACTCTTCAGCTCCAAAGAGAACGAAATTTTCCAAAAATAAGAAATGTCAGAAAAAGTCCATACTGTTGGTGGATCGACCGACCATGATTACGATGACAACTCTTTCCTCCGAGTTACCCGTCTCCAATCAACCAAAACCCAGAACACCAAATCCTTAAAGTGGTCAAAGCTCCTATTTGCTTAAACTCAGAACACCAAATCCCAGAGTACGTGAGTAGTTGATGGAGAGAAAGAGTGTCTTTGTGTGAAGAAAAGGGGCGATTGTAATAGAATAAAGAGAGAAGACGCATCTAAGAGCAAGATGGAAGAAGTAAAGCGGGAAGCAAAATCAAAAGGAGGAGGAGACGTTGGCTTGGCTTAGGTAAAGGAGACGTTGGCTTGGCTCAAGCAGAGGAGACGTTAGTTTTAATAAAACATCGACGTTTTAATTTTGGCACAGAATAGGTACAGAATTAGTGGCATAGACGATCTGATGCCCTTTCTTCCACTTCCTTGTCACCTCATCAATGTTAGCCTCCCTTTCTCTCTCGTCTCTTCACCCTCCTTGAGTTGTCTTTAGGTCACTCTCACTCTCCTCCGATCGTCTTAACGTAGTCTCTATAACCTCGTCATCTCTTCACTTTGTTGTCCCCGTCACTAGTTGTCATTGTAATTGCTAATCTCTCACAAATGGTCACAACGTCGAGTCACAATGCCCATTACAAGTCGCAACTCGTTGCAGTTTTGAGTCTCTTGGCGCCTATCAAAACACATAGTAGTCTCTACGTTTGCATTGCACTGAACGCACCCCACGACGCATTACAAATCATCCTCCAGGCTCTACCTCTAATTCTCCACCTTCGCATCACATCACTCTCCACCATCGCCTTGTGTGGTGTTGTAAAATTCCATTATCATGAGCTTGTGCCTGTGATAAAGGTAAAGCCAATGTTGCATTTTGCAATTAAAAAATCTCCTAAACCTGTGTGTGATATTTGATAAATTGATAATGTAATTGCTTGTGTTGTGATTTTGTGAACCTGTGGTATGGACTTATGAATTGGGATTGTAGATGTTTGAACTTGTGTCATTCATAAAAGTTAACAAAGTGTTGTTTGGAAATTGGAACTGATTGTGTTTTTGTGATGTGGGAAATTGGAAATTTAAATTGGATTATAAATTTGAGGTTATTTATTTGTTGCCTAAAATTTGAAATTGGATTATGAATTTGAGGTTGTACTTGTCTGAAATTTGGGATTGAGATATAATAAAATTTAAATGAAAGGGTAGTCTTTGTTATAAATTAAGTTATATATTATAACTTGAATTTTATAATCATCAAAATACATTAGTTAGTTTATATAGTAATTGTACAAATTAATCTATAGTTGTGAGTTTTATGTCTATGATTGGATTATTTAATCAAGTAATCAATAGTTATATAAAATAAGTTATAGTTAAGAGTTTATGGTTAGATCACATAATTATACAAAATAGGTTATAGTTGTAAATTTATGTTTAAATTTTATAGTCACACAAAATGAGTTATATTTGTAACTTTATAGTTGAATTATGAGATTACACAAATTTAATTATAGATGTGAGTTTATGTTGAATTATGTAATAATACAAAATGAGTTATAGTTATGACTTGTGAGTTTGTAATTGAATTATATAATCATATAAAATAGGTTGTAGTTTGGTTTATTTTTGAATTATATAATTACACAAAAGAGTTTATAGTTGTGACCTTATGTTTTAATTATGTAATCATACAAAATGAGTTATAGCTGTGAAAGTGTAGCAATTAATGTATATATTTGATGTTTGGGATTAAAAAGAAATATGAGTTATTAAGAAACTATGATTGATCTATTTATTCGTTTTTTTAGACAACTTTATTTTGATATGAAGTTATTAAGTTAATCTTGATATATGTCTTTATTTATTTTTATTGATAAATAGAAGAAAGTTCAAATACTTATGGTAATTCAACAAGTTCAGGAAGATTTAATGATCTAGCTTAGGCTCATACTAGATTGATTCTTGGAATGAAAAACCATACCTTTTGTTTGTATTATAACAAGCATTTGAAAAGTGGGAGAATCATCTTATTAAGGAAGTATTTAGCTAGGGCCAAAGATTATAGAAACTTTGTAAAAAAAGTGAGTCATAATGTGAAATGACAAATGAAGACTTGCTTGAAGAGTATCAACATGAAAAAGATAGAAGGGAAAGATTAAACTACGAAATTGGTAGTAGAAGTTCTTTTGTTGGTGGTCAAGATGATAATGAAGATGTTGCAGGTGGTAGTATTTCTACCCAACAAGAAAGGAATGTTGCACCTGATATTAAAAAAAAGAAGAAGGCATGTGTCTAATTTTTTTGCAACACAAACAACTCGTAAAGCTCAACCTTCAATCCATAATGCTTTATAATCTAGAGAAGCCGCTCATAATGTAAACATAAAAATGGCTAGATAGTGGTATGATTCAGGTATAACATTTAATGTTGCTTAATCTTATTATTATTAGCCTATGGTAGATGTTATTGCCTCTTATGATCCAGTATACAAAGCTCCCTAAATTGATGACTATATAGGTAACTTTTGAGTAGCTTTGTTCATGAAACAAAAAGTTATTTGCATGAAAGCATAATGACTTAGGCTACTTATGAGTGTTCAATCATATGTGATAGTTTGAAAATAGAAGATAATAACCTATTATTACTTTTTTGGTTTATTTTGCAAAGGGGGCAATTTTTTTAAGTCTATTGATGCATTTAGCCTTGTTATTAATACTAATATTTTATTTCAGATATTTGATAAAGTTGTAAATGAAGTTAGGATAGAAAATATTGTTCAGTTTATTACTAAAAATGATTTTGCTTATAAAGCAGCTAAAAGAAGATTACAAAGCAGATATAATTCTTTTTATTAAATTCCTTGTATTGTACATTGTATTGATCTTATATTGAAAAGTATAGGAGATGCTAGATATTTTTTTTATTGATGAAATTTATAGAATGCAAAAAAAGGTGAATAAGTTTATCTACAATAATGCATGAGTCCTAAATTAAATGAGAAAGGATTTAAAAAATGATAGGAATTTGTATCGTCCTGCTATTATAAGATTTTTAACTAATTTCTTATCACTTCATTATTGTATTATAATAAAGGAGTTGAGACAAATAGTTATAAGTGATAAGTGAGTTGCATCCCAATGTGTTAGGTCTAATGCTAGATTGGAAGTTTATAAAATTATAAATTAAGATAATAAATTTTGGCCCCTATTTCAATTTATCATCTGATTTTATAAGCCCTTGGTGAGGGTACTTTGTCTACTTTGTCTGACTGATAGTGATGAGATAGTAACAATAAATTATTTTTTATGATGTTATAAATAAGGTAAA
Source organism: Erythroxylum incrassatum (assembly GCA_026546855.1). NCBI lineage: Eukaryota > Viridiplantae > Streptophyta > Magnoliopsida > Malpighiales > Erythroxylaceae > Erythroxylum > Erythroxylum incrassatum. Next base: position 18,027,930 of record JANVCL010000001.1, read on the forward strand.
GAAAGTAATTAAGGCCAATCTAAAAATATGCTTTCTTTATACATACCTTATCTTGTAGTTATCAACAAGAGATGAGAAATGTAACTTTACTCTCTGTTTGAAGGTAGGACACTTTTGAATCATAGTGTTTAATTTAAATCAAGTTTTACAAGAAAAACTAAAGTTAATAAGAGAATGTTGTTATTAACTATTACAATTATTGTTGTTTATGAGATGATGCAAGATCTCTAAAGTTCGAAGGTTAAAAACTGAAGGTCCTATGTGTTCATATTAATTTAAAAAATATCTAGAAGGGCTAAGAAGAACTCTATTTTAATTGGCTTGATTAAGAAATCATAGGCATAAATTTCTTACTCTCTGTGCCAAATGTGATTCTTCTTATATCAAACAATACAATCAAATTATAAAAAGGTAGTAAATTCCTAATTGTCATTGGTAATAAATTAAAGGATAAACTATAAATAAATAAATAAGTTTTACTCAATTTTACAATATTGGTCCAAACTTTAAAAAGTGGTGTAAAAATATCTCAACTTTTAATTTTTGGTAAAAATAGTCCTCTATGAGACTCTATTAACAATGCCGACATGATAACTAACATTTTTGCCACATTGTTGACACATGTATTATTATTTATCATGGGTAAAATTAATATTTTAAAATAGGAAAAATATATTAAAAGTATAAATAAAATTAATATTTTAAAATAGAAAATATATATTAAAAGTATAAATTGTAAAATCCCTAAATCACCTTCTCCCACCATCCGAAAAATTATGTCAACCATATCAAGTCGAGTTCCCTTTCTGTTTCTAGTAAAAACAAGTTTTCTTGTTGGTTCTTTGAAGAAATATAATATTTTGACCATAAAATTTTAATTTTGCTTTGAATGTGAAGAACTAGAACAAGAACAATCGAAGATAAAATGAGAACATTAAATTCCAAACTTGGGATGTTTTTTCTTTTAGTTTACATGTCAGTGAATCTAACAAACTAAAAGTTGAAGTTTTTTGTCCAATTTGTGCCTCAAGAGATAGCTTGATCTATAGATTGATCATATACATTAAATATTACTATTTTAGAATATGTGTATAGTGATAAATAAGATTTGGTGTTTGCACAAAAGGTTCATCCGCTGGAGAAAGAGTTTTGAGATAGAGAACAAGCTGGAGCCATAAATACAGACCCAATTGGCTAAAAAGCTAGGAACGTAACCTAGGAAAATGGTTATGTAAAAAGCTAGGAATGTAACCTAGGAAAATGGTTATGTTGTTCCAGAACAGATTGGCTTGATAGGAAACGAAGATAGAGGCTCGTTTGAGCTCGTGAAGAACTAATAGCGCAATGATGGATGAGGACGGTACACAATTATATTCGATGTGCTGTCTTAGTTAATAGTGTCCAATCGGGTGGAAAGTGACGACGGCTGGAGTTATTTACCAGAAGTATTCACCGCTGCATCAGCAGATGTTGATGATCACAGGTGAGGACAGGAGAGTGTTTTCGGAATTTTGATATTTTTGGTTTTAAAATTATAATTTCATTTTAAAATATTAATTTCATACATGAAAATTAATAATACCCGTGTTATCAACGTAACAAAAATATTTATTAATGTAACTAGCCCTATTACCATCGTTGATAAAAAGTATAAAAACTTGCTATTTTTGTAAAAAATTGAAAGTTAAAATATTTTATATATTTAATGTTTGAATAGTATTATAAAATTAAATAATATTATAACTTTTATAATTAAGCATAGATTAAATTAAAATTTTCATTTAAGTGCTAGTATTATGAGAAACATAAAATGGGAAGAGTTTGCTTAAAAACACATAATATATAGATAAATAAAAAAATTGCATTATGTACACTATCTAATATATAATATAATGAAATATTTATCTATTACATTTTCAAATAGATGAAAATTCATTATCTTCTTTTTTTCAATAAGCCACTCCTATTAATACAGCATTCAGCACAACTATATTACAACTTAAAATCTCCTTTTCTTGCTCGTAAGAAAGAACTAATGCTCAATATATACTATATGATATATATTCAACAATCTTAACTACGTGTAGATTGTTCATTATCTATTGTAAAGATCACATTCATCATTTCCTGTATAGATTGCCCATTATATAATCTAACAATAATATCTTAACAAAATAGTAACATCATGTATATAAAAGGCTTATACTAGAACGATCAATAAGAACAATACTTTAATTCTTCTTCGTGGTATCGAAGCCTACCTACATTATAGTCATTATGTTTAAATTAAGCTTATAGATCTCGCAGATCCTTCCTTTTCTTCAAACCTACACTGCCTAAATTTTATAAATGCTTTGTTGCACAACACAACCAAACACTATAGCATATAACACAATCATTAATAATAATAGAACTTTTATATATTTAACTAACATCAAAACATGATAGACAACAACACTCCTACCTTGCCTTTAACTCAAATTACCATTTTTAACATCTTTGGATTCAAGAAATTATCTTGCTTGGTGAAAACAAGTTCAAACAAATCTTGACCACTATTGATACCACTAGATGTCTTTAATAAAAATTCTACCTCTCGAGATTACATCAAATGGCAAAAACTTGATAGCCTTGTTTATTGCCCCCTTACTATCTCACTCTCTGTTGCCATCACACATTTCGTTCTCAAGTGGTAACAATCAACTTCTCACCTGTCACTTCTTTAAAAAAAGTTCCATAAATTGAAGAAAGGGTCTACATTTATCACCGACTTTCTCTCTATTATCTCCGACACAATTGATGAACTTGCAACAATTGACGAAATCATCTTAAAGGATGATCTTGTCCTCTTCAACTTAAATGCCTTACTTACTAAATATGAATCTTTTTGATAATAGAAAAGAATAGAATTGGTATGTAAATGTATTGTTTTCTTATATATTGATGAATAACTTTGCACCCTATTTATACAAGTCTTGTGGTATATGAGTTGTCGAGATAATAACAGATAAGATACAGAAAATAAATTCAAATGAGATACGGAAGATAAAATCGAATACAAGATAATGCAAATCATAATAATGCTGGTGAGATTGTAGAAGATCTGCACATGTTTATCACTTTTATTACCTTCATTGAACATCATGACTCAATGAACAACTCCTCTCTTATCACTTACCGCCTCCATCTTTCCTTGAAATAATGTTTGTCTTCTTCTATGGTGGCAAAACCCTATTTCGTGGAAGTGACAAAGGCAACTCTCGACGAACTTAAGGAGGTAGACAAAATCTTAATCCTTTTATGTCTTCCACTAACTTTTGGTAGGTCGAATCTTAATAAGGGCCCAAAATTCACTCCTATAACCAACATTCTTCCTAAGCCTAACTCACATAAATTACTTCTTCAACCTATTCCACTCAAGTCCATTACTTAACTCAAATTCCTAACCAAGCCCTTTATTAACCTCATTTTAATTTTAACATATCTTATAAACCTCCCTCCCACTGTCAAATTTGGTGGAAATGAGGCCTTATCAATTTGGCTACTCAAAATTTTTAAATAATTCATTTGGTCCCAAATATGATCTTAATACTCTTACCATAGAATTCTCCATCATTAATATTGAGACTTTTCTTGACAACTCGTAGTTTGCCTTAAGTATTGTTATTGAGATAGTACTGTCACTGTTTATATGACACTCAACACCCTTTGTAGATTTGTGACATTGTATAACTGTTGGCCCCTGATTTTTTTTAATTTGATTAAACATGATTAAATATTTTTGGAGTCTTGATAGATTAATTTGTGTTAGAATTAATTGGCATGTTAGTGTTAATGAGGTTATATGGCATAAGTGATTAAATTGAAGTGTTAGAAGGGATAAGTTTCATTAAGGGCATTTTGGGCATGTCACTTAAGCATTTAAGTTCCTAAGCTAATAAGTAAGGGCATTTTGGACTTTTTAGCATTAGTGAGGGTATAAAAGCAAGAAACATGAGTTGGCTTTCATTTGAAAGAAGCAAGAAACGAAAATTGAGAGAGGAGAGGAGAGGGAGTGTCGTAGGAGGAGAAAAAGAAGAAAAAGTTAGGGCTTCCATTTTTTTGGAGTTCAAGAGAGTTTTTGGAGTTATTTCAAGAAGGAAAAAGCTAGAGGAAAGTTCAAGCTTCCATTTGAGCCAAGAAACCCTTTGATTGGGTGAAGATTTAAGGTAAGGGTTTTTCAAGTTTTTGGATTTTTGATTTGTTCTTGGTTCAAAGGGGTTAGGAAATGGTTAGGTTTAGATAGTTTACGATCAATTTCATGCTTTGGGTTCTTTAGGTCTTCCAATTTTTGGGAATCCTATTAATTTGGGGATATTTGTGTTATGGTTGTTGAAGAAGAGCAAGGGAGGCCAAAGGAGCAAGGAAAATCTGGTGGGTTACATTTTTTTACTTGTGTTAATAAGTCATAAATGCTTTTCAATTCAATGAAATTAATGACTTTTTTCAACTACCATTTTAAGTGAGCATTTATGGTTCTTTAAATGCTTGAGAAATTGCTTTATATGCTTGTTGTATGAGAATTTTGGAAATAAGTTCAAATTGTTTTGTAAGTATTGTATTTGTTGGTTTTGATTGAGTTGAAGAATGATTA
>JANVCL010000001.1:18050204-18065830 GCA_026546855.1 Erythroxylum incrassatum
AAGTCTAAGGATCAATTATACAACCATCATAATGAGATAATCCACAGACACACAAGTAATGTTCCATTTGGGATTCTAATAATTTGGTCAGTTCAGTGAACTTATTCTCTAATAAGCATTCACATGTTTGTTTAAGTATCTCCATACTTTAATCTATGAGATCGATTATTTTTCTCCATAAGAAAGAAACAAATATGTGCTAGTCTAACCATTTCATCAATACCCTATCTTGATGAAACTGTGACTAGGAACATTTTAAGAATAATACAAAATGCAATTTGAATCTCATAATTATAATCACATTATAATTTCTAATTACATAACAATTATTTCAGGGATTTTATCTTTATGATTAATAATAAAATAATTAAAATGCACAAAGATAAAAATACCTTTTATTGAATAAAACAAAATTTATATAATTAAAAGTACAACCAAAATTGGCTGCAAGGGCATAAACCAACACACACCACATTTATTGCAGTCCTGAGCAACCTCAATCAGAGCAGAGACACCTCAGTTAAAACTTATATTTAAATTCAATAATTAAATGGATTATATACTAGAGTAGAAAAGTACACCAGCTGCTCAGTATCACAAAGTGAACGTATGACCTGTAACATTAAAAAAAGAAAGTCTCAACTCAATGACAATTATGAGAAAGAACCTAGAAACTAGAAAAGAAGCAGACTTATATAATATCGTGCCTCAGTATTTCATGACGATCTCTGGGATCGAAAATCTGTGAGTTTATGGTGATCTTTGCTCAATTAGGCTTAAGTCAATGTGTTGGCTTTATTTGTGCAAATTATCTTATTACTTAGATTCAGTATTACTAAAGCCATAATCTTGGAAGCTTTTTATGATGAAGTTATATTTTGATGTTGTGCATTAATTTAAAAAAAGATCTAGAAATCGTCCACTAAAATTGAAGACGATGGCAACACAATTATTATCTCTTTGTTGTCTTGTTTCAAGGTAATTTTATCATTTCTTATTTTAGTTATTCTCCCCACGACATAGCTCATGTATTTTTTTCGTTTATTTGTTTTACACTAATGGCCCCTTTTACTGTATGAATATTATTTTAATGATTTAAAGATGATCAGATCTCCCATTCTTTAAACACAGTGCAATGTACTTCATGAAATGACATTTTGTGCACGTAAAGATTGGTTATAGAAATTTGTATATGATTGGTAGTTTTGTTGCGTGAGCACTTGGTTTTTCAACCTAAGTGGTAGATTAGGGAAGCTAATTCAATATGCATTTGTCAGGAGAAGATGTTAAAAATTCACAAATAAAGCAATTTTATATTGCAAAAAAAATAAGGATGAAGTAAATTATATATAAAGGTATAACTTATAACCGATTATCTTAAAATTTTTAGTTAAAATATGATATTCTAGTTGCATACAAGCTTATGTAGAGCTGATGTAATTTTTCCTCGGAATCCTTTAAGTAATATCAAAGCCAATCTTATCCTGAATTGTTTGAATATAGGATTGTTGGAAGTTTTGATAATGATTTGTGTTCAAATAATCATTTAAGCTAAGTTTTGATAATGGTTTATATTCAAATAATCATTTTGGTTTACAAATATATGAGTTTATGGCTATTTTTGTTCAGGTTAAAATCAATGTGCAAATTATCTTATTAATTTGATTTGGTCTAAATAAAGTTATAATCATGGAATGATGATATATTTTGATGTTGTATGTTTAATCTAAGAAAAAGGATCTGGAAGTCGTCCCCTAAGGTTGAAGACGATGGTGTTTCACAACAATAATTGACATTTCTTATATTGTTCATTCTCGCTAATATGCTTTTTTCTTTTATTTGTTTTACAGTAGGGTCCTTTTACTTTATGAACATTATGTTAATAAGTTAAAGATGATAAAGTCTTTTATTCTTCAAACACAGTCACGTGAAGCACTTTATGAAGTGACATTTTCGTGCATATGAAATTGGGTTTATATATTTTATTGGGAGAGTATTTGACAAAACTGTAATTTTTTGGGACCACAAACTGTCATATGCATTATGTCATAATTAATAATATAATTTCGATGACTATTATTATCATTCGCACTATAATAATTATTTCATTTTAGTGACATGCTATTACTAATTTTGGATACTAGTATTACTATAACAACATCATTAATAATAACAACTATTTTTTGCATAACATATTTTAGCGCAATTTCATAATTTATTACGTTTTTGTTTATATAGATTAATTACGCCTATTTTAGGTGTATTTAGTGTTACATATATTTTATCTTCTTATGGATTCATTAATTAATTTTAAATATCTAATTTAAATATACTTAATTCTTCACTTGGATTGATGGAAGTGACATATGATAAAGCAAACATATCCGAGAGGAGGGCAAATTGTGTGTTATTTTAAAAAAATTTGCAAGTTACTTTTAATTAATATAATGATAGGGGCTTGTTAAAATTGAAAAGAATCTCTTACAAGTTCAAAACAGAAGGAGTCTATCATAAAGTGAAGGATTCTCTTGTCAAAATACACACACACATACACACACACACACACACACACACTATAATGAGAAAATTTAAAGGTTAAAAGAAGAGAGAAAAGGATGCAGTTAATTTATACTAGTTTGGTTTACAATCTAAGCCTACGTTCGGTTCTCAAGTATCCAACTTGAGTGTTTCACTAAAATCCTAAGTAGTAATTTGACGGGCCTCTTTAAGCTAATGAGTACACATTTTTTAAGGTTCTTTAACTTTCCAAAGTAATAGTATTTAGCTAGCCTCTACAAACTCTTAACAAATGAAGAAGTAATTTGCGGAATATGAGCTTCAATGATTTCTCTCAATAGAGTACTTTCACTTTCTGAGACATAAGGAGTTTGATATAGATATGACTTTTGATGTTGTTGAAGTATTTCAAGAATCTGACATATGCCCCCCGTTTTCGCAAAATGCAGTGACTCTTTTTAAATAGACATTGTCTTCAACTAGTCGTTGCTTCATTTCTATTTCAAGTCGACTTTAAATTTTCAGTATTATCTTTGCTAGAATCTTGTAATAATCAACTGTTAAGAGAAATCTAGAGCTGATTGAAAAAAAATATGATTAGCAGAATCCTTCCAGATTTTGTAAAATAAAAAAAGTCAGTTCATAAAAAAAGTTCTTATAAGAAAGGAAGTAGTTATCCTATTGAGAATTAAACTGTTAATAATAAAAGAAAATAAATCCAATTTGAATTTTGAAATATTATATGGTCATCATCAAAATCATTAATAACAGTTCTTGAGATAACAATCTCCCCCTTTTTTATGATAACAAACAATAACAGATATATTTTCAAAATTTAGCTAATAATGAAGGTTAAAAAGATACCTATAAACTTTATAAATTGTTACTAATTAGGAGTCTTTCCTTTCTTAGTAAGGAGCCTATCGTTAACAAATCACAGATTAAAACTTTATAGATTCAGTTAGGCTATTTTTGGTTAGGGGTTTATTAATGGAATATAATAGAATGTAATATTATTCTATCTTTTAGGAGGAGGGTTTATAATGAAATGGAATGGAATGAAATGGAAGAGGAGGGTTTTATATTACATCTCATTTCATCCTAAACAATAAAAATAAAAAACCTCTGATTTAGGGGGTTTAGGAAGAAATATAAAATGATAAACAACTTTACACTATATTACATTATAAACCCTTCATCCAAACAACATTTTACTATACTACATTATGAACTCTTCCATCCTTCCCAAACAACAATTTTCTAATATTACATCTATTTACATTCCATTCCATTATAAACCATTCCATTATAAACTTTACGTCTAATCAAACATAACTTTAGTAACATATATCACAGATTCATCAAGCTCACAAATCATGCAAGTATATCATACATCTTTCACCAAAATATATCGTCATCTTAATTATCCCCCTTTGTTTTATCAGAATGTGGAGGAAAAAGAATGAATCAGACAAAAATAGCAACAAAGTTATCGAAGAGATATTTAACATGTCATGCTTAAAATCATTCAAAGGCGAAAATATGTCATTAACTTTTAACTCTCCCCAGTTATCAAATAAATATCTACTCTCCCCTGCATTAAAGCTGAGAATTCTTCATAGAAGGATGAATTAGTATCACCAAATATTATGTCATCAACATATATTTGTACTATAAGTAAATCATTCTCCTTTCTTTTAATAAATAAGGTTTTATCTACCTTTCCTCTTTTGAAGTTATTCTCAAGCAGAAAATTACTAAATTCTCATACTATGCTCGAGGAGCCTGCTTTAGACTATACAAGGCTTTAGATAACTTCATCACATAATTTGGATGATCTTCGTTCTCAAAACTTGGAGGTTGTTTAATAAACATTTATTTGTTAATGTATTCATTTAAAAATGCACTTTTGTCATCCATTTGGAATAACTTAAAATGTCTATAATAAGCGAATGCAAGTAGATTTCTAATCAACTTTAACCTAGTAATAGGTGCATAAGTCTTGTCAAATCAATACCATCATATTGATTATAATCTTGAGCTATAAGTCTAGCTTTATTTCTTACCATATTACTATTTTTGTCACAAAAATCTTCAAATTTTCTTCCACGACTGCTCCAAATTGACAAAATGTAGTACCCTTTTTCAATATGATTTTTTTTGCAAAACTCCATCTTTTCTTTCAATGTAGTTGAACTGTGATAATTCACCTGTTTTGTGTCTCGATCACCACTTCTGGGTTTCACCGTGGCAAACTCAACTTTCCAACACTGAATATGCTTTGGTATTTTAGACATAACTTTTTCTGTATATGTCCAAATGAACTGATTTTTTATTTGTGTAAACTAGAGACATAGGGCTACAAATTGGCTGAAGAAATCAAGTTTTAATTCAATCTCTAATAATTTCAATTTTTGGATGGAATTTGAGCATAGCATATTGTTTCAGTATAAGAACAGTCCGAAAATGTTTGGGGTATAACTTTCAGAGTAATAAACCAAATTGAATAATTTTGGAGTCATTAGAAACTTAAGAAAATGGGGAATATTTTTCTAGAAGAAAGTATTATCAAATTTCTTCATTTATCTTATCAGAAATTAGAAATCCTATTGAATAGAATTTTTGGCTATTGTTAAAGGAATTCAAGGAAGACAAGAGGAACAAAGGGTGAGATACCTTTGAGAAAGTCTTTAAGCAAGGAAATCAAGATGGGTTTCACATTTATAATTTAGTAATGAGCCATTAATGTTTTCTTCCAAATCAAGAAAATAAAATGATTTCAATTACTTCATAAATGTTGCTTTTGAATAATTTGCAAAATTGCTAGATGTTTCGGTATATGAATTTGGTTGATGAATTTCAAAATAAAGATGGAAATTCATTGAAACATTTTATGTTATTCCTTGAAAAATGTTATGGCATTTTGTATATTCGGAAAAAGAAGAAAAAGCATGAAAGTATGATGAAATGATTTGAGCATAAATTTGCTTGTGATTGAGTAAGAGAGGAACGTTTTGTTAGTCACGTGCACGTTGACCTATAGCCTTCTCTCAGCTGCCCGCTTGAGGCCACAAGATCCTGAGAATTTGGACGCGTTTTGTTCACGAAGTAAACTTTGATTTCTCTGTTTCGTTTCATATAACTCTCGAGCCATTTGTTTGTGCATTGCATCTTTGCATAGTCATAAATGGTGCATAATTGAGTGTTGTGTGATGATATTTGAACTATGAGTTTGAGTTAAGATTGTGAATTTGTTTGAAAATTTGAGAAATATGTGTTTTATAAATTTTCTATGACAAATGACACATTTCAATGATTTTGCTTATTCTTCATTATAAACTTGTTACCCACGAGCTTTAAGCTCACTCCCCATTTTTGTCCCATCTTCAGGTGATGAGGAAGAGATCGAGTGATCAAGAGTATAAGGACATTACTTCAAAACCTACATATTTTGGAATTAAGTTATTTTTGTAAAATACAAGGCTTAACCACATTTCAAGGATTTTTAGTTCAAGTATCTTATGTATTTTAGGATGTTGAGACATTGATGTATTGTGATTTGAAATGTCACTTCAGCTTTGTACAGAACTCTTATCTTTTGATGTTAATGAATTATGAATTATGTATGAATGATGTTAAGTTGAAATATAAATTTATGTATGGATAAGGTTGAATTGAAATTAGGTATACTTGAGGAAGTTATTGATTTGAGATGGTGAATTTTGAACATGAATTGTTGATACATAAGTGAGATGTTACGGAAAAGAAAAATAAAAATTATGAATGATGAGAATCAGTGGTAAGTGATGAATTAAATGAAAAGAGATTAGTGAGTATGATGAGATAATATTGAATTGTTATGAAATGATGATGCATTAGAGGGGGTGATTTTGGAACAACGTAAATTGAAAGTAAGGTAAGAGTGATGTATGAAACCATTAGAAATTTTAGGTTAAGGGGTTATGATTTCGGGATTTTCGCTGCAACGAAACCACAAGGATTGCCACAACGAACCTTTCCCGAGAGCAAATTCCCACTTGATACTGGAACTTTGCTGTAGCGGACTTTTCCCAAAGGGTCTCAGCAGAAGTTCCCGTCACGGCGAACCTACCATTTGCTTCCGAAGGATTTTTCCTTCCAAATGAAGGGTTTTCAACAATAAGACGCTCACGATTTTAAATGAGTTCCAAGAGTTGGCTTCGAAAAATCGGGACCCAACAATTTTGGTATCAGAGCATGAAGATGAATCAAAAATGGTTAAGGAGATTTTATTAGAATACGCTCACGTTTTATAGTTCAAGGGTTGTACTCCGGAAACGGGTTCCAACAATTATGCCTGAATTGGAATGACATATATGAGATATTGGTGAAGATGTATGCTGGAATGTTATGAACTGGAAAATTTTCATTGAATAGACTTCGGTATTTTGATTATATCTTGAACTGTAGATTTCTAAATGTATTGATTATTGATTCAAAATAAATTAGAGACATATGTCTGCAACTTTCGTGAAGAAGTCGAATGTTAATTCTATCTTTAAGCATTTCAAAATCTGGCTGGAAGTAGAGTTAGGAGTTCTGTTACAATTTAAAAACAGTCTGAACTATTTTGGATATAACTTTCAGTATACTAAATCAAATTGTATGCTTTCGGTGTTATTAGAAACTGGAAACATGGTGGAACAATTGTCTAGAAGAAAGTGTTACTGAAATATACCATTTTCCTTGTCATAATGATAATGCAAAGTTATCCTGAAAAGGGGTGCTAGGATGAAAATGCTGAGGTGTGCTGAAATTTGATAACTGGAATGTTTTTTACTGAATATGCTTCGGTATTTTGGCTATATTTTGATATGTAGATTTCCAAATGAAATTATTCTTAATTTAAATTAAACTAGAGATATTTGGCTACAAATGTTAAGAAGAAATTGAATTTGAATTCTGTTCTTTAGGGTCTTAAAGTTTAGCATGAAAATAAGTCTTGGCTTAGGCAATAGCACTACCAGGGACAGAAATTAGGTCTTATTGTTATTAAATAAAATGTATTGATATAGGTCGAATCAGACAAAGGTGTCTTTATAAAAATTATAGCTTATTCTCTTAGATTTTGATTGGTATAAAGTTTGTAATTTTTGGATATTGAAATTGAGAGATATGAGGAGTACAACTTGAATGCATGATCATGCATTAGCCAAAATTTTAAATGTACACAGTTTGTGGTTTTTTGAGCATAAATCATAAAATAATGAATCAAATTGTGCGATCTTGGTATCATTAGAAACTTAAGACATTGGAGAATAACTTTCCAGAAAGAAGTGTTGCCTAATTTTGTCATTTACCTTATCAGAATAATTATGTAAAGTTGACCCGAAAGCATATTATGAGAAAAAAAAATCTGAAATGATCAATTGGGTTATGAAATTAGCTTCACATTATTTTATTATGGTCCAAACCCTAAGTACAAATTATATTAATAAGGGTTTTGCTATCTAAATTATTTGGTGACAAAATCTCGATAAGATATCCGGAATTGTCATTGAACATGCATTGTGCATATTGTCTATACATTGATGTGCATAAAGAAAGACGTGTACATTTGTGCAAAATTATGACATATGTACTGGACGCCAGTCAGACATCGCTAGACCATCCAGGCAATAGCTTATTGGAGCGTATTATGAGTAACCTAATATGGTCTCACCTTGTTTTGTTTTGTTTATTATTGAATTGAATTTGATATTGATGAATGTGTATCGAATTGTGTATCGAATTCTAGACAATAATTGTCTAAGACGTTTGATGCATATGAATATCATTGGAAGTGCTACTTGTATGTGAATGAGAATGACTAATTGAATTTGATATGTATTGATTGTGTTCTGAATTCCGGACATGAATTGTTTGAGGAGTTTAATATTTGGGTATATATTAGAAGTGTTATGAATTGTTGCGAAACTTTGAATTCTCAATGAAAGTTCAATGCCGGACTTAAGTCCGATGATTTTGAGATTTTGACTATGCATCATTTGTGATTGTTGTACATGGTAAATTCTATAATTTATGCATTTTATAAAATGCATGTTCAGATAAAGGCTTTATGACTAGAGTAGCTAGTTTGATAGAGCTTTGAGCTCAGTTTTCTACACGTAGAGCTTTGCTCTGCAATTTCTATCTGCACATAGAACTTTGCTCCAAGATACATGTTTCTAACTGAGCCCAATGGGCCAGTATTTGTATCTGTATGTGAAAGGCACTCGGTCACAACAATAATAATGAATGTGAAGTCTCATTTGCATCTGTATTGATATATATATATATATAATTCTGATTCGCAATGATATCATGATTTGTCATGGTAATGTGTGTATTTAGATTATACAAGGTCTGAATGATTATATGTGAATTATGTGATCTTGTGTGATTGAGCTGGAAATCATTAATGATGGTTCACTCATTGAGTTTTCAAAACTTATAAAAATTGTAACGTGGCTTTTAGGTACGAGATAGGAGACCTAGTTCCTTAGACTGAACTAAAGGAATATTTTAGATTAAGTTATGGCTCAACGATCTGTCAGCTGACATCAGAAGAGTTGTAGCTTATATTTTGTAGTCTTCCTAGAACTTGTATAAGGTTTTGTAATTATTTGTTAATGGATATAGTGTAAGCTTTTGTTCAATGAATACAATGTGAGTTTTTGACAATGAATGCAAGGAATGGTTTTAATTTGATGACTTTTAAATTATGTTAGATGATGCCATGTTAAGTTGGATTTATGTTCGCTCTAATATGCCATTCTCATAGCATATGTACTTGAATGTTCTTGGGTATTTAGGTATATATTCTATAGTAGTGGGATGTTGCACTTGATCTTTTATATATTACTTGAATATTTGAAAAATTACCTTTTTAATATTAATAGGGGACAATTAGTGAATAAGATTTTAGTATAGGTCTACAAGATCACAAGTTCAAGTTGTGGAACTTACGGATAGGACCACTTTATAGCTTGGGTTGAATCTGATCCAATCGTTTAGTTTTGGCCAGTTTTTTTAACCATTGCTCGAGTTACAAAGCCAAGATGATTGTTCCTATAATATAAATGATAAATAAATTTTGTTCGTTTGAAAATTATAATCTTGTCTTCTCCTTATTGGCGAATAACTAATTAATAGTTTGTGTTGAATATAGTCAATCAAGTTAAATATGGTCTAATCGCTCAACTTGGTCCCTTTTTTTTAACATTGCTTAAGATACATTAATCCTAAGATGATTGTTTCTCTATTATAAATGATCCATAACTCTTGGCCATTTGAAAATTGGAATCTCATTTTCCTTTATTAACATTATAACAATTTTTTGTCTTTAGCGATTAGACAAAATTTTATTAGCTTATATCGTGAAAATCATTAGATGTTATTAACTATTGAGCTTATTATCCCAAAATAGAATGTTATAAGGTTGGACTAAAGAAATAAGTAACATTGAATTCTTAACTATATGCTAACTTTAATTGAATTTATATTCAAAACTGAATTGTTAACTCATTAAATAATTTATTCAAAATCTATTATTTATAAATTACTACATTATTTATTTCAAGCACATTTCAAGCAAATTATCTATATCATATACAACTTAAAGTGAATTATATTTTGAATATCAAATTTTAATTACTTTTACAATATTAGCTACAATAAAATTACAATTATAGTCCAATGAATAGTTTTATTAACTGTTTTATGTAGAATATCACATAGGTTAGGCTCATTCAGATTAGCATACACATAAATTTTTTTAATAAAATATATATTTTAATTAAAAATGAGTTAAAATTAAAAATAAAAATAATTAACCATCTATTTATTATGGCCAACAAAAAATTGAAAATTTTATCTTATTAAATATTTTATTTGTTAAAGTTTTGTATGTTATCTACCTTAAATATCCTTAAGAAAGTTAATGACAAGAGTGAGTAGTGAGTTATATTTATAATAAATTAAAATTTCTTCTTCTCTTTTTTTGAACAAAGAATAGAAAGGGATACTAAAATTTTTGTTTCTTTTGTGTTTATAAATTATCTTACATATGTTAATTTATAATTTTTAGAAATGGAGTTCTTTGAGTTAATAAATTAATAAAATGACATTAAGTTGAAACTCACAGTAGCAATCCACGTGGGCTTCCCTATTCTTTCAACAGGTCATCTAACTTTTTTGCCTAATAATAACAAAATACCTTCTTAAAGCAAAAGTTAGTTGGTGAAAAGCGAAGAGAAACAAGAATGTGCATTCTCATAAGATGTGAGTTTTTTTGCTAATTGTTATTTGTTATAAAAGAGAAAGATGAAGAGATAATTGACACACATTACATTCGATGAATGGACTCATTAAGCTCTCAGGATAGCTAACAAGATAACCATTAAGTGTAGGTGTAAGTGAGAGCACATGTGATTGTGACAAACATTCATATTCTGGTTTAATACTAAAAAATATTGGTTCAACGTTATGAATATAGTGAATATTAATGTTCTGTTTTTGTGATAACAGTCAATGTGTTTGATGGAAGCACATTGATATAGTTTTTCTAGCAGATAATAGAGGCCAGCACTACAATTGAAATTGCTCTTTATGAATGTTGGGAGCGATTTAATCGCTTAAGTATGATGTTCATAAAAACCAAAATTTTTGCCTGCATTTATGGTTTTGTAAAACAACATGACAATGTCCATGCTATTCTAAAGGCTATTGATGAGCAATTTAAAACTTCAAACAAAGCACTTACAAGAATCCTGATTATGAAGTTTTCATCTACAAGGCTCACTGGTGTTTGAGGTGTGCGTGAGCACATCATGAATATGAGGGACATTGTGGCTTAGTTAAAGAAACTCGAGGTTGAGATGTCTGATTCTTTTTTCGTGCATTACATTTTACCCTTCCACCGCCATATAAAATCTCTTATAATACACATAAGGATAAGTGGTCAACAAAATAATTAATGACCATATAACACCCCACTCTTGTAAGATACGTACCAGACATCCTAAGTAATATCTGAGTAGAAATCCTATAAGAGTGACATGCTAAAACAGTAAACGGTCGAATCCCATTGCAGTTGTTCTTAAACAATAAACGTATATGCGGAAAATAGATAATCAATTTCAGCCCGATTTATTTATAACAATTTCAATCATAAAAGATACAAACATTATTGACACACATCAAAGTTTCAGTAATCACTTGGGCCTATTACAGAACAAAATACTTGTTTTCATAATATCTTTACATTTCAAAAACCATTTTCATACACATTGTACAACACTTAAGATTACACTTTTCAATACAACATAACGAAATACATATGCAGGTGCAAACTGATCCCGACCCCTAACTCATGCTCATTTGTAGTGGTTGTACTCCAATTAGTCTAATTGGATAACTCCTCTAAACCTGAAAAGTCACGTTGCAATTTTTATGAGTTTTGCGAACCCAATGAGTAAACCATCATTGATGATTTCACCGGATTCACATACACAAATAACATATTTTGCAATTATTCATGTAGAACATGTATATTCCAAATACTCACACTATCACGACACATCATTTAATTATTACGAGTCAGAACGTATATACACAACTATAGATGCATATGAGACTCCACATTTGTTATTATTGTTATGACTGAGTGCCTATGACATATCACATATACAAATACTGGCCCATTGGGCTGAGTCAGAAACATATATCATGGAGCATGGCTCTATATATACCACGGAGCAAAGCTCTACATACAAGCGTTTAATACTGGCTACTTCGGTCACAACGCTTTTATCTGAGCATGTATTTTATGAAATGAAATATTTCAGAATTTACCATATATCACAATCATTTATAAAGTACAGTCAGAATTTCATAATCATCGGACCTAAGTCTAGCATTCAACTTTCGTTGAGAATTCACATAAGATAATACACAATCAGAATTTCATAATCTTCGGACTTAAGTCCGGCATTCAACTTTCGTTAAGAATCCATATATAATACAGAATTATTAAACAAATCAGAACACTTCCAATACAATCCCAAATATTTACTCCTCGGACTTTAAGTCCGGAATTCAGAAACAAAAGCTCCCCTTTTCTCTTCTTCTTGTTATATTTATGTTCTTTTGTGTTTAGGGTTGACCTAGGATTTTTTCTGGAGTCTGAAAGGTCCAAAAATCCCTCGAAATATGAAATTTAGGAGTGGCTGCACGTCTACTCGACACCCTTTTGTCTTGATCATGGCTTGTTGTGCCATAATCGTGGGCCATTGTTTTGGCTCAAATGTCTCCGTTCTTCGATATTGACCGTAAAACACTAGCAAACACATCAAGGTACCTCAAAAATATAATATTTAAGCTCAAAAGCTTGTACTAACCCATAAAACACTTAAAACACAAATAATTAAAAAACTAACACAATTCTAACCTAAGCACATACTCAATGATAGGATTAATGGATAAACACATATCAAAATATGCCCTAAAATATGATGCAATTTATACTTATCACATCCTGATCGTGGTTTTCTGATGTGTGTAAGTTCTAATGATTAACCTCGATAATCTGCAAGCGCACAGATCATTCGCATAGTACCTAAGTTGTCAATCCCACAAGAGGGATAATCTAGTCCTGAATCTTAGGCCAACAGAATTCACAAAAATTTAAAAGATAGTAAAACTAAAACAAGAATTTAATTCAATCATGCAATTCAATCCAATAATCAATTACAAAAATATTAACAATTTAGCTATTGCAACACACTCAAGAATTAGCCTAAAGGAACTGTCAATTGAGAGAAAGGAAAATTTTACCTATCTTTAATGCTAACATAATCAATTATGACTTACTAAATTATTAGTTCTAGATGATCCTAGGGTTGATTTCTCTCTCTCAAGTTATAACCATTAACCCTAAATTATAAACCCTAATCAAATTATGGAAAATTGCAATTTCCCAATTAAAAACCTATCTAAAACCCTAATTAGATCTGAAGTTGTCCAATAAACTATCGGGAACCTATGCGAGATCTCTCTTTACACAATTACCTGTAACATCACATTACCCATGTTAAGGCTAGAATAGTAAATTATGAGAAATTTATGTGAAATTAGAAAAAAAGCACATCATGCATAAGTTAATTGTGACATATACATTTATTTTGTACATTCATATGATTGTACATGCATTCATTGACATTTCCGGGTAAATTTGATTTATAAGTGGAAATTGTGGACTAAATTAGAGTGTATTAATTATGATTTGGCAATTTTGGTATTTTTGGATATTTTGAAATTTTTGGTGAATTATTTTTGAACTGAAAATTTATTTAGAAAGTCATATTATTATTTTGGAATTTTTGGTGAATTTTAGAAAAATATTAATTTATAGGCCAATTATGGAGTGACAAATGGATCAATTAAATTGTAACATGTGGACAAAGATTTAAGTGACAATTGGTAGTCTTACTTGAAGGACACATGTAACACATGCATTGTAAGCATGTGTCAAGCCTAAAGAGAGACACCTAGCCTTAGGAAAAAAGTTTCTGCAGCATCTTTCCTTGATTCCACCAAAACCACTATCTCCCTTCTTGCTTTGACATCTCAAAAATCCATTGTTTGCTTTCCTAAGTTTTGAAAAATTTCTGAAGAGAGAGAAGATCAATCAAGTAAGTTTTATGATAGTGTAAATGATTTCTGCTGAGATTTTAATGTTTGTAACTAGATGCATGTATGAATGGAGTACATTTTCATGCTTGGGGAGTGCTGCATATATAAAAGGTGTTGATGCGTGTGTGGGTGGAGGAAGAAGAAGCAAATATGGTGTGAATTGCGTGTTTGATGTTAGTATTTGAAATGTAATTAAAAACTAGAGTTTTTCATTGAATAGCCCTCAATCTTTTGCCTATAACTTTTTCATCCAAACTCCAAATAAGTTGAAACTTAGATCAATGGATTCCTAAGACATTTTTTCTTTCTCTCCATAAAAATTTAGAGTTATCTGAATTTATTTGAAAGCGATTGATAGGATGAAAGTGTGGAAGTCTGCTAGAATGATATGAGTTGGAAAAGTTTCATGATCATGCTTCGGTATTCTAATTATAACTTGAGGTGTAGATTTCTGAATGAGTTGATTTTTGATTCATATTAAACTAAAGACATATTTATACAAATTTCCTAAAGAAGTCAACTTTTCTGTCTCTAAGATTTTCAAAATTGGCATATAATTGAGTTGTAGCTTAAGCTGAAGCACTGTCAGGGATAGAAATCATATCCTGTAGATTTTGAATAAACTGTATTGATATAGGCCAAATTAGACTAAGGTGTCTTCACCAAATTGTAGCTTATTCTCTTAGATTTAATTTGGTATAAAGTTTGTAATTTTTGGATATCTGAGCTAAAAGATATGAGTTGTGAAAATAAAGGATATGTTCATGTACTAGCTAAAAGTTCAAATGTGTACAGTTTATGGTATTTTGTGCATAACTCTTTGAATACTGAATCAAATTGGATTATTTTGGAGTCATTAGAAAATTAAGACACTATATAACAATTTCCAGAAGGAAGTGTTGCTTAATTTTTTCATTTACCCTACCAGATTAATTATGCAAAGTTGACCAAATCATATTGGTAGAAAATCTGAAATGGTCACTTAGGTTAAGAAATTGATTTCACATCGTTTTATTTTGGTCCAGGTTATGAAATTGATTTCACATTGTTTTATTTTTGGTCTAAATTATAAGTACCAAATATTATTAATGAGGGCTTTGATATCTTATCGGTTTGATGATAAAATTACAATAAGATACCTAAAAATTGTCACGAACATGCATTATACATATTCAATATACATTAATGAATTCTTAATCATGCACAATAATGATTTGTATATGTGTTAAATGTTATAGAGGAACGCATAGAATGAACACTTCCAGATATTGCCGAGACTTCAAGGTAATAAGCAAACGGGAGCAATTGTAAGTAATTTAGACAGTATTTTTATGAGTAACCTAAGATGGTCTTACCTTGATTTGTCTTGTTTATTACTGAATACAAATTGATATTGA
>JANVCL010000001.1:18069778-18084637 GCA_026546855.1 Erythroxylum incrassatum
ATTAGCTCGGAAGTTATAGGTGAGTGACTGAGATGGCTTTCACTCAATTATTATATGTTCACTGTGGAGATAATGGTGGGATTAGTGATTGTGTTTGATTCTGACTGAATTTCAGACAGATGGCCCGATGAATTAGGAGATCTGACATAGAAGTGTTCTTGATGTAATAATGGTGACGTTGCTTGCTATTCCTGTGGTCAATTGCTTGCTATTAACGTGATCAATTATTTTGCCTCTGATATGACAAAGAATGTGATACATTGACTGCTAAATTAGGCATATGCATTTCATATACAAATGCATGAACGGATAATAACATTTGTGACCGGAGTAGCCACTGATACTGAAAAAGAGCCTCGAGCTCGAAAAGAGATAGTGCATACCTAGAGGGCTCTCCTACTCCTAAGACGCATCTACTGTCTACTGTTTATATGGGATATTTCAGGCGCTCGGTCACAACACTGTAATAAAATAGGAAAGTGTCACATACGCACTGCATACATATTTGATTGAACATTTTGAATGGTGAAAGACAAGAATGCCTTATATATACTTCGGAGTGTGTTAATGTAACATAACTGTGATTTGCTTATATGCAAACAGGTGGTATTTCTGAACGTGCAGTTATGCGCTTAGATATAATCATGCGGTACTTCTGAACATGGGTTATATCATATGGTACTTCTGAATGCTGAATATGAAACAACTGTGTTATATTTGAGTGTTACATATATGCTTTTGTTTATGTCTGACTAATTGGATGCTATGTATAAACTGTCTATACCCGAGCAACATTGTTTATGGTCAAGGAAAATTGTGAAATGTAATCAAGTATGTAACAGTGTGAGTATACGTTATATGACATGGTATGTTGTATGAATTGGGGGAACCATCGATGATGGTTCCTCACTGAGTTTGCAAAACTCACTCAAAATTTGCAATCATTTTTGAGGCTTTGAAGAGTACCCCGTTAGACAAACGGGAGTATGCCTACTGCATACCAGTCGAAGATAGAGGTCGGAATCAGTTCACGTCTGCATTAGTGGCATTCAATTCTTGTAGAAATGTATATTTCCGCAATTTCTATAAAATGGTGCTTGTATTTCAGTGGACCCCAAGTGGCTATTGACATTATTTTGATCGTAATGTAATTACTGAAAATGTTTATGAATAAAGTTGGGCCCAATTTGGTTATAGATTTTTGTACATTCGATGGCTAAATACTGTGACTGTATTATGATGACCTAAAATGTTTACAAATTAAAGCGAGCCCAAATTGTTTACTGATTTCCGCACATATGATCATATTCAAAAACAACAATTTATACTGAGTGTTTGACTATATTCGAGTGCTTTAGCATACCACTTTCGTGAGGCACAGACTCGGATATCACCCACGATACCAGGTTCGAGTCCTGTGGGAGTGGGATGCTACAGGTACCTTCAGACTAAAGATTACAAGCTTATATACAGACGGACCGAAAATCTGGAGGTAATAGGGTACTCAGATTCCAATTTTATTGGGTATAAAGTATATCTTCATGTTTGCCTATAGAGCTATATCTTGGAAGAGTGCCAAGTAGTCTTTGACTGCTACTTCTACCATGAAGGATGAGTTTGTTTATTGTTTTAATGCTACATCACATGGTGTAAGGTTAAATAGTTTCATATATGGGCTTAGACTCGTAGATTCCATTTCTAGGCCATTAAGAATATATTGTGACAATTAAGTTTCTCTTTTTCTAGCAAGAAACAATAAGAGTGATAGTCGAAGTAAACACATCGATATTAAGTTTTTATCTATAAGGGACCATATTAAAGACAAGAAAGTGGTTATTGAATATGTTAGCATTGAATTGATGATAGATGATCTTTTAACAAAAGATATGCCACCAATGAAGTTCAAAGATCATGTTGTTAGAATGAGATTGAGTTCCATTATATCGTTTTCATTATATGGACAATGTTGTTGTCGTGAAACACTTATAATATTTTCTCATATTATGGTGCACATTATTAAATTTTGAGAAAATTAATTATTTTGGACATGGAATAAACATAGGTTTTATTTATTAAGTAATGTTATCACATTCAGTTGATACAGAATATAACATATTATAGTATAGGGAAGATAATACTCAACTACTAGAGTACCTATCTCCATGATTCATACATTAAATTTAGATTAGATTAGGATTTGATACCAAATTAAATGAATAGACCAAATGGGGGAACGCGAGAAACATTCATAGTATGATTTAATACTTATAAATGGTGGTCGAACTTTATGAATATGGTGGATATTAATGTCCTGTTTTTGTGATAACAGTCACTGTATTGATAAGAGCAAATTGATATAATTTTTCTAACAAATATTTGGGGTCCTTAAGTTTCTTTTCTCTTATGAAAATACGTCATCGAATTGAGAACTCAATGCTCATAAGAAACCCAAAAATGTAGACACTTTAAGCAAAAAAAACATCAATAATTAGAGGTATTTTGTTTTCTTCCACATTTAATTTAAATGTTATTCTAACGTATATTACTATTTAATATATATGTTCGAACGGCTTATGGTGACTACTTACTCCAGTTTCAACTTAATGAAATGTGATTCACATAAAACCTATCAAACCTAGTTATAGAAAACTTACATAACTATTATTATGTTGTTAATTAATATTTCATATTTTCCCGTTATGATATTTTAATTTTTGGTACAAAATATGAAATAAATGAATATTTCAAAAATTGAAGCCCCTATTTCGTGTGGGTGAAATAAATTAATGATAAATTAAGGCATGAATCTTAATATAGAAAAGCATAAAAAGATATTACCTTCTAATTTTTAAATCAGATTTTATGATTGAAAGAACCTAAATTTGTAATAAAAATTTTGAAAGTTTATAATTAACTTTTAGTAACGGCATTGACAATGATCAATATATAATTAATTTACAGAGGAAAAAATAAATTTAATAATATTAATTTTTAACTTCTATGTATATATTTTAATAATTACACAATTTATATAAGTTTTTTTAATTACCATAATGCAAAAAAGTGAGTGTCACATGCTTGAGGTTTAAAGAAACTGGCGCCTCGTTAAATGGCTAACTAGGATGTACGTAAAGTGCAAACTACTGGAAATCGTGTGAAGTGAAAATTTTGCAAACCCTAATTTTATTGGGTGTTGAACACGCCGGGCGCCGGCGGGCTTATATATTTAAATCATAGCACAGAAATCCTAAACCCTAATTATGGGGAGCGGAAAAGCTGAAAAGAAGAAGAAGACAATAAGAGCCACTCTCACAAACTCTAAACTCTCTTCCAATTCCAAGCTTATTTCTAAGAAGAAAAAGAAGAGAAAAGACAACGACAAAAGTATAAGCGATATCAGTGAAAATCAAAACAACCCAGTAAAGAACGAGGTGGTGCCAGTAACATCAGCATCGCAGCAGCTCAGTTTCTTTCTTAATGCATTTGAATCAGCTAATGGGGTTTCCTTGTCCTCTCTTGAACGCGAATCTATTACTGGTGTGTAGTTGTACCTGTTTCCTGATGCTTTTTTATTTTAGAACCTTTTGGGTCATCAGAGAACCCAACTTTGAGTATAAAAGGTTGTGACTTTGTGTGGGTTTTAGAGTTTCATGAGGAGAAAAATATTGGTTTATTTTTTCTTGAGCGAATAATGGTGATTTTTCAGCGCATTATGGTTGGAAGAGGTGTTTATGGTTTTTACTCCTTTTCAAATGTTTATTTGTTGGGTGCTTTTTTTCTTAGCTTTTACTTTTCCTTAGCCGTGTGATTTATGAAATATGCAGACATATGCTTTGTGGAATTATCTCAAAACTTTGATAAAGATGTCAAGTCCTTAGGGAAGCATATTAAAGCAGCTTATGGACCTTCTTGGAAAGAAGACCTTTATGAAGGGCAGATTGTAGAAGGAAAAATTGATCCTGGGAATCCTGCAGTTCTTGTACTTAGTTCTTCAGCGTTGAGAGCTATAGAATTGCTAAGGTCTGGTGGGTTTTCTTTTCTATCTTGTGCAGTGATCATGTTCTCAGAAGTGAGATAAGATAGTTCCATTTTGGTTTACTAGTGTAACATAGAGTGTTATGTAAATCCATCTTTCCTATGGAATTCTAACAAATGAGAAAAAATTCTTCATAATTCTTCAGGGGGCTGCACTCTTTGACGAGAGAATGCAATGCTGTAAAACTATTCTCAAAGCATATGAAGGTTGAGGAGCAGGTGTTTCCCTTATCATTTTGCATGCTTTTCTCTTATCTTCTTCCTTATACCATAGTTTCTCTTCAAGAAGTTTCATTCTATTTGTGTTCATATTTGCTATAAGTGTTCATATAATCATATTTGATTAATTAAAGTGTAATCAATATGATGATTCGTGTCCATGAAGTTTAACCATACAAGCTTTGTGAAGATTTTATTCATCATCCCGAAATACTATTCTTCCTTACTAAGTGCACTGCCATCTTGAGATTGCTTATGCCTTTTCTTTTGAGTGACAACAATGTCCATATACCAGTATCAAGAAAAGTGGTTTTCTTTTTTGGTTAATATGTAGAGGTTTGGTTTAAAAAGTACCAAGAGTTCTTGAACCTGCTTTGGTGTACTCTGGTATTATGCTTTCTGCTGTGAATTGGGAAGTGATGCAGTTTTATCATAGATTACCAGAGGCATGGCATGCTGAATGTAGTTATTTGCACGTCAGTTTGATCCCAAAAACTTGTTTTTAATTTTTAATATTTTTTAAGGAGTTGCTACTTTGCAGAAACTCCTAATTTAGAAATTATACCTAAGACTATTTTTCAAGCACTGATGCTGACATGCTCTAGTACTCCATATTAACCTGCATATGGTTCATTTAGTTCTGGATTGGGAAATGATGCAAAATTGCTACAGATTGCCAAATATACTGGCATGCTGAATCACTTGATTTGCACGTCAGTCTGATCCCAAGATTATTATATCAGTTTCAATGATCACTGCTTAGTTCCGGCTTTTTTTTTACTGGTGAATCTTCAAATCCCACAGAACAACAATTTTGTGAAGAGCTCACTAATTCCTGTCATAGAAATTTTTTGCCAGCAATCTATCAATTCATGCCAGATCTCTCTTATTTTGCTTTGAGCTGTTAATTGGGAAATGATGCAAATGTTCAACAGATGACCAGGGGCACTGGCATGCTGAATATGTATATTTGCACGTCAGTCTGATCCCGAAATTGTTCTTACATATTTAATTTCAGTGTGCTCATGGCTGCAGGAAAACAAAAACTCATAGAGGTGCATTTTTAGATGTACTTGATATGCCCTTTACTGACCACCCTTTTACCTGACTACATATCCATTTGACTCGACTTTTTCTGTTTTCTTTCTTTGTTCATTTCTGTCCTGTTTTGGTTGATGCAGATAGCATTATTGAAACAGCGAGTGAATTTTGGCAGTGGTACACCAAGCCGGTTAGTCCTCAATGCTGTTTTTAGCTTAAAAATTGCTCAGTACAAAGAAATATTAAAACATTTATGACTGGAAATGACAGATTGCAACATGTGAAATGGATGAACATTTATCTTATCCAACATCGTAATTCGTGTGGCCACTGTTGTATGCTTCAGATAATCAAACTTTTGATTCACATTGACTAGGCTATTGCTCGACTTTTCTTTCTGATTTCTTTTAGGACTTGGATTGTCCTTTGATTACTGTGTGATTTCTATGTCAAAAAGATCAGAAAATAGATCTGAAAGTATCGAATTGAGATGATTTTAAATGCCAACCATATCTAAACCTCACTTAATAAGATTGCCAAATGGTCCGGTTGACAATGATTTTGATGTAGGATGAATGGAGAAAATTCTAGCAATTTGGTGAAACATGGATAAACTGCTGTTATTTCCTAAATTTGCTGGAATTTTAGTTTTGAGTTTGGAATTTCAATAAAGGTTGTCAAAATTTCATGCTTGTGTTGCTGAAAATTCAGATTAGGATTGTTGGAAACTTTAATTTAGTAAATAGAACAAACAAAGGGTAGATCAAAGAACCAGTCCTAGGGTTTGTATCAAGAATTAGGAATCACACTAAATAATTGACCCAAGTAAAACTATTAGAATCACACGGATAGGTTTCTAATGAAGGTTGTTGATTTTTAATGGTTTGTGAGATCTTGAGATTTAAAAGTGTGACGCATTCTATTTCCCAATACTGATTCTTAGATACTTAGGGAGCTGTTCCTATATTCTAGAAGTGATGTATAGAAATCTATTGATGTGGTACTAATAATTTTGTTTGTTACAAATCTTAGGTGTGATTCCTAGTTCTTGATACAAACACAAAGAGTGATTCTTGGACCACATCCTTTATTCTCATTATTTTTTCCTTAATTCTAGCCCTAAACTCAAAAATCCCAGAAGCCCAATTTTCAATTTATACACCTGCCTTACATCCGGTTTAGTCTCTTCCACCTCTCCATTCAATGATGCTCAAATCTCATTTTGTTCATATCTAGGTGGTTGGGTGGCAGGGAACGTGTGCTTTTTAACTATGCTATTTAGTTGATCTTTTCCACTCTCAGGTGATTGATTTGCACGAGTTAATTGTTCTCATTATAACTTTGCTATTGAGTTGACCTTTTTTCATTCTCAAGTAATTGATTTGCCTGAATTCATCTTTCTCATTATGTTCTTCAGTTGATCTTTTTTATTCTCAAGTAATTGATTGATTTGTCTGTCTGCTTTCATCTTTCACATGAAGGGTGAAGAAGTTGATTGATATTGAGGCACTGGGGCTTTCACGCTTAAGAATGATAGTGCTCGATATGCACCCAGATGTTAAAGGCTATACCTTGATGACACTTCCCCAAGTCAGGTGTAATAATGAGTTTCATTTGCATTCATGTTTACTATCTTTCTAGCTGTATCTTTTTGTTCTTGCTTTGATTTTTGCACCTTAAATTTCATTGCTTTTGGCAGAGATGAATTCTGGGATTTGTATGAAAACTACTTCCACCAACGACTATTACAAGGTGATCTGCGTATCTGTCTCTTTGGTCCACTGCCAGATGGTAAGCAATTTAAGGGTAAAAAGAAGAGAAGTCCTGGCGAGTAAATGGTACCATATCCTGTTTCTCCGCAATGAAGAAAAAAGGAGAGAACATGGTCTTAACCTAGTGTGTTAAGATTGGATCTCTCCAACACATTATTGCAGCGTCTGAAATCATCTGTTACCCAACAGTTGGTCTGTTTTTGTACTGTTCTACCTGGTGGCGAACTCAAAAGGTGTTTTTACTACATTAACTTGTTAAGGGAAGAGAATTACTACATGTGATCAAAATTTGATGATGTTTATATCGAGAATTAGAAGAACATGTCAAGATTTTGTTACTATTCTTTTTTAATGATTTGGATGTAAATGCAAGCAACAAGTTTTTATCATTATTGAGAAATTCGGACCTTTGATGCTTGACTCAGTTCCAGAATTGAAAAGTGGATTTCAGTGGACACATCAAATCCGCGCACTGAGCATTATAATGGGTTGGGCGATTCAAAAGTTCAAATTTATTTATACGTCAAGTGCTACAAATTCGATGTGAAAATTTTGTCGCAAGATGAGGACAAGTTTCGTTTCCTAAGCTGTTGCGGTGGGAAATTGACAGATTCGCCAAATCAAAGTTGGTGGGAGAAGAGAGTTCTTCTCATCGTCATCTAATCTCTTAAAGCTTAGCTATTTTCATGTTAAATAAGAGGATACGTGAGAAGTAAATTAGACTTGGTTCTTTTGGATGAGAAATCTAAGTTCAAGCTGAGGAAACACTCTTGCCCAATTTGAATTCACTTAGAGGTGTTGGAAATTCACAAGTAGATAATCTCACTTTGAAACCAGACATAAACATGAAGTGGGTTATATACAAAGATAAAACTCATTAACTCGTTACTTTAAAAGTTTTAGAATGAGATATGATATCCTTATCGTATATCAACTTACTTAAATTCGATCTAGTTTATCCTCAAACTTTCTAAAAATCTTTCATTGATATCATGATATCAAAGCTAGGGTGACTAAGTTCAAATGAACTCATAAACAATTAGAACATCATATCTCAACCCTGTTAGGTCAAACAGGCGCAAAAAATGCAAGATTCATCTGTTGGACAATTTTGTCTTTTCCCATAAAATTGGGCAACTATTAATTGCATTTTTCAAAATTTTAATAACCTATCGGTTAAGTTACGTAATTTAATTAAGATAAAGATATAACGTGACCTAATAAATGATCCAAATGAATGAGTCGAAGTCCATGTAGAAAAATATCTCACTCAGTGTGGACTGGACCCATATCGATCTTGTGATCGGGAAGCCTGATATGGAAGCTATATATATAAGCTAAGGTCTCCAACAGTTGTTCATATAATCAATCGTAAGCATAAGGATTCTCTGACCTGTTAAGAGAGCATATGTTTTGAGAAAACTATAGAAAGACCTTATCCGTATCCTGAAGAGGAGTTCCCATGAAGGCGGCAGTCGATTCACGCTCGTTTCAACTTCGAAAAACTCTTTTAAAGTTACGGAGATTGAAATCAGTTATTTTCGCATTTCTTCGTTTCTTGCCCTTTCACGCTCGATCCGGGATATGTAATTAAGGTATTGTTACGTATTACATGTAGTATCAAAGCGATGACGTAATTGGGTAGTTAAAAATGAAGATTTTTCGATTTTCTCTCTATAAAGTGAGTATTTCTATTTTTTTGAATTTATTACATTAGTAATAAATTAAAGTTTAACTCAAGAAAAAGAAATTAAGGTATTCTGAATCCAGTTTCGAATCAATTTTCATGCTTCGGACTTCACTTGAGGGAGATACTTCAAGTTTTCATGTCTCGGGTCTCATGCTTAGTGTTCAGGATTGCGTGATAATCGCTCCGAAAAGGAATTAAGACATTCTGAAGCTATTTTGAGTGAATTTTCATGCAATAAACTTAACACAAAGGAGATACATGAGATTCTCGTGTCTTGGTTAGTCAGTTTAGTGTCCGGTGATGCACGATAGTCACTTTACTAAGATTTTCTTTTACGAAATCTCAAATGAAGTTTTCAGAGAATGTCTTCAGTACGAGCGTGTAACAATGAGACTATGCATTCAGATTTTTACATTTATTGATGTTACATTGTCACGTACCATATGCCTATAAAGAATGTGAAAATAACATAAAGATGTATCCCTTGTATTTGTGGACTTTTTCAGCACTGATGAGGAAGTAGTCACCACAGTGGCCTTTCGAGTCAGTATTTTGAATTGTTCAGCATACACGTTAGGGAATGTCTCTGGTATCATGTTTGGTTATTCTGCCTACAAGTGTTGGCCTTACATGAGATTTTGAGATATTCATAAAGACATTAGATAGAGGAAAGTTATTGCTTGAATGATCTATTCGCCCACAGGTGGTAGTGTCATGAGAGTTGATGGTTTGTACTATGATCGTTTTTATGTAGAGGTCTAGTTTCATATATTATGTATTCAGCCCATAGGTATTTCATAATATGTGTGACCGAATTTTTAGAAAAGAAACTATTTAATGGCTTTGAGTATCGTTGTTGTCCTACATTTGTACTAATTTAAACATTATCATTTGAAATTCACCTTTTTGGTCAACAAAATCAGTGTCACCATTGAAACCCTGACCTGTTTCAATACAAAGAAGTGGACGAATGATTTATTGAATGCTGTGGAGATAGCTGAGGTTGATATGGTCATACATCTAGGCCATCTCCACTTACATCCATGAGCTCGAGAGCTCATAAAACAACCTATAGAACTTGGGATTGGTCTAATAGATTAAGTTTGATGACCATTAGGAGATCCATACCTTACCATTTGTTAAGTAGACTTTTGGACAAAGATATAGTGAAGGAGTTTCTTGGGAATGTTTCCCAGAGGTAAACAATCTCACCTAATATTGAGACAAGTTCCTTGACGAAAAAATAATTCTCCATGAGATATACGGGAGAAAGGGGAGTGATGGAGTACATATCGAGAATGATTCATCTTCGCAATAGACTAAAGATGTTAAATATTACTCTTCCTGATGTCTTCATTGTTTACCAGACTCTGAATACACTCCTTCCAGAGTTTAGTAATTTGGTGATGACATATTATTCGCAGGATGAGGAATGAGACTTCAATGCTTTGATTGCCCATGTGTTGCTGAGGAGGAGAAACTCAAGTTTGCTACTCCTACAGCCCTTGAAGCAACTAAAGTGAAGACAAAGATGAAACTCGTTAAGTTCAAAGGTAGAAAGTTCAAATCTTCTCCACATTCTGATGTTGTTCAAACTAATGCTGGTAAAGGTCCGTATGACATAAAGAAACTAGCAGTATAAGGCCTAGAAGGAAAGACTGTGACAATCAGGTAACTCATTGGCTTGTTAATTTATGAATCTAATTTGTGATAGTCGCATTAAGTATTTGGTGGCTATACAGTGGAATATCTGATCACGATGCTTCCACAATGCAGTGGTTCATATCCATGATAAAGCTAAATAAAAGAGAAGGAGGAACCAATGGTTTACAACAATGAAGAAGTGTAAGTAATATCTATAGGGAATGTATATACTGAACCTTGTAGTAAGGTTTATTTGGGTTCTATACGATACATTTCATATGTGATCTTTTGATCAATTTTGGACAAAGAGAGTTAATGTTTTGTATTTACTGATTATGTAATGCAGTTGTTTAATGCAAAACATAATGGTACAACTTTCTTGTTATATGATTTGTATAGAATGTATCTTACCTCGAATTAGATATATGTTTCTTCGCATCTTACCAAACCAGTTATGAAATGAAGGACCCTAATGAATGAGAAGTCATACATGCTGTAACATAAAAGTTTCAGCCATATTTCCAAAGCTAGGGTTGAGAGATTGATCAAGGAAAGCATTTCTCAATTCTAGATTACGATGATCTGAGAACATATGCTGACTGTTGCAGGGGTAAGTTGACTAATAAGGATATTGAGGTCAACTGTGCTTTTGACTTATTGAGTTTGATACATAAAGATATCGGTAGACATTATACAGTTGCATTGTGTAATTCAAAATGTATTCTGACATTTGTTGATGATTATTCCCATTACAGTTATGTGTTCTTGCTTAAAGACTAAAGGTTGAGAACCAATTGGGGGAATTCATCAAGATAGTCAGATTTGACCGTGGAGGAGAATACCATAGCAAACATGGTGTTTCAGGACTTTAAAAGGTCTGTTTCCCAGATATTTGGACTTAGCTAGAATAGTGACTTAATTCAATATGCCGAATAGTTCTAAGCAAAATGGTGTGTTGCTGAAAGATATAACTACACCTTAAAATACTTGAAGAAGTCAATGCAAAATAGGGCTAATCTACTTGATTATTTAAAGGTTTGGAAACCCAACCTTGCACACATTCGTGTATTGGGATGCCCTACTGAGATAGTATAATCCTTATAAAGAAAGATTGCATGCTTATTCTGCTCATTGCTATTTAGTAAGATATCCTGGTCACTTTAAGGCTACAAATTTTACTGTAGAGAAGGAGGGACCGAAATAGTGGAATTACAAACAACTAAGTTTTTAAAATACAACGTCTATGATGATGGTGGGCTCTTTGACTCTTCGAATGATAGCAGGGCGGATACTACAGTTATCATGAATCCACTACTCATATAGTTAGATTCGGTGGATCTAAGTTTCCATACTGTGCTTGTACAGGAACAAGAACCCATGCCTGTATATACATATATTCTTGGGGGTACAAGATCTAATACAGTTAGGTAAAACCACCAGGATGAGACGTCCTGCTATCCCATCTTACTACACCTATATATATAGTCTATCAGGTGTACATGACTATGCTATTAGACATGTTACGGATCCAGTTACTTTTACAAAAGATATTTCTGGACCTAATGCAGATGTGTGGTGGGATGCAATGAATGACAACATGCAAGCCATGAAGCATAGTAAGGTTTGAGAGTCAATTGGTTTACAGCGAAACTGCAAACTCAGCAGTTACAAATGAAGATTAGACCTAAAGAATTTCAGGATAACGTTTAGTAATTTATGAGCTCACTCAGTTGCCTAATGGTTTACTCAGAGAGAAAGGTTGAATTTATGTTACCTTTTCTCTCGTATCCTTGTAGGATACATTTTGAGTAATTATGGCAATTGTAGCTCATAATGATATAGAGTTACATTAGATGGCTATCAAAACCACTTTTTTGAATAAAGACCCTTATGAATAGGTCTATATGGTACAACCTGAAGGATTTCAAGATCCAGATGGAACTAACATAGTTTGCTTGTTATGCAGATCAATATATGATTTACATCAAACCTCTCGAAAGTGATACCTTACATTTGATGAGGTTGTGACCTCTTTCAGCTTTATGGAAAATAAAGTTCAAAATATGCTTATACTATGAGGTCAGGGGGAGCAAAGTTATCTTCCTATTACTGCATGTGGAAGATATATTACTCACATAAAATTATTTGACCATGTTGTATGAGGTTAAAAAGCTTTTGGTCAAGAACTTTGACATGAAGGACCTTGGTGCAACATCTTCTGTCCTAAGTATTCAGATTCATCGGGACAGATCTCAACACTTATCAGTCCTCTCATAAAATGCATACATTGAGTATATATTACAAAGGTTTAATATGGTTAACTGTAAACCTGTTGTAGCATCTATCTCTCATAGTGAGAGATAATCTTTGGCACAATATCCAAAAAATAAAGTAAAGAGAGAGGTTATGAGGAATATTCCATATTCTAGTATGGTTGATCGCCTGATGTATGCTCGGCTATGTACTAGGCAGGATATTCCATTCACAATTTGACTGTTTGGTCAATATCTGGTTAATTCAAATGTAGACCATTGGAATGCATTCTACAAGTGTTGAGATATATAAAGAAATTCAGGATTATATATTGACATATAGCACAATCAACAGACTAAACCTCGTAAGGAATTCAGATTCAAATTTTAACCATATGTCTGGATGATTGAAAGTCCACTTAAGATTACAGTTTTAAGTTTGCAGATGGTACAATGTCGTAGAAGTGTGTCAAGTAGACACAGGTAACTTCCTTGACTATACATGCAGAGTACATACTATGGGGTTGCTTCACAGACGGTTTAGCTCAGAAACTTGATTTCTGAGTTATTTGTGGTTGATTCAGTGGCTAGACTCATTTGGTTGTACTGTGATAATCTTGCTGCTATGTTGTTTAATAACAATAAAGAATATCATAGGGTCTTAGCATTTAAGGTCAATTATTTGGTCATAAAGGTGTTGATACGAAAAGGTGACATTAAGATTTGGAGCATTTAAGGAATGAGAAAATGTTAGTCGATCCTTTAACTAAAGGACTTCACCCACTTGTGTTCGTGACACAACACTGTTAATTAGCGGATCATTATGTTTTCTCCATGTACAGTTGTACATTTTGATGTATTATGACGGTATAATAGTTCATCAATAAAGATGATCATCGTTTATCCTCGGCAATACGTGTTATCGTATATTGTCATAATACGTATGAAAGTCTTAAGACTTGTGTGGATCTTAAGCATTTAAAGATCATTGGGCATATATACAGATTGATCTTGTGCCTATGTCATTTAGACACATACACTTTTAGTAAGGATATCCATAAATTTGACATGACATAGGGGATATAAATTTTTAATCTCATAAAGGTTCTCTAATGTATTTTAACATTCAGTTGGAGAATATAAAGGTTCTCTAATGCAGTTTAGCATTCAGTTGGAGAGCATAAAGGTTTTCTCTAATGCAGTTTAGCATTTAGTGAGACGAAACAAGTTTTCTCGAATGTTGTTTAGCATTCGGTAAGAGAAAAGAAGATTTCTCTAATACAGTTTAGCATAAAGTTAGAGAAATCGAGACCTATAAACGAAGATGATATAATTTAGATCATAAAGGTATTATCCTAGTTTTCCACACTCCATTTTTCAATTCATGTTAGTGAGGTATTAGATATTCATGATTGTATTAAATCTGTGACACATGGCACATACATTTGATACTTTTCGGTATCGAAAGCCTTGCAGGACGGAATGATGAACTTTCGTTATCTTTGGATCAAATGTTTTGTTTTTAAAACTTAGTCAACTAATTTAGCAGCGTGGCTTAACCGAGTTTTTAAAATTGTTCTTAAACTAGAGTTAAAACTGCAATTAATATTTATCCACGGGGGAGAATGTTAGACAATTTTGTCCTTTTCCATAAAGTTTGACAACTATTAATTGCATTTTTTAGTTGTTTAATAACTTATCAGTTAAGGTATGTAATTTGATCCAGATAAAGATAATAAAGTGGCCCAATAAATGATCTAAATGAATGGGTCGATGTCTATGTGGAAAATGAATCCTAATCAATGTGGACCAAAACCATATCGGTCTTGTGATGGGAAAGTCCGATATGGAAGCTATATATATAGGTTAGGGCCTCCTACAGTTGCTCAATAATTAATCGTAAGCATAAGGGTTTTTAGACCCGTTAAGAGACCTTACATTTTGAGAAAATTGTAGAAAGGCCTTACCTGTGTCCCAGAGAGGAGTTCCTATGAAGGTGGCGGTGGATTTGCACTCGTTTTGGCTTCAAAAAACTTGTTTGAAGTTACGGTGTCGGACCCCATTCCCGGAGCCCGACGGTCCCGGGAGGTAAGCCCTGCTGAAGCCCATTCTCGAGACTTGAGGCTGGCTGAAACTCTAACACCTGACACTTGCTGCTAACTCACGTTGGTGGTGAGCGTGCACTGACTAAGACTTAGACCCTACT
>JANVCL010000001.1:18093061-18121144 GCA_026546855.1 Erythroxylum incrassatum
ACTCCCTCATCCCTTGTCCAATTGAGGTCATTCTTGAACCAATAGTTTCCTAAGACATATATCTTCTTCTCTTTAAACTTTGGTTTCATTTGAAGTTAAATTGAGAGAGTTTGATGGAAAACAAGTTAAGGGTCGATTAGGAGAGCATGTTTGGGAATTGAGGACGGTTAGGTATTTTTGAACATATCTTGAGTTATAAAGCTCCGTTTGAGGTCATTCTTGTTTCAAATCAATTTAGAGACTTAAGGCTATATCTTTTATGAAGAAGTCAACTTATGATTTTGAGGTTTGAATAGTGTACGCTCACCACCAATGTGGTTTGACAGCAAGTGACCCTTCAGGGCTTTCAGCACAAGGCTTATGTCTCAAGACGTTGGGCACCGGAATCAGGGTCCAACAAGTATCTCCAAATATAATACAAAACCTAAGGGCTCAGAAAGTCCAGCATTACAAGAGATTTTTAAAAATTCCTTTCAAGGAATTGTCAAGGTTATAAAGGTTCAACTCTACTTATTGCAAGGTGATTTTGAAACTTTTTGCATGAAGAAATCCAAATCAATCTCGGATTACTGTTCATGAGTGAAGGCCTTAGTGAATCAAATGAAGAGGTATAGAGATAAGGGTGAAAATGTTCAAGTGGTAGAAAAGAATATTGGTTCCCTAACCCCCAAAGTTTGATTATATGGTTTATGACATTGAAGAGTCCAAAGATCTAGAATCGTTGTCACTTAAACAATTAGAGGGCTCCTTACAAGTTCACAATGACAAGATCAAGGGGAGGCAAGATAAACCTTTGAAGCAAGTACTTAAACCAAAAGTTTTGTTAAAAGATGATGATGGAGAAAGTAGTCAAAGAGGTAGAGGACTTGTTCAAGGTCATGGTCAAGGAGGAAAAGGTAAAAAAGATTATAACAACACCAATAATGATGAAAGGAATAATCACTCGTACAAAAGTCGAGGAAAAGGAAAAGGAGGTTACATTCCTATACAGAACAAGAGGAGGTATGAGAAGTCTAATATTGAGTGCTACAATTTTTATACATTTGGGAATTATTCTAGGGAATGTTATACTGCACAAAATGTTATGTTGTACTATATATATTCAAAAGAAAGTCAAAATTATTGATGATAAGCGAGGAGTCTAAGAGCCCATTTTGTTGCTAGCACTCAAAGATAGTTTGAAAAAGGATGAAAGTTCATGTTTCTTGAATAATGGAGCAAGTAATCACATTTGTGAAGATAAAGTCAAATTTATGGAGCTTAATAAAAAGGGGGAAAGCAATGTTTCTTTAAGAGATTCTTCAAAGATCCAAATTCGTAGGAAAGGTAAAATTCTAATTTTGTAACATGGAAAGCATAAAAGTTCATGGTTCTTGGATAATGGAGCAAGCATCACATTTGTAGAGATAAAGTCAAAATTGTGGAGCTTAATGAAAAGGTGGAAGGTAATGTTTCTTTAAGAGATTCTTCAATGATCCAAATTTGTAGGAAAGATAAAATTCTAATTTCTTCAAAAGATGAAAGCTACAAATTTATTACTAATATCTACCATGTGCGCAAATTGAAAAGTAATGTTTGAATTCTAGGGAAACTTCTTAAAAAGGGATGTGAAATCCACATTAAAGATTGTTGTATTTGGCTAAGAGATGAATAAGCTTAATAGATTGTTAAGTTATTTATGTCGAAAAATAGAATGTTCATATTGAATATCAAGAAAATTGAAGGAATACAATTAAAGGTGGATTTAAGAAATGGAGCATGGCATTGGCATATGAGATTTAGACACTTGAATTTTGGCACACTTAAAGCTTTAGAAGACAAATAAATGGTGAGAAAAATGCCTTTCATCAACCACCCACATCGTTTGTGTGAAGTATGTCTATATAGCAAGCATTCAAAAAGGAGTTTTCCAAGGGAAGTTGCGACCAAAGCATCTAAACCACTTCAACTTATTCACACCAATGTGCATAGACCAATGAAGCTATTATCACCCACCTACTAATATCTACTATGTGCCTAAATTGAAAGGTAATGTTTGAATTTGTGGCAACTTATTAAAAAGGGATATGAAATCTATATGAAAGATTGTTGTCTTTGGCTTAAAGATTAATATGCTTAATAGATTGTTAAGCTATTTATGTCAAAGAATAGAATGTTCATATTGAATATCAAGAAAATTGAAGATATATGTTTATACGTATATGTGAGAAATGAAGCATGGCACTGGCATATGAGATTTAGACACTGAATTTTGGCGCATTCAAAGCTTTGGGATACAAACACATGGTGAGAGGAATGCCTTTCATCAACCACCCACATCATTTTTTTGAAGCATGTCTACTTAACGAGCATTTAAGAAGGAGTTTTCCAAAGGAAGTTAGGCCAAGAGCATTTGAACCACTTTTCAACTTATTCATGCCAATATGTCTGGACCAATCAAGCTATTATCACTGGGAAAAATAGATACTTCCTACTTTTCATTAATGATTATAGTATAAAGACTTGGTCTATTTTCTGAAACATAAATCAGAAGCATTTGAAGCATTTAAGAAGTTAAAGGCACTTGTGGAGAATGCAATTAAAGCTTTAGGGTTTGAACGAGGAGGCAAATTCACATATAAGGAGTTATATGACTTTTATAAGTTAGATAGAATTTGTCATCATCTAATGGTCCCAAGATAGCCCCAAAAAAATGGAGTAGCTAAGAGGAAGAACAAAACTCTTCTTAACATTACTCTATATATATTGAAGGTCAAAAATATGCCTAAAGAAAATTTGCAGAAGCTGTTTCTTATGTAATCTATTTATCAAATCAATCTTTTATAAGAAACCCAATTTAAGAGTGTAACGGGCATGGAATGGATTGAAACCCAATGTTACTCATTCATGAATTTTTTGGAAGCATTGCATATGCTCATGTGTCGAAATAAGAAAGATCCAAGCTAGATGATCACATTGTTAAGTATGTATTCATTGGCTATGACTAAAATTCGAAAGGCTACCGATTATATAAGCCAAGCAATGGAAGGATTGTTATAAGTAAAGATGTTAAATTTGATGAAGAAGCAGTATGGGATTAGAAGACACAAGAAGAAAGCACCTATCATTTTTCCCTTGTTTTAAAGATGAGGAGCAAGAGACCACAACAAATTTTCAAGAAACAACTCCACCTCCTTTTCCTAATACACCTTATTCTCCTTCTTCGTCAACACACAAAGAAAGTTTAAGTGAAGGGCCACAAAAAATGATGAGTATTTATAAGTTTTATGAATGATAGATGAAATCACTAATTTTGATGTGAGTAATTTATTTTATCTTCTTACATACAGTTTGCCTTTAATTTTGGAGAGGTTGTGAATGACAAAAGATGGAGACAAGCCATTGAGGGGGCAATCAAGGGAATAGAGAAAAACAACCCTTGGGAATTATCAATTTTTCTTGAGGGTCATGAAGCTATTAAAGTCAAATGTGTTTACAAGATAAGAAAGAATATAAATGGAGATGTTGAGAAATATAAAAGAAAGTCTCATTGCTAAAGGCTACAAGCAAAAGCATGAAGTAGATTATAATAAAGTGTTTGCATTTGTTGCTATTATGGACACGATTCGTTCACTGATCTCTCCAGCAACTCAAATGAAGTGGAAGATATATCAACTTGATGTAAAGTTAACTATTCTGAATGGCGACTTTAGGAAGAGGTATTTATTGAAACCAATTGGCTTTATAATCAAAGGTTATGAAGATAAAGTATTGAGATTGAAAAAGGCATTGTATAGGTTAAAGCAAGCACTAAGGACTTGGAATACTCACATCGAGAAGTACCTCTAAAATAATGGGTTTGTTCGTTACTCGCATGAATATGCTTTTTACATTAAATCATATGGAAATGGAGATATTCTACTCGTGTGTCTTTCTGTGGATGATTTTATTTTCATGGGAAATATCCCAAGATTATTTCAAGAATTCAAGCAAGCTATGTCATTAGAGTTTGAGAAGACGGAAAAAGGACTAATGTCATACTAGTTGTGTTTAGAGATGAAGCAAATGAGAGATGATAATTTTCTTTCATAAGAAGGATATGTAAAAGAAATATTAAAAAAGTTCAAAATGCTTAATAGCAATCCAATAAGTACACCTATGGAATGTGGAGTCAAACTGACATAGTTTGATGATGGAGATAAGGAAGATTATACTATATTCAAAAGCCTTATTGGATGCTTGAGATAATTGACATGTATAAGACCAGATATTCTCTTTGCTATTAAAGTGATAAGTTGTTTCATGTAAGCAACTACTTGTACTTGTATGAAAACAACTAAGAGAATTCTTTGCTATATCAAAGGTACAGTTGATTATGGGTTACTCTATACATGATCTGATGATTTCAAGCTTGTTAGATTTTATGATAGTAATTTTATAGGAGATGTTAATGATAGAAAAAGCACAACAAGTTTTTTTTAATTTTTTTGGGTGATTAGGCTATTACATGGAGTTCAAATAAGTAACCTATTGTAACTTTGTCAAGTTGTGAATTTGAATGTGGTTGTAACTTCATACACTTATCATTCTATTCGGCTTAAAAGGCTATTGAAGAAACTTCACTTGCCACAAAAGGAAGCAATTGAAATATGCATCAATGACAAGTATGTACAAGCATCAGTTAAGAACTTGATTTTTTATGATCGAAGTAAACATATAAATACAAGGTATTATTTTATTAGAGAATGTATTGCAAAGAATGAGGTAGAGCTCAAACATGTGAAGACTAATGATCAAGTTGCATATATTTTTATGTAATCACATAAATTTGAAGTTTTTCAACACTTAAGAACAAGACTTAAAGTACGAAAGAAAGTTTCAAATTAAGGGGAAGTATTGAAAGTTAATTTAAAACTATGTCTAGATTAAAAGCCTAGATATATAGTTATTTCTATAATTAAATATGGTTAATGTAAAGCGTATTTGAGTTCATTAATAGGTTCATTTAGATTTTAAAAGTTCTTGTTTTATATCTTTTAATACCTTTTTGTACCTAGAGTTAAAAATTAATCAAGTGAAAATACAATATCTTTCTCTTAAATAATCTTCTCCTCTCTAAATCTTCATCTTCTCTTAATACAGAGTAGAAATTAATATGTCTTTGCCTTTCGATTCGGTAAAAAAGATTGCTAGCTAGTTCAGTGGAAATGGATCTAGGACGCCTTATTCCATGCTTGAAGAAAATTTAGTAAGTGCATATTGAGTCTACGTGAACTCCTCAACAAAGGTGTAGGCGAGAAGGTTTAAGGAAGTGGAGTTGATGAGGAATGTTCAATCAGAGCTTCCTCTCTTTTTCATCAACTTAGAAGTGGAACAGGTTGTTTCTTAATATTTTATAAGCCTTCGAAAAAGTAAAACAAAGTTTTTTATTTTATTTTTATCTATTTTTGGGTCCTCACAAATAATAAAAATAAGTAAAATATGAGTTATTTTTGTTATTCTTTATGAGTTCAAAGTATGTTCTATTTTATTACTATTTTTATCATTTATGAAGATGGGTTTTGGGTAAGTGCCCGACCTGCCATTACTTAAAATTGGGCCTGAGTGAAACCTACTTTTTAATTAAAATAATAAATATTGTCAAATTAATATTAATGTGGCATTTATATAATGTATGATTAATTCTATTAAATTTTCATTTACTTAAGTCTATTATGAATGTTTTTAAAAAACATTAAAAGTTACATTAAAAACTTCAAAATATCATGATTGAAGTTGGATTACGATATAGATGTTAAAAGTTCAAAATGCACTTTTAATTAAAAATATTATTTATATAATATTTTTGGTTGAGTCGGCCTAATAAGGCCCGGCCTAATAAGGCCCGGCCTAATGAGGCCCAACTTCAAGCCCAGGCGTTGATAGCTCAGTAGTAAGAGGTCGTCTCCCACGCAAACACTAAGACCTACGTGAAGACCTAAACCTAATGGCATCAACGTCGTATATAAGGTACTATTCTACCATGATAAGAGGTACGCAACAAAAACCCTAGTTTCTTCTTTACTCCAGCCACCAAACTATTATAAAAATACTGACTTGAGCGTCGGAGGGACCTTCTGGGAAACAACCCCCGGAGAGTCTTTGTTTGTTTTGCAGGTATCACTTAGTCGAAAACTACTCAGGATAATGGATCAGAACAATGAAGTTCCTGTTCAGCAAAATCCGGCTGAACCAGATTAGTTTACATCTTATTTACTAGGATCTAAAGTGACCATTCTTTCAGAACATGTAGGAGTGTTAAGCACTTTGTGACAAAGAAGGAATCCAAATTGAGACTCAAGCACTAGATTATTTTATTGTAAGAATTTGCCTTGAAAATCAAAGATCGAAGAGGAATTGACAATTATGTGGTAGACCCTTGGAGCATAAATATGCGTGAAGAAGAGTCATAGTTGATTTCAAATATATTTAAGGAACCTTAGTTTGCTTATATTATAAATTTCCTAGTTTTTAAAGTATTTCCCCATGACTTGAATAAAGCAAAGAAAGACAATAAAAAATGATTTTAAGCATTATGTATGGGATAAACCACATCTTTGAAAAGCAGGGTCTGAGTAGATTATGATTAGGTGTGCGCCTAACTATGAAATTCATTATATTTTTACTTATTGTCATACCTATGCCTTTGATGGAAAACTTGATCTTAAAATGACAACTAGAAAAATTTTGGGCAGTAAGCTTTAAAGGAAAACTCTTTTTAAGGACACTCACTAATTTTTGCAAAAGTTGTGAAAAATATCAAAGGATTTGTAGCTTATCCCATAGAAATGAAATGTTGCAAATTCCTACTTTGGTTTTGTTTATATGCTACTTGATGTGTTTATGCTTCAAAATGAGGGATGCTAACAATTGGAAAGTTGTGGTAGGATTTTGTAAGTATAACATTTTTAATAGGTTTAAAATTCTTAGGTAATAATCAACAATCAAGATAACCATTACTATAATCAAACCATTACTATAATCAAGATCTAGGGCTTGACTGCAAAATAAACAAATATGTAGATTTCATGGAAGTTATTCCTTCAAAAAGTTGGAACTTACGTTAACGCTGGACATGGTAAAAAGTCGGCGGAAAGAAGAAAGACTACTAAAATTCTCGTTAATAATTGGTCTTCAGATGTTTGAGTAACTCAGCTCTTACAACTACCGCATGTATACGAAGAACCTACGCCACCATATCATCATTGTTGAGCAAAGCTATTACTCGTGGGGATGGAAGGCCTATAATCAGTTTTTTTTCTTTTTCCTTATTAATTCAAATCTTATTTGGTTTTTTCCGAATTTAAATGGTTAATTTACACTATCTAGTGCTGTATAAAGTGTTTTGTTTCTTATTTTGTTGAAACAGTTCTAAAGTGAAAATATGGAAGCTTGGCAAGCCTAAGATGGTGTTCATGGAATTTGGTAGCTAAAAAACCATTAGGATAAATCGAACAACATGCTTATGAAGTATTTACGTAAGGCTTATGTAATATGTCTAACAATTAGGATAATCACACAAACTTGTCTGTGTAGTATGAACAAGAACAATCTCATGACAGCCTAGTTCTACTTGATTGAAAATATAGTATTTTTCTTGTTTTCACTTTCCTTTTGTTTGATGGTCGCAAATCCCGAAGGAAAAAGCAATGACTAGAATCCAAATTCATATCAGTTAATACCCTAACTCCAATTCTTTTTTGTGGGTTTGACTCAGATTTCGACAAAAGTTCTCGACCTTTCCAAATTTCGTAATTCCAAGTTCTAAACCAATAGAAACGTCAAACTCCCCTCATTCGCCCAGCTTAATGTGAAAGATGGAAAGCCGCCGCTTACGGTGGCAGCAGCCAAAAGTTAGGTGGCGCGTGGAGAAGAGACGTCAGCGAAGGCCCACATCATGATGAGAAGAGCATGACATCATCGATGATTGGTCAAAGGATCCCAAGTTTCCATACGTATCTTCTGTCCAATTCTCGTGTTGTGCTCTATGACCCAATTACCTACCGCCAAAAAAAAGGGACATTCATTTTTGCTTTTCTTCTCGTATTCATCCAAAAGATCGCACCTTTACTTCGTTTTCTATATATAGGGGACTTGGTTCTATTTTCCAAATGCATAAACATCTAAGCTTATATCCAAAATAGTTGCTGCTTCGTACATGAGAGCTATCTGTCATAAGTTCTTGTTCAAGTTGTATCCAATATCTACTGGGGTCAAGATCAATAGGAATTGCTTTATCAGAAATATCATGTCTGAATCAAATCCGTCTCGGGGGTTTGACAATCCAAGACAGGCGACTAAGAAGGTCCTCGCTAAACTTCAACATGAGGGTGATGGTGCTCTTGTTAGGAGAGGCATTGGAAGGTAATTACTCTTTTTGATTATTGAATTTTTTTAATCTATACGAGAATGCCTCTCATGTTCTGTTTCTTGCGCTTTCCCTTCAATGCTGTCATGGGTATTGATCCATTACTGAGTTTTTTTTTTTCCCAATTGACTTTCAGGACTGAACTTAAGTCCTTGGATCCTTTCCTCATGTTAGATGATTTTTCAGGTATAACGTCCTGTAACTTTACTTATAACCATATCCACTCTGGTTTTAGAATGATTGTTATTGAAATTTTTTGGTTATTTGGCGTTTCAGTTACTCCGCCGGCTGGATTTCCTGATCACCCGCATAGAGGTTTTTGAGTCATATTCGTCATCTGTCAATGCTAACTTACAGTATACACTTGTATGGCCATGTATATGCCTTCAGTACGTAGTCCAATGATGATTTTGTTTGTTGTTGCTTTGCAGGATTTGAGACTGTTACATACATGCTACAGGTAGCTTACCTTTGATCCAAATTCCAATTCCAATCGAATTGAATTGTAAAGAAACTAATTAGCATTACATCATCGTGGATCTCAGGGGGGCATTACTCACCAAGATTTTGCAGGGCATAAGGGTACTATACATGCCGGAGATGTGCAGGTAAATGGTTTGAATCAATGTCAATAGTCTTCTTTCGGCCAATACAAGATGACGTTTCTTGTTATGTCAGTTTTTTCTTCTTTGCTTCATTAGTTTGTGCTGCATTTCAATCCATTTTTATGTTTTATGTAGTGGATGACAGCAGGAAGAGGGATTGTCCACTCTGAAATGCCCGCAGGAGAAGGCACCCAAAAGGGCTTGCAGCTTTGGATCAATCTGTCCTCCATAGATAAAATGTAAGGTTTTGTCTGCTTAAGTTTCGATTGAAAAAAATGCAAGAGATGTCAAAAAATCTTCTCTTTGTATTTGTGATGTATACGATTTGTTTCCTATTTTGGAGACAATTGCAGCCTGGCTTCAAGGTAATAATGTTCACATGACAGGATTGAACCGAGGTATCAAGAACTTTTAAGTGAGGACATAAAATATGCAGAGAAAGATGGAGCTGAAGTGCGAATTATAGCCGGAGAATCAATGGGAGTCAAGTCTCCGGTTTATACCAGAACACCAACAATGTACCTGGATTTCACACTAATACCTGGAGCTCAAGTGCATCAAGAAATTCCAGATTCTTGGAATGCATTTGTGTATATAATTGAAGGAGCAGGGATCTTTGGTTCATCAGACTCTGCACCTGTAAGTGCTCACCATGTCCTAGTTTTGGGTTCTGGAAACGGT
Organism: Erythroxylum incrassatum; assembly: GCA_026546855.1. Taxonomy (NCBI): domain Eukaryota; kingdom Viridiplantae; phylum Streptophyta; class Magnoliopsida; order Malpighiales; family Erythroxylaceae; genus Erythroxylum; species Erythroxylum incrassatum. The sequence goes on from JANVCL010000001.1 coordinate 18,102,734, forward strand.
TTAAGCGTATGGAATACCACAGCAGAGCCACTTAGATTTGTACTGATTGCGGGGCAGCCGCTGAATGAACCCGTGGTTCAATATGGACCATTTGTGATGAACACACAAGCTGAAATCAGTCAAACCATTGAGGACTACCAGCACTGCAAAAATGGGTTTGAAATGGCCAAGTATTGGAGATCACGTTGAGTGGTCCGAACTTTTCAATCAATGAAGCAAGTTATGGTGTTTTTATAGAAAAGAAAGTTTGGAAGAAATAAAAGGAACCATCTTCATCTCTTATCTGTCAACATCTCCATCTAATACAGAAGCGGAAAAAGAAGTCCTTTATTTACTGATTGAAGCTCAAAAGCTTCTAGAAGAAAGGTGTAGTAGGAGGCCATCACTAAAGTCATGTAATGGGTCAGCTTAGCTTCTAGAAGAAAGGTGTAGTAGGAGGCCATCACTAAAGTCATGTAATGGGTCAGCTTATGTTAGTTGATTTCTGCATCCACAACAAATTGACCATCACTCAAGTGATGATGGGTTACCTTAGTTGATCACTTACTTTCAAACAGATATTGTTCCTTATAAAACAAAATTTTCTGGTTGTTGATCATGACATTTATATATTTCTTGTTGCTTTAATCATTTCACTTATCTCTCGGGTGTTTTTTGATGGCTGTGGTGGAAACAATCGGTTGAGTTGAGCATTTCTGTAAGTTGGTTTCCCAATAGTATCTCATTTCAACAGCTGGTGGCCCTTCCACTTGCAATGCACTTAATAGAAAGGCGTCAAAGAACAACTTGAAAGCTCCCTCGCATACGTACACATTCACATACAGGGCGGTGCAGACTCCATTTTCCATTATACGCAAGCAGGAGTGTACTTTCACTTCTCACTGCGGGGCTCTTTCATCTTAAGAAAGAGTAAAACATTACTGTATTTGTTGTGTGCTCTTGAGTGTTGTGAAATCGTGTTGGCTGCTCAAAAGCAGATCAGCTAAGGTGAAATAGTGTAAACCATTTAAGACCTGAGTGGCCACAACTGTATGCAAGGAACGAGTGCATAAGACAGCAAATGGTAGGAATTCTGTATTCTCAAACTAATGCCTCAATTTTGAACCCTAGTGAGTTCAGAAAGAAAAAGCAACACGATTACATCTTTAACAATACAAAGCTCTTTATGTATGGCTTGTAACTCCAAGATTAACTGCAATTCAATCAAAAAGAACCCCAAGATAAAATGTTTTCCACGTTATGAACTTACTCCTATTCTCCCATCTTTAGAAACTATCATGGTTGGTGATGAATCTTATAAGCAATAAATTTAATTGTAGGAATGAAAACTGTTATCAACTTTGAGTAAAAAATATATCTTGCAATTATATAGTTCTTGTAACTACAGCATATGCTGAACCCCTTTTGAAACAAACAGTTTAATTTCAAGGTATTAACTCATTTTGCAATTTAAAAAATCCCCAAAACGAATAAATTAACAATTAATTTCAATCAAAACATCATGAAACGGCCCTCAACTTGTACACCTTTTGGATTCACCTAGAGCAACAGGAAAAATAGCTTTCAGATTGTTTCGATCCAGCATTCCCATTATTCACAAGGGTGACCCTGTTCAGAGATAATTCAGCTTTGGGAGTATCCGAGTTAAGGACCTTCCTGCTCACATTGTTATAAATATCTCCAATAACAATCTCAAAAGCCTTTCTAACATTTGTTGAATCAAGAGCAGATGTCTCCATGAAAAACAACCCTTCTGCTTCTGCAAGGCTTTTTCCTTCCTCAACACTTACATCCCTGATGTTCTCCAAATCACATTTGTTCCCGACCAGCATCCTTGCCACAGTTGTATCAGAATGAGCTGCACAATTGTTCCTTTTAAACTTAAACATGTGATTTTAGAACTAAAAGCAACTATGAAATTCAAAACTTCAAAGTGAACTGGAACAAAATTAACTAAATAGTTAATCCCTGGAGAACCATGGTGAAAACTGCAAAGTAATCACATTAATCTTCATGTGTATAAGAAAAGGTTGATCATTGATGTGCTATCTCATGTTTAATTTTGATGTTTCCTACAATAAAAGATGATCTTAAGGCAGTCACTTGTAATAAGCAGATAATGGCATGCTAAGAGATGGACCTCAGTTTTAATGGAATACACATTTATGTTCCTCAATTGGGAAAAGTGCTAGAGTTTAACCCCTTACCAACCAGATCCTCTGGTAAAACAGAAGACTCAAAATTAAGCTCAGATGAGCAAATGTAAATACATTATCCAAGACATTCACAAGTCCACAAACAAGAAATAAGATTAAGTTGATCACTGGAATTGCAGGAATCTGTCAGAGGTGGGTAAGGTGATTTCATGCTGCTTTCATGTGGGAAATGGTGCTTCTACCCGTCTTTGCCAAATTCCATGATGTCTTGCCTAACTTTACAAGATATTTATATTTCATAAGTAAGTTAAAATACATGCATCTCTGGATCAGAATGTTCAAATACTAGGAGCTAAAAATGTTGAAATACTTGGAGCCAGAATCTTCCTCGATCCTTTCTACTTTATCATAAAATAAAATATGGCTAGACATAGCTAGAATCATAGTAATAAAGTGCACTGAAAAGTTGGCTTAAGGTGATTTACTACCAGTGATGCTATGGGGCGAAATACTGAGGTGTATCAACTCTGCTTAGATTGAAGATCATATGTAAAGGTTCCTAAAAACTTGCGACTCCAAATCACTCTTAGATTTGTGTCAAAATTCATGAGAATTAAGGACTAAAAGGGAATAATTGAAAAAGTTTTACTTGCTCTTGCATTATGATTCAATAAAAGAAAGTGCCTACAGGAAAAGCGTGATGATCCGGAAAAATAGGTACACAAGAACCTTGAACATACGGAGCACAAGTTCTTAAACAGAAATAGTCCTTTCCAAATTGATCAATTTTTAATATGTCTAGGAGTAAAAATTTTCCCTTCTAACTCAATCAAAGCCAAGAAGTATCTGCTCGTCTAGATATTGGATTTAAGATTCCCGGTTACTCTTCAGTCCCCTTTATCAAGTTGAAACAACGGCAGACAAGTGTCCAAAGCAAGCGCAAACAACTGATCGGATACGATCCTCAACTTCCAAAAGCATATGCTATTACAGAATATTCAAAGCATTAAACATTAAAATAGAGCAGTTAAATAACGAAATGAATTCATTTCTTCGAGCTTAAGAAAAACAAAAAGTTATAACTTCAGATCTACGAATGTGATCACCATCACCATCACCATCACCGTTCCAATTAACCCCCACAAAATCTAAAATCGATTTCCAAATCATGCCAAGGGACTGTAGGCCTTAGTACCACCAAACACGCAGCTAACGAAAAACAAACAAAAGAAACAACCTTTGCTATCAAAATATAGATATAAAATAAAATAAAATTCACTCACTTTTTAGCTCGTCGAGCCAACGACCGACGCTATCGAAAGTGGTACGACGAGTGATATCGTAAACGACGAGAGCACCGACCGCGCCTCTGTAATAAGCAGAGGTGACGGCGCGAAACCGCTCCTGGCCAGCAGTGTCCCAAATATGAGCCTTCACTTCCTTGCCATCAAAGTCCAAGCTCTGGGTCTGAAACTCCACGCCTATGGTGGCTTTGGAGTGCAAATTGAACTCGTTTCGCGCATACCGAGAAAGGAGGTTGGATTTGCCAACGGCAGAGTCTCCGATGATAACGATTTTGAAAAGATACTCCTCTCGACCCTCGTCGTCCGATGACATTGATCGGCTTCTAGCTTCTCCTAGTTGAGTCTCAGTGGAGTCTAGAGAGAGAGAGAGACAATGAAGTCAAGCTGGCACCGAAACATGCTGCGTGCGTTAATAACGGAAATCATTCATATGTTCCATCTTCCATGTATTTACTCTTTTTTTATTAATTTCTTTGTTTTTCAAAATTATTTATTATGGAATCTATCACTGTTGCAGTATACTATTTTCTCCAATTTAAATTTCTGATAAAAATTTCATGACACTAATTTAGTTCTTACAGCTCTCAAGTTTTTGATATAACTTATCTAATCCTAGATGTTTGTTAATGATAGAAATAGCACAGCAAACAAAAAACATAATTATTAAGACAAATGATGTCCAGTCAGTCACCTGAACTACCTATAGAACAGTAGTATTTTCATTTTGTTCCCAAGAAATCGATTAGAAAGCAAACGTTTCTGAGAAATTTTGCAATGTTTCATTTCCAGATTAGATACTTCCAGTAATTTACAACCCTGTAGGTGTAGCTAAGTTGAGTTGATCAAGCGATTTCTTCCAGTAACGGTAAGGAAAGAACTGAAGAAAGACAAACATACATATATAAATATATATTTTTGACAATAATGCAATCATTTACATACATAGCTGAGTTCTATCGTGCTATTCTGCCCTTTATTAAACGTGGACGTGTTACAACAACAAAATTAGCACCGCCTATCATCAAAAAACTAGTTTTACAAATCACTGTTAGCTAACATCATTTGTTCATGGTTTGCATCCACAGGTGCAGCCTTCCAATTCCTTGTGGAGTTTCTGACAAAAATGAACTGAAGATTAGAGGAAGATGAGCTGTAAAAATATTATGCCAGTAAGTATGAAGTCCGAGGGATAGCATTTCTACAACCTATTTACCTTAACTTCGTTCTGAAGTCCTTTGATGTGTTGTGCTGCTAAGTCTAACATGTCTGCATAACTTGTTTGCTACAGTAACAACAAATGCAAAACCATTACTCCTAGTTTCTCAGATCGTATGTTTTGTGGTTTAACAAATACAAAACCATTAATCCTAGTTTCTCAGATCGTATGTTTTGTGGTGTTGAGTGCAAAGAAAATGCCATGCCCACATACCTTATCCATGTTAGGAACAAGCTCTTGCAGTTTCTTTAGTTTTCCACTTATCCTGGTTCTTCTTTCCTGGGAACATTAACAAGTTACTCTGGGTAGGTTAACATTACCATCCAAGATTATGCACGCATAAATCGAAAAACATAAAAATATTGCAACTTCTCCAAGGTGAAAAGGCAGGGCATTCAACTTTTTAGCCTAGTTCTAAAACCAGAAATAGCACTTCTAGAAAGAATTTATATAAGTAAGAATAAAATCATGTTAAAGAGCTTAAATTAACGTATCTGCATATTAGAGCAAGTTGGAATGAGGTAATTGTTCAATCACTTGAAAGGAAAGAAAAAAGGAAATCAAGGTTCCATTACCTGAGTTTTAGGGGCCTTATCGATTGAAAAATGGATTCAGGTTTGAGCCATATGAATTTTAAAAGGTTTTTCCACAATAGATTACTTACCCTTTCAGCAATGCTCCGGGGATGCGTGGCACAGCCACGCTTAGCACGAACTTTGCAAGGGACAGAATCCTCAGGGATATGTAGTAGCTTTTCCACCGCTGCCATCTCAAGAGTAGTCTGAGGCAGGCTAAACTGAATGAAGAATGAGTTAGAGATACACATGGTGATCACTCCATTTAAACAAAATAATCTTCAGGCACCTACATTGGACGACCTGCGGTAATATGTAACTAATGCTAAATTTACATAAAACAAGAAATAAGAATAGTGAATACTGCCAAATGAGACAAGACATTTCGAGACCTATCTGCTATCGTATACTCTACAATAATCTTCAACTGGAAAGATGAAGTGTGTGAGATATGCAGAAACAAGAGCAGCTAAGCTATCTATTTACATTTGACCTTGTTTTTACCTGAGTTTCTAGGGGATTGAAGCAGTTATAAATGTCTCCATCCATGTTCTTAGCCCGTTTGGTTGGAGGTGCAGAGAATACAATGGAAGTAGCATTGTCCCAGGATTCTATTCCAAAATGAGTAGAACTCTGATGGCCATTTTCACAACTAATGCCTTCAATACCATTCTCACTGACTTCAGATATCTGTGATAGAGATTCTTGCCCGGTGAAACTCAGTTGGGACTTCAACCTTGACACTGTGTGCCCATTACATCCATTATGAGAGTTATGGCCCCCTGCCCCCCGAGTAATCGAAAAACCTGCTATTTTAACATGAGGTTCAGCTGCAAAAACATGGCTGCCAAGGGAATCTCCTTTTCTTTATGAGTTATGACGATCATATCATTACTGTTTTTGTTAGTCTTATGACCATGGACACTGAGTGTAGAACTGACTAATTAATTAACAGATTTAATATAACAAAAATGATAAATGAAAATCCACCTTCATAATAGACAAATGTATAACATGTAAATGAAAATGAGGAAGATGCTGCCGATGCCTGCGTGCACGTGACCTAGAGTGAACAACAAGATCACATGAAACCCAGCCTCACCTTCCATATCCCACCAAAGGAGGGCGATTTAGTCTTTTACTTCATATTTCACAATCCGAGTCAACTCTTATCTTATCCCAAGGAAGGGCCACCCAATAGCCAACCAAATACCAATACATCGAATCTAACCCAGAAATTGTTCATTAATGTACTACTATTAACTGTACTTTTACGAGATTCTCTTCACAACCAATCAAAAACTTGCAGACTTCGTTACCCCAAAATATCCAATAAAAGCAATGGACAAGGGCAAATTTGTCTCTAAAACCAACCCTAGTGTAGTTACTGTACACCTTCCTAAACATCTTGCTGAGACACTAATACCGTTTCCACTTGGCAACGGTAGCTTGAGAGTTCCGATCTCAATTCTGGCTTCAAAACTTCCCCATCTAACCCCGCAACTCGGCTTTTATCATTGTGCTGTAGAGGGAGAAAGTAAAGAATGAGATAGTTGTGAAGGATAGCTACGGCCTTCATTATCGGATTAGAAGCGGTGACGCCGCTGCTTCCGTGAGAATGCGTACATACATGATTGGAGATATTGAGAAGAATCCATCCTAATATTTGGAAAAGTTTGACATTAAGCAGCCAAAGGGCATAACAAACACAATTACTTGCACAATTTCCCATCACGGTTAAGCGGCTCGTGAAACGATTCCAAATCGCTAGAGCCCAAGACCCACTGCAAGGACAAGTGATTCTACGAAGTTTCAGTGCCCCCAAGCTTCCACATAATTTAGAATAGCAACTTCAACTACTGGGCATTTAATCAAGTTTCCATATGTAAACCAGAAGTTCTTCTAGTTGATTCATCTCTCTCTCTCTACTTCCAGTCTTTACGAGAAACTGTGTTTTCATCGAAATTCCAATCTTTATCACAATATTTCCTTCAAAAAGATAAACGATTCATTTCATCTAACTACACAAATGTCTCCAAGGAGCCCTACCAAATATCACCATTTGGCAAAAACCAGATAACAAACGATCAGAAACTATCTACACTTCGAATTGGGCCTAAAAGCACAAACTTTAATGAAATATTAGTAGGGTATGAGTTGGTGATTTACCATTCTCAGAAGTGACATGCTGCGAGAGAAAGCCAGCAGGAGAGCTCTTTTGCCGGACCAAAGATCCAGCACAATGTGCAATCTCATTTAAACCATAGGATCTCTGCAGCCCAGTTTTGGGATCGTTGGATGAGTTGACTTTGCAGGATGAATCAGAGGTGAGCGAAGACGAGTCAGCAGAAAAGTACTGAGCATGACCAACTATAGACGTTGATGGCGGTCCAAGCACAGAGAATTCACGGTCAGCTCCGACGACAGAGTCAACGACTCTACTCAAGAAAGCCCCAGGAGCTGATCCGTACCGAGTCAGACCACTCGGCTGTGCCGCCGCTTTCGGCGCCGTCGGAGGGGAGGAGGAGGACGGAGGGTACATATGGTGGTTTTGTGAAGTCATTGTGCTGTTTAGAAATGTAAAAAGAAGAACATGAAAAGAAAAAGGAAAGTTCACGTGAAGAGAAAAGACATACTTGATTATGGAAAAGTCGAGGAGTCATGTTAATGTTACATGGCTGTGAGTGTTGGTTGTCACCTTTCGCCACCGCTATTCGACAGAAAGTAAGTAGGCAAGTTGTGATATTATAAAGAGAGTGATTAATATAAAGAAAGACCACACATAAATGGGTGGATGCGCCTTTCTTTCTATAAGCCAAGTTGATAATAAAGTACAGTCTATAAAAGTGGCTTGGTATTATTCTAGGACCCATGTTCAATGAGAGAGACACATACATGTAAGATTGCATCTTTCGTGAAATTAATTTTATTCCGATGAGAATATTTCAATTTATTGGGTTAATTATAAAAAATTTATAAACTTTACTCAATTTTATAATTATAGTCCGAACTTAAAAAATGACAATTAAATACTCACACTTTCAATTTTTTAATTCTAGTCGGAGTTAATATTTCTATAAATATTTCTGACGTAAATTGTCACGTAAGACAAAAACCCTAAACACTTATAAACGTCAGACTTAATTAAGTTTAACTAAATTACGTAATTTTGAGGACCACCCGAATTGAAAACCTTACATCAGTTTGTTTCTTGCCATAAGAAAAAAGAAAAAGGGTATAGGGTAGCAATTTAGGATTTCATTTAGATTATTAGAAACTATATCGTTGTCGTCTTACACCAGTATGACATATCGTTGTTGTTGTCTCGCATGAGCATGGTAACTTTTGATTTAAGAATTTTGGTCCCAAAATGACGTAATTTAGTTAAACTTAGTTAAGTCTGACATATATAAGTGTTTAGGATTTCTGCCTTATGCAGCAAGTCATGTCAGAAATGTTAACAAAAAAATTAATGTAGGGTTATAATTGAAAAAATAAAAATTTGAATATTTAATTTTTGCTTTTTAAGTTCGAACCATAATTGTAAATTTGAGGAAAGTTTAGGATTGTTTTGTAATTAACCCGAATTTATTCCATGTGAACTTCATATCTTTAATTGCTCAAAATTGTAGAAACTAATAAAACATTTTGATATTCTAATCTTTTAGTGATTACTTTTCTTGAAATTTTATGATTAATATCGATTTTAAAATAATTCAATTTCGATAACAAAATTAAGAGTATATGTCTAAGGTCAATCTTTATGTATAGAATAGCTAAAAAGCTTGTTTGTCCGTTTTCAGCATCGAGTAATTTCAAACTATTCATAGATACGATTTTGATAAGTTATGGTAAGATATATTAGTTCAATGCATAATAAAATGATAAAAGTACATTAACCACCCATAAATTATATGAGAGGGGACCATTATCGGTGATTAGTTTGGAAAACTTAAATGGTAATCCATAGACCAATTACATAGTAATTTAAGACATGTTTTCGAAGAATATATCTATCAATTTGAAATAAGAAAGAGAGTACAGAGAATATGTCCCTAACTTGCACAAGTTTTGGGACGGGATCTTTTGTCTATTTACCCTATCTTTCTATTGTCTTATAAATATCAGTTATCTATTTATGCAGGACCTATATAAATAAATGATTGAGATTCATGAAACATAGTAAAAATATTATAAAATGGACAGAAGATCCTAGCAATAAGTTTTGTGGGTCAATTGAATATTTTTTTAAAAAGAAAAACACAATCTTATACGACCTAATGTATAAGTTGTTCTTTACTCTTCTTTTTCATCAGTTCCATCACTTTGAACTGTTTATAATATTGGTTGGATTGCGAAACACTCCCATAAAAGTGTTTGATTATTATTACTTTTCCTCATTAGCAACTTGCAAGTTTCGTTGTCGTGATGAAAGGGCAACAGTCTGTGATTGAGATTGGGAGGTCTGATGCAAAGTAATGAAAAGCCCAAATCAAGTTAATGCTGGGCCCCCTCTTCTGTCAATTATTTGGTTTTGTCTCCTCCTCCTCCTCTGCCTATAAGCACCTTACACGCACGGAAGGTTGGCTTTGATACATTGTGTCTTTGCTTATGCTTATCCAGGTTTGATTAAATTTATCATAATCTTTGCATATCAAATAATACGTAATTGATTAACTATCTAATGTTATAAATAGAAAATTGTAGCAGTAAGGCCTATGGTACTTGCTTTCCAACTAAGTGAATAGCTCTTCAATCCCGTGATTAACTTGTTTTCTAGTGGTGATTCGTATATTGCAAGTAGGTCATGATTTGACTATTGTATACGTATTCTTTCTACAACAACTCCCAATAAAAATCACGCTAAGACGCAAAATTTGAAAAAGTTCAGTAGTATGTAACGTTATTTCTAACTAGTATAGGATTAGTATTTTTAAAATTTTGCATACTTTTATTCCATTATTTGTTTCTGGTTAACATAGCCCTTAAGATGTGACGAGTCTAAAGATGTTATTTCATTTCATATGATAGAAGAAAAAAAAGAAAAGAAAAAGAAACGAGTTACAAATAGTTTGGCTTGTTTCGTAACATGTAAAATTAAGTGTAAAATTCAACAGCAAAAAAAGCTAAAGTCACTTACATAAATTGCAAGTGCTGATCTTCCATAATAATATAATTTTGGTCACAGTGCGCTTTTCAGGTTATTTAGAAACCACACGGTTACAAAACATCTTACATGCACTAAAACCAAGAATATAATAGAGAAAATTTCAAATGCAATATTCCATATGTTTTGTCTTTGATTCATGATTTGTGACACTTCGTAGATAGATTTTGACTCCAAGGATATATAATTCCATTTCTTGAGTTGCAATGAAAAAGTAAAGCTAATAAAGTTAAGTTTCATCTACCCACTAGATAAAAACATTTACGCACCAGGATCCCAAAGGACATACATAGAAAGTACGACAACCAACTGGCTAAAACAACAGCTTTAAGAAGATCATCGACTAACCAAAGCCGGATTGTAGGTTACTAAGGTGTCTGGTAGACTCTTATGGAACATGGGAACCTTTGTGACTATTGGTAAATTCCAGGTATAATGGCCGAGACAACAAAACCCTTCTCTCACGAGCGCACAACTCGGCTTTCCTCCTAGGAACTTTACACCCTTCACAACTTTCTTTCTCCTTTTGAAACAATAGTCGCAATAGTACCTACACTCTTTTCCCCGTTAAACTATAATCTCAAAGTGGAATTGTTTTAAAAGCAATCACAGACTGTCTTAGACTTTCTGATACACAAGATCTTCAGAAGAGGTGAGTGTAGAGCATACTTGTCTCTGTACCAAGATAGATAGTAACATCGCTTCAAGACTTAAGCTTTTAGGAGAGGGAGAACTTAGAGAGAATAGAAAACACTCAAACCAAACTTCATTCAGACTTCTTCAAATCTAGTTCTGAGTCTGCTTATAACGAAAGAAGAACCTTGCTTTTATAGGCGAAGCAAGGTTAACAAAGTAAAACACTCACAAGACACATTCATTACATCTTTAAAAAAGAAAATAACTTTAAAGTACAAATATCACACCTTTAACAAAGCTATTTTGAAAAAGTAAACAACTTTCTAAAAATCAAACAATATGATGATAAGATGGAATCTTGTATAGTAGTTTATGAACCACAAATATTCTCTTTCATCAAAAGACTCAAAAGCAAAAGCAAACTGCTAAAAGGACAAGTCTTATTACAAGAGTTGGGATCCAAGGCATCCAAGCCATTATTTGTCACGAATTGGTTCGTGCCATGGTTGAAGATTAGATAGAGAGTCTGGATCATTTGAGCTAGCAGTATCAACTTAATAGGTCTTTTGTCGTTTATTAGGATTGAGGTCACATGTGTGAAGTTTGTGCAGGAATTGATTTAACTCATCTTCATTAAGATTGTAGTTATCATCGTTTGGGTTTTGAGCATCCTGAAAGACTGAGTTAAAAGGTTGAGAAGGTCCTGCAATATTTGAGACCGATTCTTCTGCGTCATACTGAGGACTATTGGAACCTAGTATATCAATTTCTGGTCCCAGAAATAAATTCACCGAGATATGGTCCAATAGAGGTGGAAATGGCTGGTGTATTAAGGAAGTGATTTATCTCTTTGATAAAATCTCTAAGAGATTGAAGCACACTGCTTGGATGTCGTGGCCAGTATAATGATGTATGATAAAATTGGACATGATGTTCTATATAAAGGACACCAGTATATGTTTCTTGATATGGACAATGGAGGATGAAGAAGCAATGAGTAGATTGTCGTCTAGCAGAAGCTTTCCATAGACAATGTTGTAAGATTATTAGAGAACAATGTTGTTTTTATTGATCTAGTCGTTGAAACCACTCAAGAAATGTTCGTAACAAAGAGCTTCCATTGTTTATGTCACAGAGATGTTGATAGAGCTAAAGAGTAGATATAGTGATAGTACAAGCATAAAGGGCAGAGAGTGCCAAAAGATACCATAATGTGTTTTCAGGAAGAGGGTCATAGAGAAAAGTCACATTAAGGAAAGGTGCTTTGAGATTAAACATAGTGGGACTTCCAAGAGAGTTATGCTCATAAAGAAACTGATGCAAATAATAAAACAAACTCATATGAGCAAGTGAGGCAACTTTAGAAACACTAGTAGGTATACTAGCTATAGAAGGGAAAGATTTCTTTGTAAAGGTAAAGAGGTGTTGACTAACCGTAAAAACTTGATAACTAAAAACTTTAAAAGACGAAAGAGTTGTATCGAAACTTCGCTGAAGAGGACATTTACAATAGAAAAGGAAGGGAAAATATCGGGAAGCCAAGGTGAATTTTTTCTTAGTAGCTTGGATAAACTTGAAAGATAAGTTGCCACGTATGGTATGAACGTATGGATGTAATTAACAGTCCTGAGGAATTATTGTATTTGTTTCACAGTGAGATGTTCATCAGGAAAGTGTAACAACTCTTACGCAATATGTGGACTAGGCTAGTAGAATCCATCCTTAAAATGCATACCTAGAAATTCAATTTCTTTAGTGCCAATGATGCTTTTCGAGGTTGAAAGCATAATGCCATGCTATTTAGTAAGATCAAAAAATTATTACAGTAGGGCCTGATGTTTCTCACGGGTCTTTAAGAACAAAAAATAATTGCATTGTTGAGGATAGGCCCATAGATCTTGATCATTGTTCTTTGAAACAATGATAAGGCGACTTTAAGTTCAAATGACATAACAGTCCAATTGGTATTGTGCATTGGGAATGCAAAATGTAGTCTTATATCTCTCAGTTGGGTCAATACCCAATTGTCAGAATCCTGCTTTATAATCAAACTTGGAAAAGATAACAACTTCATTTAGCAATAGTACCTAAGTACTAATCTTTGGAAGAGGAAACTTGTTATCTTGTGCATTCAGAGGTTTATAGTCAATTACTAATCACTTTTTTCCGTACTTCGGCTCTGAATGTTTATTGACATAGAACGCCTAGCAAGCCCAATCTGACTTTGAGGGCTCAATAAGTCTTTGCTTCAGAAGGATATCATACTTATCTTGTGCAAGCTTTAAATCATTAGGGTTCATCCCTGGATGTATGGCTTTTGTGGGATTGATATCCTCATTCTTTTTGAATGGTAGATTTATGAAAAAAGACAGCATTTTTCCACAAAGGATATGGGTGAGAAAGCTGTGTATGTGATTCAGGATAATATTCCAACAATTTATCTCTTATCGATGCATATGGTGTTGGAACTTGGGTTAGTTCAAACACATTCTTTATGTCAGTGTAGGGATTGAAAAATGATCGATACCTGAGGCCGTGGGTAGGATTTACAAAGGTGAGGCTTTACTGTATACATCCATACCAATGAGAATGTTTGGGCTTGGTAGATTGCTTTCAAGTACTTTAGTTCAAACTGTACACTGTGGAAAGAATCGAATCACGATTCTTCTTTTAAGGATTAGCCTATTCTTAAAAGAGTTATCATCAATAGCAATAAAATATTCATCATGTGAGGTCCATGTTTCAGAGGGTAAAATTTTGGGCTTTATGCTCGCACGACTAGATTCAGTATTCATAAACCCAATAGCTTTGATGAGTCTATCATATTTGTCTTGTTAGAAGAGTTGGATCTAGACATATGGTCATTGAACTAGAGTACGATCTAACTTTATACAGGTCTACTATAGCATGTATAGTGAATCATCCCCTAAAGAAAGCAAAGGAATAAGAGGATTCTTCATCTTCAGAGGTCGTGACAGAAACAACAAACTTTATGTCCTCATCTTCATGAGATTGTTCTTTAATCAGATCTTCAAAGTTATTGGAATAATGAATGGGTAGAATTGATTGCATTTGCTTTAATAACTAAACATCCTTCTTTATTTTATGAGGACAAGTATGTGTAAAGTGTCTTTATTGTCCACAGAGAAAACAACGATCAACTTTTTGGCAACGAGAGGATTTCTTGAAGAATGTAATCATTCTTCTTTTCTTGCCATTCTTTCTCTCATATGTTTTTTCTAAGAGGCTTGTAGCCTTCCATTTGTCTTCAAAGCTTTCTTCTATGATAGAGTTATCGAAGATGATCTTTCTTCTTATTGTGACATTCACAAGTCTTCTATTCTTTACACTTGATTTGAAGATAAGGCTTCTTATAAGCTTGTTTGAGAACTGGACCTCCCTAAATGATGTTCTTGAATAAGGCATGTTGATCACATAACTTATCAAGAGAAGCTAAAGCAAGCCGGTAGTTTTCTCCAAGAGAGATATTATCCATATCTTGTTGTAAAGAAATAATGGTTCTTTGTAACTCTGGTTGCAGTTGATCTGGAAGGGAAAAGATAAAAGTATATCGAAGATTAACATCATTCCAACCATTAAGAAGATATTAGTTTTCTGTCATACATTGATAATGCTTCTGTATATTACGCTTGTCTAGAGAACATCATTTCATAGCAAAATATTCTTGACGGATCTACTTGTTAATAAGCTGAAAGTCACCAATGAATTCCTTATGAATTATTCTAAGAAGATCTCTGGCTGTAGTGACTTGGATATACTAAAGTCTTTGATAGTCATTGATTGTAACATCTCACCCCCTATGGAAAGGGTATAATGGTAATTTTGCAAAGAGTTAAGAGGGCTTAGGATTGATTAGTCATATTCATGCATACTCTTACATGTAAATAGTGAAATTTGCACATGAAAATAACTGTACATGCATTCATGACATTTCTCGGTCTATGTGCCTAAATGTGATTTTGTTGTGGACAATTTGATATAGGTGCTTAAAAAATTAATTGGAGTGATTCCTTGTGTGTTTTACATTTTAGGGACATTTTAGGAATTTTTCTGAAATTTTTCGAGGAAGATTTCCGGACCGAAAAATTCACCAAGTGGCGAACCGATTGGTTTTCGGTACCAAAATTTATGTTCAATGGCACTGGAATATGGGGTATATGATTTTGGGACTGTAATTGGAGCCATTGGAATTGAATGGGATAGGTGATTACATTGCATAAATGTATAACACATAATGACAGTTGTGACCGGAGTAGCCACCGATCAGAGCTACAAGCTCAACGAGTGAAAAAGAGCCTCGAGCTCGAAGGAAAGTAGTGCATACCCAGAGGGCTCTCCTACCCCTAAGACGCGTGGGAAGTAGTGCATACCCAGAGTGTTTTCCTACCCCTAAGACACGTTTAACGCTTAATGAGCCCTATATGGGACAGTTATCAATGAGCCCTATATGGGATAGTTTAGGCACTCGGTCACAACAAAGTAACAATTGAAAAGTGAGTCTCATATGCATTGTATATGCATAATTTGAATGATTAAGTGTATTGAATGCAAAATAATGTGAAATGTGTGAATTGTGTGCTTTGTGACTGGGTGAGCCATCAATGATGGTCACTCACTGAGTTCGTAAAACTCACCCAAAATTTGCAATATTCTTTTAGGATTTAGAAGAATACCCCGTTAGGCCAACGGGAATATACCTACAAGATTCAAGTGAAGGATAGAGGTCAGGATCAGTTTGCGTCTGCACTGCATTGCATTTCTTTACTTTGTTTTGAATTGTAAATTCCGCATCGTTCAGTATAAATTGGTATTTCAAATTGACTCAAATGTATTTTATTTGTGAAAGGGCCCAATGGTTATTGAAAAATTATGTTGATGGTTGTGTGTTAAGTGACAATGTTTATAAATGAATATGGGCCCAATTTGAGTATGTATTTTCCGCATATATTGTGTTGTGATTTCAAAAAAAAATACTAATTTCTGATTGATTGAGTGCTCTAGCATGCCACTTTCATGGGACACGAACTCGGATATCATCATCGATATTGAATTCAGGTCATTGCGGGAGTGGGGTGCTACAGTATCGACTGATCCATAGTCTGAGTCACATGCATGAGCATGTGTTAAATGGTTGAGTTGATAGAATTATTGTGAAAAATGATGTTTTGACAAAATGTGAGGAAATGAAAGTTTGTGGATATGTAGAAATGAGAAGTTGTATATGATTAGATATGACAGACAAAGATTTAACATAATTGTATTGGTGAATGTATTATCGAATACAATATTATTATTGTACTTTGATGATATATCCTCGAATGTGAACCTAATTTGAATACATTGTTGTGGATTGTTTGAGAAAAATAAGGATATAAGTATAAACGATGAGATTAAAGTGTACAAGCCAAGTTGAAAGAAAATAAATTTTGATATGACCTTGAAAGGTTGAACTTAAACATAGAATGGTTGTGAGAGTATCGTGACAAGAGTTTATAATTCAGTATAAGAATATATTAGTGGAAATTGAGATCGGAATTTCAGGATGATTATGCATCTATAACTTCGAATGGATTGCAAATATATATATGTAAGATGAATAAATGACAATATGAGAATGAGATGGAAATGAGGAAAGAGAAAAAGGGGAATGAAATAGTCGTAAATGACTTAATAAGAAATGAATGATGTGTAGTAAGGAGAAAGTTAGAAATGCATATAAGAAAGGATTTTATGTAAGCACGAGATTAAGAAAAAGATGAGGAATCAAATGGGAAGAGTGAATGCACTCCATATGGTAGTTGAATTATTATGAAATGATGTAATAATAGAAGAGGTAAATTTTGGAAAATTGAGGTAAAGTTGATATTAACATATGTCAATGCAAGGAAACCCCGATCATGGCAAGAATAAAGGGAGAAATATTATTTAGGATCTATTGAAATCAAGTATCATTAGTGTAATATATATAAATTGGAGAATTGTCAAAAATAAATCTCGGATAGAATGGGATGACCTTGATGATACACACTTAAGTATATGCGATAGCAACCGTGTCTTCTACATCATTGATTTTCAATGCATAAAACATTATGATCGTGTAAGAAATGGTAGAAATTGATCTTCTTGAGGAGCCAAGAATGGCATTTAAGCAATGATAAAAATAGTTGATTGATAAAGATCACATAAACAGTATTGACGATAGTAGCAAGGAATCATCTTTCAAAGAATAATTTCCCTAAATTAAGGTTAAGTTGATCAGACGATTTAGTTTAAGAGTGATTAATGAGGAAACAAATCAGAAATGAATCAAAAGTGAATATTGGAGTCATATCTCTAGCGGAGACTTAGGCATAAGAGGTAGAATATGCTATTGAGAGTATACGTATTTTGTTTGATGTGAAGTATCCAACTATATGATTGGATTACTGACTTTGAGGAGATATTATTGCTAATGTTAGGAGGATTTAGGTCCACATTATATTCTATGTAATTATGTTCGGGAGATACAAATTATATATGATGAATGTGTTACCAACACCTAAAGTTATAATTGCAAATAAATTGAAATGTGTGGAGAAACTAGTATAATTGGACAGACATTAGAATAAATCAATGTGAAATAAGAGGAAATTGAATGAATGGAGAAAATTATCTGGGAAAAGAAGTCAATTGGGAAACTGAAAATAACATGAGATAATACTACCTCGATGAGGAATTAGATATTTAAAGAAATACGAGAACAAATCAATGACGAAAATGAATCCCTAGCTCAACTCTCTTCTTTTCTCTCTAACCTCCAAAACTCACTTCCTCTTTCTTTCTTATTTTCTTTTCTTCTTCTCTCTTCTTTCACTCTTAACTCACGTTTTTCTCTTCTCAAATGTAAGACAACAACTTCTTCTTCCTAATTTTCCCTTCCTTATAAGCTTATGTCTTCCTAAACTTAAGTGATCTTCCAAAACTACCCTTTAATATTCTTATTACCTTAGCATTTTAATTTCATTAACCTATGTAATAAAATCCTACTAACCTTGACCTAGTAATTAACTCCAAAATTAACCCATCATAACCTCATAATTCATTTTAAATCATGCTTAATTAAAGAAAAAATTGGGGGCCAACATCATAGCAGATAGTAGCAACTGATCCCTAGTCTGAGTTGCATGTGTATGAGTCACACGCATGAGCCTGTGTTAAGAGTTTGAGCTAATAGAATTAGTGAGAATAATGATGCTCTATCAAAATGTGAGGGATGAAAGTTGTGGATAATTAGAAATGGGAAATAGTATATGGTTAGATATGATAAATAATGATTCAATGCAATTGTATTGGAGGA
>JANVCL010000001.1:18126661-18141433 GCA_026546855.1 Erythroxylum incrassatum
CATCTACTTCTTCTCCACTAGCAACAATTGTTTCATCACTTCCATGTTCATCTTCATTCACTTCATCACTAAAATGGTCAGATTCTTCAAGTTCATTGTCAATTTCCTCCATTTCTTTTAAAGTCTTAACTTTCCTATTTGGACACTCCGATTGACAATGTCCATAGCCTTGACATTTAAACATCTAAGCTTGGTTTTAGGAATTTTTGAATTGCTAGGCATGTATGGGACTTTTGGAGTATAAGGTGAAGGTGAATTACTTTGCTTTGGTGGTGGAATTGGTTTTCTTTGTGGTGAGTTATGAGGTGGTTGAAATTTTGGCTTAAAGTTAGATTAAAAAGGGCTAGCTTTTGGCTGAAGGTTGGGCAAAGTTTGGCTAATGGTTTCTTGGCTTTTTAGTGTTTAAGGCTGGTCTCACATCTAAGAGAAAACTTCTCCAATTCAGCAAAAGTGTCAAAAGGATAAAGATTTACCATATCTTGCAAATTGATGTCAAGACCTTTGATAAACCTTGTGATGATCACTTCTTCAGTTTCCTCCAAGCCACACTTTAAAATATACTGCTCAAATTCCATAATGTACTCTAGTATCCTACCCTTTTAGTCAAACCAAATATTTTTCCTAACATTTTCTGCCTATATTGCAGAGGCAAAAAAGTTTCTTCTAATTCAATCTTTATTTGATTCCAATTATCAATTTGAGGCTTCCCTTCTTTAACCCTCCTATTTTGCAAATTATCCCACCATAGGACAGCATACCCTTTGAACTTTATAGCCACAATCTTCACTTTCTTATCCTCAACTACGTCTTTCAAATCAAAAATTCATTCAACCATATACAACCACATTTGAAAAACATCGGCTTCAATTTTTCCAACAAATTCAAGCAAATTAACGTCAAAATTAAACATATAATCTTTATTATTCCGAGGTTGAACAACATTTCTAACAGCAATCATACGACCTGTATGATGAGGGCCTCTGCCTCTCCCTCTTGTACCAGCTCCTCCTAAACGCAAACCATCATGATCAGAAGAGTTAAATTGAGTTACCTCATCATTGTATTCATCTTCCACGAACTGGTTGGTTTGGGAATCATTTCCAGGGGCTTCATAGGTGCCCATAGCAGCAAAAGCAATATCTCTAGTCTTCATAGCCTCAAACTCTAGGTGTGTACCTTCAAACTTCTCCATTGGAAGGCTCATTTGATCGATTTTGCAAATAGTTTCTCCAAATCGTTTTGCTTCGGTCCTGATATGGCTGGGTGTCGAACAACCTGCTCTAATACCAAAATGATGGAGAATTTAAGCTAAACATGAATGGAATTGGTCTGGTGGTCGTGGGAGATGTGTGGACAATTTTGAGTTTTATCGGGTGAATTGCGAACTAGGTGTTTGAAAGACATTTTCTAGGTTATAGGCTGGGAATTTGGTTTTGATGAATTAAACAAGTTTGTAGAACTTTTGTGAACTACAAATTCGTTTTAAGTTTCGGCTCAATAAGGTGAATGGTTGAAAAGTTATTGAAAGTTTTTTGGGAACATGTATGACTGAGTGATAGAATGAAGATGGTCAAGAAAATTGGCATTTTTGGTCAGGTTGGAATTTAACTAGGTAAACTGGTTAACAGGTGAATTGTAGGTTTGGATGTGTAGAACAAACTTGTTTTTGGAAGTTTTTCAATTCGATGAACAAATGAAACAATAAACTTGAAATCGTGACTTGAATTCAGACTTGGATGATATAATGAGAACGGTTAAGAAAGTTTTTGATCAGGTTAGGATTCAAACTGGGTAAAATTGTTAACTAGAGATTGTGACTGTAACTCGAATAGAATTTATCTGGAAATCACATATCACAAGAACAAATTGAATGTTTTTGACAAACAAACAAACCCAATGATTATTTTCAGAAAACAATCAATCAAACCCTACATAACTTGATGTGCTAAATGAGAGAAATATCACGAAAAAATTCATTCACTTTTCTGGTTATCTTCGAAATGGAAACAAACTAGCTTAAATAAAGAAAATGCTGAGAATGAGGATAGTCACATGTTGACTTCTCTTATTACTTATAACAGTCGAATTTAACACACTAAATAACAACTAATTAAGTCTTTGAAACCACATAAATAAAGTCACAAACTCATAATTAAATTGACGATAGTAAAATAGGAAAATAGCAAAGTAAATAGGTGAAAATAAGTAGTAAAGTTTGCAAAACCAGACCAAAATCAGTAAATTTAAACCAAATCAGTAATTGCTGACCAAAGTAAAATGAGATCACTTTGGCCGACCTTCTCATACTTCTTGGGCGGCATTTTGGGCTTCTAATTCCGCATCAAAGTGCTCCACACGAATCCAAGACTTATAGTCACCAAACGGCTTCAATAAGGCCTGAAATGTAAGAAAACAAGTCAGCCCAATTTCTTCTTCAATTGTTTGATCAACAGTTGCTTCTTTTTCTTCAACAAGGCCCATAGCTTCAATGTCTTGGATGGATAACTTGGATGGTCCTCCACCAAGTACTTAGTGATAATTTGCCTTTTTGATTGATTGATAATAATAAATGCATGCTTACAAGTTTCGTAGGTGTATGAATAGGACGTTAATATTTTGATTGATATGTATGTTCTAATCAACGCATTTAAACATGAAAGGAATAAGTTCGTATGTTGGCATGTTTTGAGTGATTAATGTTTGAGAATAAGTTTATTCCATCAGATTTGATGCCACTATACCATTATTGTATTGTTGCATGATTATATGTTTATGTATTTATATGTTTTATTTGTTTGCATTTTAAGTGTGGAGATATTGATAGGTGTATATCATAGTATGTTTTTATAGCTATTTAAGTGTGTTTTTAGGTGTTTTCTTAAATGATTATCATGTTTATAGGCTTAGAATTGTGTTTTTGTTAATGTTTATATGTGTTTTAATTGTCTGAATGTTTTAGAGCAAGGTTCTTATAATAATTTTACGTTTCAGTGGGTGTTTGATGTGTTAGTGAGTGAAGGGAAACATGAAATTGAAGAAAAGATGAATAATTTGAAGGATGAAACAATGCATGTCACGAAATTAAAGAAAGATGAATAATTTGAAGGATGAAACAATGCATATCACGAAATTGAAGAAAAGATGAATAATTTGAAGCATGAAACAATGCATGTCACGATCGTGACATCGCGTGATATACATCAAATTCCAACAAATTTCAATCTTTTTAGCTAGCGAGGTTTTCTGTACTTTTAATGTTTAGGGGCTATTTTTGGAACCAAATCAAGTAATAAAATCCTAGAAAGAACCCTAAAAGCCTCAATAACTATATCAAGACAAAAAATGAAAAAGAGCAACAACCACCAAATCAAGAGGAGAAATCAAGGGAGCTTCAAGAATTCTAGATTTCTAGGTCAAGAAACTAATTAGTTTTTCTTTCTTTTCCTTTTACTTATTTTATTGTCTTGGATGTTTATTTGGATTGCTATGATGTTTAATATGATTATAAGTTTCTAAATCCATATTAGGGATTGAAATTTATTCTTATTGAATACAATACATCTATAAATGTTTTGTGATAATAGTTATGCTTACACTTGGTAATAAATCGAGAGCGTGGCTTAAGTTACATGTGTTAAGGTGCATAACAAGATTTGATAACTTAATAGATCTGTAATTATCAGATTAATTAACAATTGAAGAGAAATCTTAATTATGAAATTAATTATCCTTAGGATTGCTTCAAATCTAATTGAATAAGTTATGATTAGTTTTGTGAATTCAGATATTACAATTATATGATTATCGAATTTAATTAGGGTTACTTGATTGGGTAATTAGAACTTTAGGATATCTAGGATCAAACATAAATTGAATCAATAAAGTGAAGAAAAAACAAACAAGGATAGAATAACTCATAAGTCTCAAACTTTGATCAAACTTATTTTATTAGTAGCTCAATTCTTTACTTGTTTTATTTTATCAGGTTTTTAATTTCAATTTTTTATTTTAATTCAAATCACTCTTTAGTACATTAGACAAATTTCTATTCAATTTGTTAGGTGTTTATTAGTCCTCGAGGGAATGATACCTTTGATACTACGAGCTACAATTTGTAGACCTACGATATTGTAAGTTTTCATATTAAAACTTGTCAATATGGAGGTAAAGGATACAAAAGCAAACATTGTTCATGAATTAAAAGTTTTTCTTGAAGTTTGGAAAAAGTCGGTGGGATGTTACGATGCTTAATTGATGTGATGAAAGACTCATAATTAGTTGGAATTCCATTCAAGGTGAAGAGGACCAAATCTTCGTCAAAAAGTTTTTCTTCAATAGCCATTAATTCATCTACAATTATAAAGATAAGGAAAAGAAAATCAGTGATGGTGCTTGAGCCTTTCTTCAATGTATGCAATCTACGATAGAGAAGAGAGCATTGTGAAGCCGAATGTTGCATAAAGTAATTAACAAGTCTAAGCCAGAGTTCACAAGCTGTGTGATAGCTAAGAGATAGTCATGCGATTAAGGGTGAAAGGGTTGCGGTAAGAAAGCAATAGACGAGTTGATCGAATTTTTGTCATTTTTGGTATTTTAGAGACGAGGATTCCAAACTTGAAGCTACATCTTATGGTGAGATAGTGCCATCCACATAATCGATGAGACCAGAGGTAATTAAAATATCTTGAATTTAATTTTTTCAACTAAGATAGTTTGTTTGTAAAATCTAGTGGTGTTATGAGAAAGCTTGTAATTGGTTCAATGGTAGTGTAGGTATGTTAATGTCTACCATTGATGATATTATTGAATTTTTGTTGGTGCCTGCTGTGAATAATTTGAATGATGCTTGTTGACTTGTTGTTATTGCCTTTTAGGAATAGTGTGTGTTGGTGTTGTTTATGGTAAGGGAAAAATATATATTTGATGTGGGCTTTAATACCATGAAGAATAAGAAATTGTATTGTATATTTCTATATATTTACAGAAGGTCTTAGGACCTTGATATACATAATTGGAGATATATGAGGTAAGTTATAGTATAAAACTAAAAAGATTAAAGGATATTGAACATAATGTTTATCTCTAAGTAGCAAAGTTTATCTCTAGATAAAAAAACGAATAAGGTGATTGTAATTGTGAGATAATCATATGTTATCACTTCCCTAAATCAACTTATGTAAGACTCTAATTGGTATGACTAAAGGAAAGGAAGAAAATGATTGAAAAATTAAGAGAGAAGATATAGATATGAAATTAATAGTCGATATAACAATAACCAAGTAAAAAGTTGTGATTATTGTGCCTCTCTTTCTTTTTATTTTTCTTTTCTCCTATTTAATTTCTAGCTATTTATACAATTCTTAGGCATAAAATGAACAATTCTTGATATAATAGACTGAATCAAGTTTTACAATTAAGCTATTTAGTCTTACAAACCTTCAAGCTCTCATATGTCCATCGTTAAGTCAAGCATTTCTTATTAGTCAAAATCTAAATCAACATTTCTAGTTATTTTTTATTAGAATTAAAACACACACACACACACACACACATACACACACACGTAAGAAAAAAGAAAGAAAGAAAATCTTAAATAAGCACATACAAAGTAAGAAATGGGGAAAAAATAAAAGTTGTTATTGTAGAAAAATTTTCAGGGGATGTATTCTAATTGTAAATAGAGTAAACAAAATTAAAAAAAAAGAGACTAATAAAATAAGCTATTACTTCACTTTATATCAAAAATAAAGTTTATAGCAATCAAATTATGTAAAAATTTAAGTTCTATTAGTCAATAAAAAGTGTCTTATAATATCAATTTTTAGTTGTATTTCTTTATTTTTTCCTTACATAATGCTTCAGTTATTTTCATCTTTAATTGACACACTAACAGTATATACATATATATATGTAGTCGTCGTGCGAAATGAATATGTAAGATATTAGTTCGTAACTTATAATTATATTAGTAAACACTATATTATTTATTGTGAATTGTATGTTGTTTTTCATAAAATAGAGTGAGAAGGAACTACATGAACAAGAGTGTGATAGGATCACAATGTACAAATTCACTCACTATAAGGAGGTCAATGGAGGATGTCTGAAGAAGCGCAAAATAGCTATGTAGGTATTAAAATTTGTTTAAATTTCAAGTTTATTTTTTTAGTATTAACTAATAATAGTTGCATTGAATATTGGTTTTGTTTATTAATTTTAAAATAAGATGCAAAGATTTGCTACAAACATCATTGTTTGAGGGAAATGAAACAAATGTAAAAGACATTTGCAACAAGGTGCTAGGTACACGATCCGATATATCAAAGGTCTTGGATTTGATACTGTTCATCCTTATCAAGAACAGCATATGTTTAACATCTTGAAAAGGAAAACAAATCACTTGAAAAAAATCGGCCAAGCATGAAAAGTACTTCAAAAAATTACTTAGCGCAAATTATGTAAGCAGTGAAGATGAAAACGAGGCTAATTATTAAATTAATTTCTATATTTACTATTTTGTATATCAGTATTTTTGAAGTTGTAATTAAAATCTTAAGCATGAACAAATTTATTGATATTTTTATATACAATACTTTAAATTATCAACTATTTTTGTATATTTTTATAATAAATAACAAAAATCTAATTATTTTATACATTAACATGGATTAAAAATGTCACAAATAATTATAATCATGGTATATCATTTCGCTAAAATATATATTAAAATTTTGACTATATTTATAAAAAAATTTAGCTACGTTTTCAAAAACGTAGGTAAAAGTTTTTGATTATGCTTAAAAAACGTAGTTAAAAATCGTTGGCTAGAAATGTAACTAAAAATATAATAAGTTTAAGCTACGAAAAGTAAGCATAGCCAAAAGTATTAGCGATGATTTTGCAAAACCTCGCTAATAGTTTTTTGCTACGAAACGAAGTGTAGGAAAAAAAACTATTGGCAACAATTTTGAGACTTTTAGTGATTATTTTTTCATAACCAAAATTCGTTTATGTTGTAGTGTTAATTTCTTAAAGATGGTGTTATTTAGAGCTAAAAAGTAAAGGTTAAGATTCTTTCGATAAAATTTATAAACTCATAATAGAATAAAAGACAAAGAGCTCTCATGCGGTGTAAAAAACTTCAGAAAATTTTAAAAATCTTGAAAATTGTCTAGTTTTTAATGTTTTAAAAAAACTCTTTTTTTAAGACTTTGGTTAGAAAATAACGACAAAACACGCACGATATAAATAACGTATGTGGACTAAACAAATATTACTGATATAGTAATTAAATTTAGCTTTTAAACTCAATTCAAACTAATTAAATTAAACTTACATTAATAATTTAAGATAATTATAATAAATCATTAGTTTGAGTCGAGTTTAATTAGTTCAGTTTAAATTTAAGAAATGACTTAGATTATTATGTAAGTATCATTTGATTGGTCTATATGTAATGTTCATTTTGTGTATGTTTCTTTATTATTTTTTAACTAAAGTCTAAAACAAATAAATTTTTGAAAATTTGAAAACTATAAGAAGGTTTCTTAAAAAAATTTATAGACTAAGAGGTTTTCCAAAAAAAAATTTAAATTACAAGAGAGTTTTTTATATATTTGATATAGTTTAATATAAAATTTATAACTATAATATTGGTGCAAAACAACAAAGTTTTTTGATACAAGATAAAAAAATTAATAACAAGTTTGAATTTTGCTTTTGAATAAGAGATTTTTTACATGAGATGAAAATTAGGAATAAGTTTGAAATTTACACCAATGTAATTCAATGCCAGTGGTTCACTCTATGCAACTCTATTGGTTAACATTCATTTCCCAAATTACATCTAAGTAACAAAATTATTCATTTTTAAGTTAAAGATAATTAATTGAAAATTTTGAATTAGCATTCAAAGGGAGTTATTGTTTTAGTGTTTCTATAATTTTTATAATTAATATTGTCTAAATTATTCTTATATGCTATAAAACTATTTGTTCCTGAGCAAATATAATTTAAACAATATTAATTATATGATAACTTAAAACTACCAAAGTAATGGTGATATAGTTGAATCCAACTTAAAATTACATAAGCTTATTGTGGTTTTAGAGATTCTAGTAGACGGGAGTGCAGGACCCTTGCTCCCTTGCAACATTCAAAGGTCTTACTGCAACTAATTACACTTAAACAAAACAGCAATCTCCTAATCCTGTTATAGTCTCGACTCTCTTCTCTTATTTCTTCTTTAACCTTCCTGACACACACACAAAAATGTTGCCACGTGCCATTCGTAAGTCATTTTTCTTTTCTTTTTTCGATTTCTTTCTTATTGTTGCGTTTCCTTTTAATGATTTGCATCATTTTTCAAAAAATAGGTTTGAAAAGATGTATTTTTGAGAAGCACAATATCTCTATTTCCTAATTTACTTGAATGTAATTTTGATGATTGGTTTATGTTCTTTTCTTAATATATGATATATATGTGCTTTAGATGAATATTATGTACCTAATAATCAGATATTGCTCTCAATCGAGTAAAAAATCTTTTGATTGACAGAAATATATTTATAATGTAAAAGAATGATAACAAGTTTTTAATTTAAAGATAAGAGAGTGTTAGGTTTATTTCGCATTCACCTTAATTAATCCACTTCTTTGGAGGGACCAAACTCCAAAGTTAGAGGGTCTACATCAATTCTATAATAATTTCTGGAAATAAATTCTTACCCATTAAAGTTCCCATAATATCTGAGTGTGTCTGCAAAATGATGTTTACAAATTAACCATGTACGGTGTATGTCTTAAGCAAAGTTGATGTGCAACGCACATGGAACATGAGTGAGATCGATCCCAAACTTTTGCTATAGTATCCAAGACGATATTCTAGCCACCAGTTTCTATGGTGAACTCTATATCCAATTGAAGTCATAATTAGCTGCTATGGTTTACTTAACACCAAGAAACCTTTGTTAGTTGAGAAGAATTCAATCCAATAAACAAGTAACCAGAGAAAGCGACCGTGGTTCATGTTTTTCTCACCCCTATTCTCATGCCTAACTAGGTGTACACTTAATTGACCATTTAGACTCGGAAAAAGACAAGTAATATAGAGACTAGCTATAGCTTTGTAATGCATGTTTATAAAGAAAAGAGTACCGGTTGCACCATCTTTTGCTTGGACTTTAGGAGGCAAATGCAGACATGCGACGGATCGATCCAGAGAGGCCAAGCACAAATGCTTACCTTTTTCCTTAATCTTTATGCTTAATAATGTGTTAGCTAGTACTATTACTTCCTTTTCGTGATCTAATGTTTAATTAGCTAATTAAATATTTTAATTAGGCACATTTGATTTGGGTTATTATGGCTACATAACCCCTCCACTTCGTAATATCTTAATCTTAATTATACACGACTTGACCTACATGTCGCTTTGTAGTTGCAGCACAACAACTCATAGGCTAATAAAGGCTCATATATGGCTACTATTTATCTAGTGTTCCTACGGGACGATCATTTCTACATAGCTATGCTTGAAGACCCTTTTCATATTTATTAACACTTCAAATTTGATGTATAAACAACTATGCTAATGTTTGAGTTTTAGGTCAAATTTTGAATCCATCTTGTCCCAATTCTCAATCTTTATCAATGTAAGTCAACAAAGTTGTTCACCGATACCTTGAAGGCCTGCAAATTAATGGCTATAAAATTGATGAAATGAATGCTAACATGGTTATATCATTGTCATTTTAAAAAAATGATGTAAGTTATTTACAATTATAACACATATTTTATTTTTAACATACAGTATGATGAATGCAATTTTTTAAGTACTGAAAATTTTTCATTATAATTTGAATAACTTCATTAAAATATGTTGATTGATAGTCGTTGGATTAAATTTTTTAAAAAGTTCGAACGTTCAAATTATGATATTAAAAAATTGGGCATGTAATAATTAAACCAAATTAAAATTTTAGTTTTAGTATATGTTTCAGTCATGTATATTATAGGGAGTTATGCATATTCTTTTAGGTCGAATGAGTGGCATATAAATTTAAAAACTTTAAGTAATATACTTAAGTTAATATAAAATTTAACATGTTCAAAAGCACAACAATAAAAAAAAATCTCCCTTTAGGATGTACCCAAATTGACCTATTACTTGTTGCAGCTCCGTCCATGGAGAATGACACGCATATATGATGGTAAACTGAGAAATTATGAGTCAACAACCTTCGTCTTACCCTTTTAGTTTCTTAAAACCCTAGATGGGTGTCATTAGTTTATTGCGAAGAAAATCCGAAACTGAAACAGGAAGACTCACAGTCTCATTTAAAAAGCATGAGGAAGAAAAGTTCAAACTTCGAGGGCCCTCCTCTCCACACATGGAAGTTGTTTCAATATTATAATTCAGTTTAAGGAGGAGGATGGTATAATATATCAGCTTACGAAAATACAAATGTAACTTTTGACTTATTCATTAGCCACTAGTTTAACAGTGACTAGCATGATTAATTAATATAATTATTTTTTTAGTTTGGCTATTCCTGGAATTGTGATTAGAAGATCTCAACAGTTCCTAAATTCTCCACTCAGGTCAAGCAAGGCGAAACGAATTTTGCGGCTACACTTGAAGTGCTCCGTAAAGAATGAAAAAGAAGAAGATACGAAAATTTAATATTTTAAAAATCGAGTCGTTTTTACAGTAAAAGTTTTAAATTGACTAAGTTTTTAGTTTGATTTAATTTAATAATTTTAAAAATTGATAAGTTAATACTAATTTAACATTTTTAAAATGCAAACTTCATGTATTACATGCTTAATTTCCGAGTTATGGTCTGTTTTTGAAAATAATGGTAAAATCATCAGGAAGATCAACAGAATTGCGTCATTTACGCCGAAATAGAAAACGTCGTTTTCTTTATTAACAAATTGGGTTTAGTCAAATGTTTTGAATTTTTTTACTCCACATTTGCCCTTTCCATTTGAGCACAGGTGGAATACAGGGAACAAGATCATTGTTCCCATAATTCTGAGCTAATCTTCTTCCAGTCTTTCAAATTTAATGATTCCATTCATATGTGGGACTTTAAAAAATATATGGGTGGAATCGTGTGAAATAGAGTTGACACAGAATTACAAACACAAAAGATTTAATCCCGAAATATAGGATAAAATAAGTTCGTAAATAGGCTATATCTCTGATTCAATTCAAATTAATTTCATAGAACTAAAAACAGTGGCTTGAAGTTAGTTAATCATATTCAAGTGAACAATTGAACTTCAATTTTACTCTTTCCTTAAAATTACAATGTTCTAGGCAAAGAATCAGTGATTAAAAAAGAACAATAATATATACCTAATCTGAAAAAAAAAAGAAATTCTTCTGTTCAGGTTAGACAGTAAACCAAGCTTTTGTTCGTTTTCTAAGAGTTGGTAATAGAAGTAGAAATATCTGATTCTTAGGGTTTGACATCTGTACATGGTTGTCTGTTTGACGATACCGCCGATTAATAGAACCGGACAAGCAGTTGAAATTGATGACAGATACTTGTTTAACGTGACCACTGATATATGCGTGTTGAATCAATTTCCATCTCATCCGGGAACCGCCCACATACCTCTAAGCCTTGGTGGTTTTGAATTATTTTTTATATATTTATAATAAATAACAGTAATATAATCTGAATTTAAATTTAAATTTGCTGAATAAGTTATTATATTGGAGAATTTATTTAATATAGATTTAAAGAGTAATAACTTTGAATTCTGAAAAAAATTTAAACGAAAATTTGTTTATTAATTATTGTGATAACAATTAACGGTCGGTGACTCCATAAAAAATTTGGAATTGCATGGAAAATAATTAAGTCTGAAGTCTCCATCGACAGAGATTGTCTACACACATTGCTAATGTGACTTAAGTTCACGTTAACCTTTTGCACTCAATACACGGGTCGACCAAACTACAAACGTTGTGGAGCAAAAATGTTTGATGTTTCCTATATATATTATACCATGTCCTTTTTCTTTCCGTTTTCGACCGTGCAATCCCGTTCTAACATGTCCAAGACTTTTGGAAATGTATATATCACAGAAAGAGCTGAACCAGATGAATACGAAGAAGACAGGAGATTTGACTTTGATCACGTGTTTTCTTCGTGTTTTTGTTTTAATTAAAATATCTGGTCGGTTATAGCTTCTTGAGTTGTGATTGAAGTAGAAGGTCAGCGTGTATGCAAAGGGGTTATAAATCCATTTACCGATTTCAGGGGTCGCTTTCAGAAATTTCAAGACCGTTTCTAGGAAAATGAAAATCTCATGGGCACAGCGTATAATGTGGAGCATACCTGATTTGATTTGCTTCTAATTCTTTGGTCCAATCGCATCTTTTCATAGTGATTCGGGCAATAATTCATGATTTGTTGTAAGAAATTGGATCACAAACCAGACAAGCAAATGTTATTCCCCTTCTCAACTGTTTTTAATCATAAGTTTTGAAATTAAGGCATCACAACAAAGAACTTGAGATAATATTTGAGTATATTCAATTCCACATCGTCATTGAGAAACCGTCACACCTTGCATTCTAGAAGGAAGACTACACACCACTTGAAACAGTCTTCACTTTGTTAATATGTTTTTTGGCCAAAAAACATATTATTACATAAATCGATTGTTAAATTGATCCTCATCATACATAAACACTATAAGACCATGGATTTTTCATAAGTTCTCATCAAAATTTATTTGCCTTACATCCATAATTGAATTAACTATTCATTAAACTTGGTCCTAATACTAATGTGTTTCTTTTTGTTTTTTGTTTAGGAATAGTTTTAAGATTGATTTGTTCCAAAAGAAAGATTGTTTATTTATAGAGCATTGATTAGTTGACTTGAAACAAAAATGCTGAATGAAAAGGCAAAAGAAGAATGTAATATAAGAAATTAAAATTAAGAGAGGTATTCAATTGACCATAGCTCGGATGATCTTGTGGTTAGAATGTGAAAAGGGTATTCAGTGAGCTCTCTGCCAATAGAGAATCCTCTAAGATTGTTATTGCACAAAGTAGTGAAATATCATCCATAGAGCTTCCAAGCTCTTGTTGGAAATTAGTTTGTAATATAAGTAGTTAAAGTAAAACTTGGAAATAAAGGGTTGCTTCCTTTTTAAGAATTGTAACTTGTAGTGAACAGACGTGACTGCTCTGAAGAGTTACTTCCTTTCCAAGATTTATGACATGTAGCGAACATATGTGATTGTTCTGAAGGGTTGCTTTCTTTCCAAAAGTTGTGACTAGTAGTGAACAAGCATGATTGTTCTGAAAACTCTATATATACATGAGTTTTAGTCAAGATTAAAAATGTTTGTTTTTAACAACTTTTACCAACACAATCTCTGCATTTGTAATTCTCGAAAAACATTCATACTTTTGCAACTTGAATGTTCTTGCGTTCTTTGTATCTTAGAAGTAATTTGCCTTTAACCCAGTTTGCAACTATAATAGGGCAAATAACACTTTAAGGAAAGTGTCCAACACGCCTAGAACACTTTAAACTTTATGTTTTGATATCAAGTTCTCTCAAATCTCTGCAACACCATTTACTTCATTGTTCATTCTTTGTTTTGTGGACTTCCAACCCCCATTCAGTATTACAATCTTAAAGTGTTATTTGTTGCTATCATGGAGTCCACTCAAGAATCTACTCTCAAAGTGATGAACCAAGACTTTGTGAAGTTAGATTGCCTTGATGGAATTGGCACCAACTTCAATCATTCGAAGGTCAACATGATATTCTTCCTCATCGCTTTGAAAATTGCATATGTACTTGATCCTACTCTTCCTGCAATTCCTATTCTAAAGGAGGGTGAAGTAGACACAAGGAAGGATAAACGAGACAAGCACCAAGAAGATGAATTGCTTTGCAGGGGTCACATTCTCAACACCCTCTCAGACAACCTTTATGATCTCTTTCCCACCGTGAAGAGTCCAAAGGAGATTTGAGCATCGCTTAAACGTGAATATGCATCTCAAAAGCAAGGTGCAGATAAGTTTCTTACTAAAAGATATTTTGAATTTAAATTTATTGATGATTCCTCTCTTATGAATCAAATCCACAATTTACAAGTTATTGTTTCAAAATTTAAACAGGTGTTGAAATTTTAGAATCATTGCAAGTAGGGACAATTATTGGTAAGTTGCCTTCTTTTTGGAATGATTATCAAAAGAAGTTGTTGCACACTTATGAAATTTTAACTACCAATAGTGTTTTGAATCATCTTCGAATTAAAGAAGGTGTAAGAATTCTTCAAAGAAAAGAAATGGATGGAGATATAAAGGTGAATTTTGTGGATGAGAAGAAATCCAACAATTCTAAAAGGAAGAAACCTAAAAATGCTAATGCTAAAGACAATAAAAAGAATTAAGTTTGCTACAATTGTGGAAAGAAAGGACATTATAAGGCTAACTACAGATCTAACAAGAAGTAAAAAGGAAACAATGTTCTTAGTGCTAATCTTGTTGATTAATGTGCAAAAATTGCTGAAACCATGACTTTTGGTACTGTGACGGAACTTCACATGGCAATATCTAAAGATTGATGGTATGATTCTAGTGCAGTAATGTTGGGACCCGATCTCAGGACCGAACCCCAACCGAAAACAAAACGAAAAACGGAAAAGAAACGAATCAAACGAAAGGCGAAACAAATCGCAAGCAAAGAATGGTAACGAAGGAAAACGAATTGGCGCGCTGATACCATA
>JANVCL010000001.1:18144667-18154929 GCA_026546855.1 Erythroxylum incrassatum
GATTAAAATTTTGAGAAGTGATAGAGGAGGAGAATACTTCTCTAATGAGTTCTCAAAATTTTGTGAACAAAATGGTAGTATACACCATAGTAGTGCACCATATACTCCCCAGCAAAATAGTTTGGCTGAAAGGAAAAATAAAACTCTACAAGACATAGTTAATTCTATGGTCTTTAGTTTGGGTTTGCCAAAAAAACTTGTGAGGTGAGGCTTTGTTGGATGCATGCCATTTGCATAATCGAATTCTATTCTTAAAAACTAAAGTGTCTCCATTTGAAGTATGGAAAGGAAGGAAGCCAAACTTGTCATATTTGAAAATTTGGGACTGTATAGCTTAGTTATTATAAAGTCCCTAACAACAAAAGAACAAAGCTGGGACCAAGAGCACTTAAAAAATGTGTTTATAGCCTATACAGAAAATTCTAAAGCTTATGGGCTACTAAAAGTTGACTCTAATGTGATTGTAGAATCAAGGGATGTTGAGTTCTTTGAAGATTTGTTTCTTAAAAACTCAATGGTAAATAAGGATCCATCAAATGGACTACCCCTTCTCCAAGTGTTGAACTCTTAAGTGTGTTAAAAAGGCCAAGTGTAGACCCTTCAAATAAACCTAAGAGGAGTCAACATCAAAGGAAGGAAAAATATCTACCTTCAGATTTTATTTCTTCACAAGCTATTGTTTTCTTAGTTGAAGGCAAAAAGGATACTCTACTAAATAAAACTATGATTTTATTAAGTGTAGAGGAAGATCCTAAAACCTTTAGTGAAGCAATGAAATCAAGGGATATGACATTTTAGGGAGAAGTGTTAAATGATGAAATGGACTCAATATTGTCTAACAATACTTGGGTTTTAATTGATTTACCTCACGGGTCCAAACCAATTGGTTGTAAGTGGGTATTTTGAAGGAAATATGTCACAGATGATGTTATTTTAACTTATAGAGAAAGGTTAGTAGCTAAAGGTTTTAGGCAAAAAGAAGGAATCAATTAATTTGACACATATGCACCGGTTGCTAGAATTACATCGGTAAAAGTACTTTTGGCTTTAACTTTGATCTATAGCCTTCATGTACACCAAATGGATGCAAAGACAATATTCTTAAATGGTGATCTAGATGAAGAAGTGTATATGGAACAATCAGAAGGCTTTGTGCTACCAGGAAATGAAAAGAAAGTATGTAAGCTAGTCAAGTCATTATATGACTTGAAACAGGTACCTAAACAATGGCATGAGAAATTTAAATTTGTTTCACTCTCATATAGATTTAGATGTAATACACTAATAAGTGCATTTATTCTAAATTCAATGAAGAGTATGGGGTGATCATTTGTCTCTATGTAGATGACATGCTCATTGTTAGTCTTACATATAAAGGTGTGGTTGAAACTAAGAATTATCTTTCTTCTAAATTCAAGATGAAGGATCTCGATGAAGTAGATATTATCTTAGGCATTAAACTTAAGAAACATAGTGGAGGTTTTACACCCTCTCAATCATATTATGTTGAGAAAATCTTGAAGAAATATCAACATTTGAATGTGAAAGAGGTAAGTACTCCTTCTGATCCTAACTTTAAATTGCATGAGAATGAAGGTAGTCCAATTGCACAACTTGAATATGCTAATGTAATTGAAAGTCTAATGTATGCAATGAGTTGCACTAAACCAAATATCTTATACTCAGTATGTAAACTAGCTAGATATACTAAAAATCCTAGGCAAGAACAATAGCAAGCTATTAAAAGAGTGCTGGGATATTTTAAGAAAACAAAAGATTTTGGACTCTTTTATAATCTTTCCAAATGTTCTTGAAGGATTTTTAGATGCTAGTTGGATTACTAGCATTAGTGATAAAAAAACCCACAAATGGTTGGGTATTCATGCTTTGTGGTGAAGCTGTTTCTTGGGCTTTAAAGAAACAAACAGTGATTACTCACTCTACCATAGAAGCTGAATTTATAGCTTTATGTTCTACTTGTAAAGAGGCTGAGTGGCTAAGGGATTTGTTGTTAGATATAGATCTTTGTCCTCATCCTATGCCTGCTATAACCTTACATTGTGATACTGAGTCTACTATGTCTAGAGCATTGAACAAATTGTACAATGGTAAATCTAGACATATAAGCTTAAGACATGCATTTATTTGAGAAATGCTAAATAGAGATGTTGTCTCAATTGTTTATGTAAGGAGATATAACAATTTGGTAGATCCGTTTACTAAACCTCTTGCAAGAGATTTAGTTAGTTCGACGACATCTAAAATGATATTAAAACCTTTTAATCAAAATCACTAGTAATGATAACCAAACCTTCTTCTAGTATTACTCCTAGATTGTAAGGTTTAAAGGGTAATAACAAGTTGTGTAGTGATTGTGAGCATTAAGATTGTGTAAACCATTCAAGTAATTATTGCTGCAATTTTTTACTCTTAAGTGAGAAGGTTGAGAGAAATCTCTTAATGAAATTATTCACGAGTGCTTGTTTATGGTTATGTAAACATAGCTAGAATACTTTTCACCTATATGATCATTAGAAGTGGTGCCATTTCTAGCAAGAGTTAAGGTAATCTATTGTATTTAATCATGAACTAGGATGAGCATATAGCTGGTAATAGTGCTAAAATTATAACGTGAATTAATTGAATGCTAAGAAGGTTCATATGTGCGACTTGTTTGAACCTTTATGAATGATGGTTTAAGCAATGAGCCACCAATCATTTCCTTTGGATTTTGTGATATGTTTGTACTATTGGATGGTCTAACACAAAATCTACCTTCCTTTAGGCATGATATATTGTTTGTGTTGTATTTTTTCTTATGTCACAAACTAAATGGGGGATTATTGGAAATTAGTTTATGATGTAAGTAGTTAAAGTAAAACTTGGAAGTGAAGGTTTGCTTCCTTTCCAAGAGTTGTAACTTGTAATAAACAGACGTGACTTTTTTGAGGGGTTATTTCCTTTCCAAGATTTATGACTTGTAATGAATAGATGTGACTGTTTTGAAGGGTTGCTTCCTTTCCAAGAGTTGTGACTTGTAGTGAACAGACGTGACTATTCTGAAGAGTTGCTTCCTCTTCAAGAGTTGTGACTTGTAGTGAACAGACATGACTGTTTTGAAGGATTACTTCCTTTCTAAAAGTTGTGACTGGTAGTAAATAGACATGGGTGTTCTAAAAACTTTATATATACATGAGTTTTAGTTAAGATTAAAAATGTTTGTTTTTAACCACTTTTACGAACACAATATCTGTATTCATAATTCTTAAAGAACATTCATACTCTTGCAACTTGAATGTTCTTGTGTTTTTTGTATCCTAGAAGTAATTTGCCTTTAACCCGATTTATAACTATAGTGGGGGCAAATAACACTTTAAGGAAAGTGTCCAACACGCCTAGAACACTTTAAACTTTGTGTTTTGATCTCAAATTCTCTCAATTCAGTGCAACACTATTTACTTACTGCTCTTAATTGAAATCCTTAATTATTTACGTAAAATATATGAAATGTGTTTAAGTTTTTACTAATCTCCAATTTAGATGAGAAGAGGTTAATTTATATATATAATTATAACTCTAATTCTTTTAAATCACATATTGGTTATACCTTTTAAATATTGAAGAGAACAGATTGATGTGATAAATTAATAATAGTGGTTACCATGTCAAAATTTGGTGGCATAGCCCCCGTTTAAAGGAAACACCATCTCATATCAAAAATAGAAAAAGGGGAGACAACGGTTTTGATTAACCAAAAGTTAAGCTAGGTAACCTATAACAATATCAACATATCAAAAAAAATACGTGAAGATGTCATGGAGCAATACGAGTTTTACATGAAACCTTTCTGAGATTGCCCCTGACCTCTTGTCACATCAATATGGATCAATGTTTCAAAGGAGAAATCCAACTTCAATTCCATGTTAACTTCACTTATCAATTTATGAATCTACCTTTTTTTTTAAGAACTTTTTTACATGACAAAAGATTGTAAATAGGATTTGCAGTTTGTGATGGTAAGTCCGCAACACTTTTGCTTTACTCACACTTAGGTGTATAAGTTGCATTTGAAGTCTTCAATGGTGAGGTAAGGTATGGTTCGAAGAAATTTGATCTAATGATTCAGTAACTTTATTTCTCGGATTAATTTTGTGTTCATTCCTTCTTAAATAAGCATTTCTAAAGTAAAATTCACTAATTTTCCAGTTCAATATGTATTAGATTGAGTTAAGAGATTAGACAACATATGCATATGAAGCAACATGTTAACATTAAATCAAGTAATACAACAGAGAGATAGACGTGATAATGACACAAGAACTATAATTGATTCTAGTTGATATATTCAAATACAACTAGAACATCTTGTATATATGACCGTGGCAATCTCCAAACACTATCCTAGTTCATCGTGCGACTTAAACTATCAACACCAGCAGCTTGGTTTTGGTTACAACTAATCCAATTTTCTCGCAAGTCAAGAGACATCAGCAGTATTATTATAAGTGGGAGCCTCCTAAATTACGCAATTAAAATAGCACTTTAGAGCACAAATGCTTGATAATAAAAAGTAAGAAAAGGAAAAGTAATAAATTACACAACCAAATGACTCCTAATGTTTTATAGGCCTGAGCCAAGTAAAAAAGGATCTTATTTTGTCTCTTTTTGTTTGTTGCGAGTGCCAAAAATTAACACTTGTACCTGCCCAGGGCTCACTCTTGACCTGATCCTATTTTATCTTTTTTTTGTTTTTTATAAGTGTCGGCCTGGGCAAAGGCAGCAAGCAAAATAGAGTCAGGTCAAAAGTGAGCCTGGACAAGTGTTCTTCCTGTCCTTGCTTAGGTCATACCTAGATAATAGGTGCGTTATACAAAATCATTGCTAAAAGTTCTTTGGCCAAATTCTTTCAAACTTGCAACACACCCTTACTACATTGATCCATCTATTGGACCAAGACAGCAGAATTAATCGTACGTCTTTCGTATTAAACTTATTTCTAGTATTGTACACAATATAAAACTCACTTTTTTCATATTAAATTCCTGTGTTTTTTATACCAAAATGAGAACTCTTATTTACAAATAAAGTTATACACTAAATTATAAACTATACGCAAATCAAAATAAAGTAATATATACCTATTTAATCAAAATAATTATGATATAGGTATATAATATTATAATAGTTTTACAATAATGCAATTGTAATACAACTAGTTAACAATATTGATATTATATGGATGGTGTAATAACATATAAGAGTTATTAATATAGCTAGCAATTTCACTTTGCATGGCTATTGACTAGATGACAAACAATTTCAACTTATATAGTTGTTGACATGATAATTTTATAATAATATGATTATAATGCAATTAATTAAAAGAAATTAAAATTAATGATATCATGTATAAATTAAAAAAATAACAAGAGAGAAAGGTGAAGATAAGAGATTTACATAGTTAGATCTTAAATGCATGTTTTATAAATACAACATGAAACTCACATCTTTTTTTTTATTTATGTGTACTATCTATAGAATTATTATTCATAGACAAATTCTTACACAAATGAACAGTTTAAATAAATTATAACTAATAAAAACATTTGAATAAAATTTTAATAAAAATGGGTATATGATTGTGAGTATATTAGAAGATATATTCTTAGCAAATAGAATAAAACAAAGAAAACACAAGTCTCCTCCTACATATAGCTTTATATAAAAATTCAATTACTCATGCAAGCCAGTTAAAATATGCTTAGTTATTGGCCAATTTTTTATTACAACACTTTGATGCATATAAATATATGGTTTTTATGATTGAATATACAAATAAAATCGTATAACTTTATGTTGACATATTGTAGGTGAATAGTTGCTCTTTGTGACCATAAGATCATAGATTGAAGTCACATAAACTACTTCTTTTTAAAAATATAAATCGAAGGTTGCGTACATTATAACCATCACCGTACTTTCACAAAACAGAAAGTCTTAACTTTTATGTTGACATATTATTAATAGAAATGTTAGGAAATTCATCAATATCCCAAATTACACGGTTCTGTTGACATTTTAGGTATACATTGCATGCTTTATTATTTTATTAAGTAATGCTTTGTTCATTAAAATTAAAATATTGAATTTGACTTTGTTGTTTGTAATCCTATAAACGGCTCAATTTAGTATTCCCAATAAATGAACAGTGTAGCCGAGTAAAAATGGATTCTGGTTTTCACATTTGGAGAACACTACCAGGGTCCTCTATGAATATGAACATTCCTCTTGCTGGATGAGCAACTTTAGGTCTGGATAATGACCTGGAGAAGGGAATTATGTCAACGAGTAAACTCACAATTTTCCAACCACGGCAATCACATAAACTAGTGATCACCCACACGGTCATGACACTCGATAAATATGCCCTTTTCTGTCGCAATTAATCAACCATACATGTTTGCCGCGAGAGCTGCTACTTTGACCATTGAATAATCAACAAAGTTTACTCAACCTTCAATCGTGCATTTTCCTCTCAGCCAAAGAGAACAGAGATGGGAATTCAAGACTTGTATCTCTTCCGTACTGCTAGGTCCTTGTCTCTGCTCACTTTGACATTCAAAGTTAGAAAGTATGGCATAACTTGATAAAAAACAACACCACGCTTCATTCATAAAAAACAATCCAATATTAATTACATGATTCTATGTATTTTATTCATTAGATTTGTTTGTATTGTAGACAGTGTTTTATATTAAATAAGAATTAGAAGTACACATATCTATGCAACTAAATGAGAGAAATTTATTAATTAGGAATAAAACTGGCGTGATTGTCATCAAATGATATTCTTTATCACTATATATTTTTGTAAGATTTTTAAACAAAACACTAATCTTCTCTTAACGTGAATGTTGAAGATCAAATCTTTGAATATTTTGTTTGTTATCTTCCTCTTTTATGTAATTAATCATCAAAAAAGCTACTCACTTGCCTAATCTTAATGCATTTGATTAAAATCGATAAACAAAAACACCCCTCAATATCATCTTGTATTATATGTAAATAGTACATCATGACTTGGTCGGTAATCTTCTTCATCTCTCTCCTCAAAAGTGATTTTCTGCAAACATAACTGGACCATACGTATTAATTTGGTCATAGGAAAAATTTATAGAGTTGATAATGTATTTGAGGCATTCATTCTTTGCATTAATAATATACTTGCCGTTACCTATTTAATTTCAGTTCGAATCATTTGTCTAATTTTATCCGTTTTGATCAATGGACAAGAGTTTAGCTAGAGACTGTCTCGCTTTGTCCAATTACCAAAATGACGTTGTTTTGGCCATTGAATAAGTTGGACATAATAAAATTGGACAGATAATTCGAGGTGATTTAATTTGCTATGTTTTTCCTTATAGCAAAAAGGATATATTACTAGCTAAAATAACTTGCTGGACAAATTAAGTTGATCAGGGTAATCATTTCACAAACCACCATTTTGGTCTCCCAACCAAAACCATTACCGACCATAGCTATTCCAGATCATCTGGAGATCAACCTTATTAGATTAGAATCACTACATGTTAAGCAATGAACTCATGTATCAAAAGTATTCTGACTCATGTACATTAGGTGTGGTTCTTAAACCATACATAGCTTGATCAACAATCCAAATGTAGTAGAAGAGTTTTTTCTTTTATCTCTCAAACATGTAAGGTTAATTCACTGAGGAGAATACATAAATTTGTACGACTACAAAAATATTCCCACAATTAACAGGGAAGAACTTTCTCCTGGAGGGCTGCGGAATTACAATATACATGAGACCTATTCTTCAGTCTCTCTCTCTCTCTCTCTCCATATACATATACATATACATATATACCTACAGAAAAATAAACAAGGCCAAGCAATTCATCCACCCTAAGATGTTCTCAGCCATCAAAATTTCTATACTTTGACAGTGAACCAAGTTTGCAAATTTAATTGCAGCTTTTGCCGATGGCAATGGCAAGTTACACTTTTGTGCAGTACTGGAAACCAAATCCTTTGCTTTGCAGAAAAGATCCATTTCGCAGTTCTCAACGTCTACACTCTTTGGACTTTTCAGTAAGCTGATATACGTCTCCAAGTCATGAACACATGAAGGGTTTTGCATGTTGAAGAAGTCAAGAACTAGTTCAACACCCACATGAGCATAACATGAACAACTCCATGGTAGCTCATATCTCCCTCCCAAAACCCTAAGATTTTCATTGAGGAAAACCCCAGGTACCTTCGTGATGGGGTCATTCACGTTCACTATCCTCAACACCTTAACTCCCAATTCTTCACACCTCTCTTTGAACGCTGAGTTACCAACTCTCGGCCCTCCAAATGAAAAGACAGTGACCGGTACTTCATTGTTATGGTCGATTTTGTTTAATTCGAGCTCGGCAATATCATATGCAAGTAGAAGAGCCAATGCACTTCCCATACTATGACCTGCTAATGATATGCTAATTTGATCCCCTTTGTACTTGTTGAGCAACCGTGAAAGTTCAGACAAGAGCTGTTCACGGCAACTTTCGAGTCCAAATCTGTTGTGGCTCTCATCTGAAGTGTACAAGCTTAAGAATCCAGATTCCACTTTCACATCAGGTCGTGAATTGTGAGGGTCTAACTTCGCCGGAGTCAGCGAGCTCATGAAATTGGCGATCCATTCCTGGTTCGTTACTGTTCCTCGGAAAGTAATCACTATGTCTCGTCTTCCAAGCCTCTTAACTGTCTCTTCGTCAGATGATACAGCGACATATCCAATCCAACGGCCACAGGCAGTCCCATTTTGGACTGGATTCATTGGAATATTGACGTCAGGAGTAGCGTAGATGTACTTGGTGATTTCGTAGCCAGAATCCGCCATTCCAGTTTCCTTAAACATGTTTTTCTTTCCATATTTGCAAGTGAGATAGCGCTTGGAATTGGGGTCCAAATCAAAGGCCTTGTAGGAGGCATTAACAAACTCACCATATCGGATTATTTCTTGGCGGAGCAGAGGGTGCAAAGGTTCGACGAGGTTGTCCCAGTTGTTGCAACCATGAACATCCCTCCAAAGTTTGGCCAACAAAGAAGTGGTTTTGATGGTTTTGGTAGAGACAGGTTGTGTTTTAACAAAAGGGGTCTGTACTACTGAATGTCCAGTGGAGGGGGAGCTTTCATTTTTCTTGCGCAAAGAAACTTGCCCAAGAGAAAGGCTACTGCCTGAAACGTTCTCTGGATACATAACATGACTACAGCTCGTGGTGGAGGTGGGCAAAAACATCTTGGAAGCCATTTGAAAGAGCAGAGGATACAAATAGAGGGATGAGACTGAGGAGGAGGAGGAGGAGGAGGAGTTTGTGTGTGTGCTTCTGCGTGTGCTAACATGTATAAAGAGAAGGAGAAGAGCGACTGAGACTTATAAAGAACATCGGTGAACACATAGTAGTGTCCTACTAAGGCTTAACGAAGGAAATGTAAAAAGAAACGAGAAAAAGCATGTTTGGTGAGAATTTGACCGAGAGGGCTTACGTGTGTCCGTCCATATGATTTAATTACAAAATCCATTTATTTTAAGTGGTCGGTCTGAATTGTTTTATGATTAGAGGTCACATCCTTCTTTCCTTTGTTGCGGCTTTGCCATGTGAGAGAGAGAGAGAGAGAGGGAGGGCATGACGTTGTATAACTATACGATGATGTGTACTCATCATCACAGCACTCTTTAAATGTTGCTTCCCTTCGGGTGGTCTACTTCCAACAGTCTGGTTACCAAGCGTGTCTCACTTCTGGAGTTAGAAGAGCCATTGGTGACTATTGGCAATCTATCCTCAATCTCCAAGTCCTTTGTATATTTTTTTAACACGCAAAGTATTTCTAAATAAAAATTTGGAAATTAAATTTATTTATTTACTTTCAGACGAAAGATATGTCGTAAGACTATAGTCACCTTTATATATTGGAAAAGAAGTTTGACAAATGTTACATGAAATCGAGCTAATTCTATTGGGAACAATAATTACGAAGTTCACGTGTAATTGTTAAGAGATAAAGAAGTTGTTTGACGAATGTTACATGAAATCGAGCTAATTTCAATATTTTAAAAACTGAACCGGTAATTAAATTGGAGAAGCAAAGGTTAATGGTTCAACTGTAATTAAACCGGTGATTAATAAATATATAAATTTTTATTTTATACATTATATATATAAGATAATTTTTAAACATATTATTTAATTATT
>JANVCL010000001.1:18156539-18166698 GCA_026546855.1 Erythroxylum incrassatum
ATTAGCGACGAATAAGAATATCGTCACAAGTTGTCATGAAAAATCAATATATTTGGCGTCAATTATTAGGAAGCGTGGCAAATGGCGCCAACAAATAGCAATTGAAAAAGTTTGTTGTCGCTAATAACTTTTGGTTTGGGTGAGCCCGCCCCATTTTGGTTTTGTCCCCTTTGGTGCAGCGAGTTGAACTACAACTTATGGTGGGTGTGGGACTCGAACTCGAGACCTCAGGGTTTTGTTAGGTGCATGACCCACGCCTCTTACCATTTGGCTACGTAGCTCAATGGTAAGAGGCGTGGGTTATGCACCCAACAAAACCCTGAGGTCTCGAGTTCGAGCCCCACACCCACTAGAAGTTGCAGTTCAACTCGCTGCATCAAAGGGGACAAAACATAAATAGTGCGGGCCCATCCAAACCACTAAGCAAGAATATATACTTTTAATTAAAACACATTATATCATTTTTAATTGAATAAGTTAAGCATTATTATCTGTTTAAGTTAAGTTAATTTTAATACACAATATGATAATAATGGCTCATAATACTGGAGTAAACGTAATCCTCAAACGATTTTTACGAGTTTAAATTTCTGTTCACCTAAAACTAATATTATATGACATAAGAAATCTAAAAGTATGTTGGGATCGAAGCGTATCTTTCAAAAGAAAAAGTAGAAAATAAATGAGACAACTCATTTAACCTCACAGTTTGGAGTTTTTATTCCTAAAAGGGTTAAATCGGAACACAACGTTTTAAACTAGAATTCAATTTAAACATAACTATTGCAAAACGATTAAAAAGAATTCTAACGTTGTACAAACGTTCAATTTGAATACCGATACATGGCAAGTGGAGGCTAAAATATGATAAATACTATTTTTAGCCATAAAACCAATTGACAATGTTTGGAATTTTCTCAAATGTTGTCATCTAATTTTGGGTTTAGCTCATGCCAGATGACAAGTATGTGGCCCATTGCACAATCTTGCATGTTATTTCATAGGGTACTAAACAAGTAGTTGTACGAAATTACACAAGATACTCTTACATGACATTAAACAAGTAGTTGTACGAGCCATTTTATAGGCTATTTGCATATTATTT
The DNA here is from genome assembly GCA_026546855.1 of Erythroxylum incrassatum. Taxonomy (NCBI): domain Eukaryota; kingdom Viridiplantae; phylum Streptophyta; class Magnoliopsida; order Malpighiales; family Erythroxylaceae; genus Erythroxylum; species Erythroxylum incrassatum. The sequence continues at coordinate 18,157,645 of JANVCL010000001.1, forward strand.
TATATACTTAAAATTGTCTTATATATATATACGCTTAAATAATCCAAATACTAAATGTCCTTTATATTATGGTAAATGCTTTAAGAAAGATCCTAAATTGAGTTATGTGGGAGATTTGTAAGTTGTTTTCATAAAGTTGATCTTGATTTTATCAATTGTAGATAAATTTGTGAGGTATGGAAGGGACATGGTTAGTTGACAAGGCTTATTTTAAAGTTTAAAGCTTAATTTTTTGTCGTATTAAGATTCACTAAATCTAATGAAAGTTGTTTTAGGTTAATTAACCTTTTCAAAATATATGGGATAAAAGCTTGATGTTCTTATTATAGATTAAGAAGTTTTGGCTACAGTAGGTAATGTTAAAGATTTGGGCTCTAATAAGGTTGTTGTGCATAATGATGAAGCTAACATAGATACCATTGAAGAAGAGAGTAGCAATAATGGCGATATGGGAACTTATAGGAATGAATATGAAGATGATAGTGAAACTGGAGTTAAAGATGATAATGAAGTTGAAGGAGCACAAAAGACATTTAATGTATCAATGTTAGATGGCCACTAACCAATGGAGAATGACTTTAGCAGCTATGGAAGTTTTATTGATAATGATGAGTATCCTAGTGGATAAGAGCCTACGGAGCTAATCAGAAGATCTAGTACAAGTATTAGATATGAATCAGGTAATGGTGTGTCACATTGAACACTAGGTAAGGAATTTGATAATGTAAAAGAGTTCAAAGATACTATTTTTGATTAATCAATAATAAAAAGATTTAATGTTAGATGGAAAAAATGAGTCTAATTAGATTAGCGTAGGATGAATTAAACAATGCAAGTGAGAATTATATGCAGCTTATTATAGTTAAGACAATTGTTTCAAAGTCAAGATATAAAGGTCTATACATACATGCTTCACAATAAGTAAGTCTAAAATGGCATCAACAAAGACATTTCTAGGACAAAATTATGAAGAAGTCTAGTATAACCATTGCAAAGATGAATATAGAATGCAGAGAAAAGTTGAACATAGTTATGCATTTAATTATGTTCAAGCTAAGGTTGTAAAAAAAAATTTGAGGAAGCAGAGAGCATTTTGAATATTTTAAGCTACAAGGTTATACTTAGGAGTTAAAACATAGCAATCATAACATATGGATCCCACCAATGAAAGACAGACCAGTGATTAGTATGTTAACAAAACCATAAACAGTTTTGTTAACATACTATTTTTGGATTGTTAATGTAAAATTCTTAATGTTACTCTTAATTTTTCTATATAATAACTCTTACTAATAAAAAGTATCATAAACCTAGTTTTAAATTTTTATCCTCTATCAAGATCAAAGGTCATATAAATCCAAAACAAAACAAAAAAGTTAGAGTAAATCCTTATAACTCTTAATATGAAAGAGGCCTTAGAGCATTTTTTATTTAACCAAACTAAGCTACACGGGGATACTCGTTTAATAGGTTCCCTAAAGATAACTAAACATGATTTATTGATAAAGCATTATAAGTTGTGCCTCTTCCATATAATCCTATCCATTTTCCACTACAAGTTTATAGTTAGGAATATTTCTTATGATGGTATCAAAAACTTGATGTGTGCAATGCCATTATCCTTCTGATATAATTTCTCTAGGTTAGCTGATACTAGTGTTAGTCTTTTAAGGCTCTTCATTTCCTATAATTTGTGAAGTGTTCTAAAAGCATTCTAATTGTCGAATAAAAACTAAATTTTCTTGTCATTGCTGACTCAAAAATTTTCATTTCTTGACTTATGACTTATCTTAGTTTTAACATAGGATGAATGTTCATATATTGCTCGATTTTGCTTTTTATTATATATGAGTATATCCATAATACTTAAATTGATTCATTGTCAAATTAAAACTAGTAACCAATCCCAACATTGCAATATTGAAAAGAATCATATAAGTAAATAGTCTTTGTGAGTCGGATCAATTTAATATACCCAATCCACCCTTTTCCTTTAGTTATAATCCTCATGCCATTTAATTTTTGCTACATTTACATTATGTGAGTTGCTTAACTATAATAAGTTCTTTAGTAGCCTCTCCACTTCTTTAATCATGTTTAGTGATAAGTTGCAACTTTAATGTATAGGTATTATTTAAAATTGTTAGCATATGATGAAGTCTACCTGCATATGAGAAAAATTGTTATTCTAATAATCAATCCTCTTTTGAATTAAGTCAAACAAAAGATTTTTAAAAAAATAAGTCAAACAAAAGTTGACACTCTCTGTAGGAGATTCTTTTGTATGACATTGGGATGCATAGATATTTTAAAAAGTAACACTTGGACTCTTTATGTGTGTTAGTCTAGAGGAAATAGTGAAGACATATATCATGCCTTTTCTTTTGTTAATCGAGAGGATTGACGTATTGCCAAAGTAATGCAGTGAATTTATGAAAAGTTAAATTGAGAAGGTCATCTACAAAAAAGAGTTGAAAATGTTCCAGCATCTTACATTTATGATGAAACTTGAAATTCTGGTATCTATTAATTCTATGAGCTAAAATCATCGCTAATAATTTTAATGCATAAATTAATCAAGTAAGAAACAGTGGATCCCCTTGTCTCAAACCCCTAGCACCATGAAAGTAATTAGTAGACTCTTCGTTGATAATGATTGCATAAGAGGTTGTAGAAATGCATTGCTCAATCCATGCTAAAAATATGTTAAGAAATCCAAAGCATGTAAAATTTCCAAAATAAATCTCCAATCTAAAGAGTCAAATGCTTTGTTAAAATCAATTATTAATGCATAACTTCTTTGAGGCCTTTTACTTTTATACTCTTTGAATGATACTTGAGCTATCATTAGGTTGCCTCCTATACCTTTTCCCTGAACAACTTCCTCTTAAGTTGAGCTAATGATCTATATAAGAACGTCCTTCAGCCTCTTTGTAATTAATTTAGAGATTACCTTATTTACTATGTTATAACAAAATATTAATCTATGATCAATTAAAGTGCTAGTGTTCAATTTTTTGGGGGAATAAGGCAAACAAATGATTTATTAAGCCTTTTAAGCATTCTTCCTGTTACTAATTTTAGGTCAAATTTTGCAATCATATTACCTATTAGATGCTTGATTTTTTGAAAAAAAAAACATGCATTTAACTCATCAGAGCCTAGAGTTTTTTCTAAATTTAATTCAAATAAAGTTTGTTTGATTTTTTAGAACATTGAAAGCATTAATAGCATCTCTTCTTGTTGCTACAAGATAGAGTTAGCGGTAAAGTTCTTTAGGATCTACACATGATTGCATTTATTGTTAGAGTTTCCTAATAATATCTTAAAGTGATTAAATTTCAGCTATTTAATCTTCTCCTGATCTTTAATATTATTTTCATTGATGTTTTTTAATAAGCAGATCTTATTGGAATTATTTCTACATAAAATAGCATTATAAAGGTAACTAATACTCTTGCCACTGTCTTTTAACTAAAGAACTCTTTCATCATCACACCCAATCCAAATCCCGCACCAACGTGGAGTCTGGAGAGGTCTGATAATATGCAGTCTTACTCCTACAAAGTAGAGAGGCTGTTACCAATAGGCCCACATGTAAATAAATTTTTTTTTGTCAAAACAATGATAGTTCGCTAAATAACTCTTTCTTTTTATCAAAACAATGAGTTATAGTTTTCGTATAATTGGTGAAAGATATTTTTCTCCTTCAACTTTAGGTCTGCGTACCAAAGTTTAAGGTTAGATGATATTGTAAAACAATTAAGTCCTCTTTAGTCCTATTAATAGAGGAATTTATGTATTTGACCTTATTTTGATGGAGTTTTTTCAGTTAATTTTTATTGCTTTGAGCTTTTTAATGCATGTGTATGATTCAAATTTCTTAACTTCAATCCTCTGACATCTCATAATTGCCTCTTCAAACCCATTTAGATTCACCAAAAAGTTAATGAATTTAAAGGGTGTCTTTACCTTTGTTTTCACTACATCAAAAGATACTTTGATGGATAAGTGATCTGAACATAAAGAGTTGTTAAAAAGGGCGGCCTTGCTATTGAAGTAAATTGTGAATCAATAGAGGTTGACTACTGCCCTATTCAACTTTTGTTTGATAAGCCAATTCACTTCCTTTGTTGCTTTTACATACATCTTTACAAATTTCTTCAATGTATTTGTATTACCCTATATAAATTAAGATCACATTATATCAAAAGATTTTATTATTTCTTAATCCACCTAATTAAATCTCTGTTTATTTGTTACATAACCATTTTGGAACACCATATTTTCAATGTCAACATTGAGATGAACGTTAACAATCAATTCAGTGCTTAGAATAAACCATTAGCGATCTTAGTCTTAAAATTCTTCCTAAACTCAAGTAGAACAATTGTGTATAAGAAAGTATTACGACATCACCATAAGAAAAAGGGAAGAAAAACTAGTGGCTTGAGTTGGAGTTCCATGTAGCTTCTGATTTTGCTAAACGACTTGCCATCGCATTGCTCATATTTGGAAAGTGTGCGCATGGTCAAGAATAGTTTTATAATCGGGAATACCATCAAATCACTAAAAACGATAAAAAATTTAATAAATGGGAATATATTTGTAGCTTTTTACATAAATGGGGAATATAATCATAATTGTAATGGATAGGGCTAATATATTTACTGAAAGAAAGGACAAAACTTGGTTAAAGTTGCTTAAGAAGAGGATATTATATGCATAAATCACAATCATGCACTTAAAAAGAAGCGTAGAGGGCTAACAAAACAGGGGGTTGCCAATAAATCACAAGACCATGCCAACAATTTTCGACCAAGGACTTACGCCTTAATTAAATTGCAGAAATACACTTTGCATTGCACAATCCCCCAAATTCAACACGGGTTCAATTTTTCCTTTACATGTTAGGTTGGTCGTAGATGAAGAAGATCGAGAATCTGCAATGGATTTTTAGATTTTCATCGTCTTTTCACTTTCATTTGGAAAATTTAAGTGAGAATCTACAATGTATTGTTAGATTTTCGTTGTCTTTTCACTTTCAATTGGAAAATTTAAGTGAGAATTTGCAATGGATTATTGGATTTTCATTTTCATTGGGAAAATTTAAGCGATGCCAAGTAATATTCCTTTGGATAGATATCTATGTATGTCACCTAATACAAAAAGGGTTAGACAAGGTTTTCCTTTTTCTACTTTTATTTGGTATTCAATCGAAATGTTACATTTTGAATCTATATTGAAAACAAATAACTCATAGTGTAATGTGAGAATTGAGTAGGATGCGTTCAATTCAATAGACTTATCCTTATGATTGATTACATGTATATCTTGCATTAATTTTATGCATTCAAAGTTCCTAAAAGAGGGGTACATCAATAATTAAAAATTCAACTAGTTTGATCAATTCAACTATAAAAATTTTAGATCATTCAATTTTTCAATTTAGTTTTTAACTTTTTGGTTTGATATATTTTAATAATTTTTGTTATTAAATGGTGAATAATAATAAGTTTTTATAAATCAAAATTAATTAATTAATTTTGCATTTAGTAAATTTTAATTAAACTTTAAATTATTTGATGGGTAACGGCATATCTCTTTCAATCATAATTTAAAATTTTTTAATTTTATTTAATCTTTAACTGGTTTAATACTGGTCGAACTTAAACTTCTTGTCTTACCAATTTAACTTCCGATCCATCTTTTAAAATATTGTGATATATTTTTATTCACAATCCAAAAAAGAGCATATTAATTGAGGATGTAAACAAAAACATACAAGCCCGATTCGGTTTCTTCTCACTTAATAGGCCAAGATCTCAGTTAACCTAGAAAATGAACCTTATCATTGATTTAGGATACTCATTATTGTTATTATTATTTAAATTATTCATACACATTTTAAATCATTTGTTGATGAATAAAAATGTTTTAAATAATATTAGCCATAAGAATTATAAAACTACTAAAATAATGACTATACAATTGTTTTTAATGGGAAAACATTAATACTGTTAGAAAAAGATATAAATGACAAAGAAGAGGAGAGAGCTTATCATCTGAATTCTGATCTGAATAAAAGCCGAAGAAGAAGGGTAGGAAGAAGAAGCTTTCATTAGAAAAGCGAAAAGGAAGTAAGAATCCATAAAAGCTAACGGCGGCGAAAGGACACATCAATAAGGAGGAAAAGAGATGACATGACATTATCAACATTTGACCTTTACATTTTCAGCTTTTGGTCCTTCCTGAGTGCGTTTGTATCCATTATTCCAACTTAATTCGTTGTACTCTAAATTAAGGCGTCACATTTAATAAAAATGATTTCGAATTAAATTCCTCGGAATACTTGAGGTAAATCAAACGATAACATCTTAGTTCCTTGTTCAGTTGTTTGCACGAGGTATGGAATTCATTATCAGAAAACTCAAAAGCAGAAGAACCAGCACAAAAGTCGAAGGTATCTCTCGTTTGACCTAAAAGTTGCACTTGCATTGCACACTTTTCCTGTACTTTAGCCCTGAAAATGATTTATCAGATACCAAATGAAATCTAGAATCTATATAAACTAATCGTAAAAAGATAAAAGTTTGTAATCAGATTCATGAATCTTGCTGATGCTCGAAGTTTGTATCTAATATGAGTGCGCGGATTGGCACTTTCTATTAGAATTAGTGAAAACTACCTTTAATTTGATAAATATCATTTTCAAGGATGTAATTGATCTTGTTTTTAAGATATAAAAACTGAGTTAATTTTGTGACGTGCACTCTTCCTTACATTACATTGCATATGGAGAGTTTGAATTAGGCAGCTTTCTCTCTCTTTTTGCTTTTTTTACTGTCACATGGGACCCACAGCCATCAAATGTTTGGCAATGGAGAAGAGCTGAAGTTGAGATGTCAGCTTATAAGCGAAGACCTGACCTCTTACAAGACCGGAATCCTTGAAATTCTAAAAGATCGATTTATTGAGAGAAAAAAAAAACGAAAGAACTGTTGCCACTCCCAAAAGTCCAGCTACTTGGCAAATTATATCTCCATCAAATCTTGTCAAATTCTTCATGAAATGTATCCTGCTTTGTATTTAGTCTTTACGGGTACAGTAGCAATGTTTCGGCTCGCATGATCATGGACCATTCTTGGGATTGAATTCCTTGATGTGATTGAGCTGGTCTACATCTCAATTGTATCTGACCTTGTTGCCTGATCAGCTTCTTTCTTTTACTTCCAAAACCATCCAAGTTTGTACACCTTTTTATCTGTAAGGAAGTGACACTTTGATTAGAAGTTCACTTTATGTCAAATGATATCCATGAATTGCACCCTTTCCACTCGTCGAGAGTCCAAGAATTTATTCCCTGGGCTGCGCTTTAACATCAATACAAAGTATCGAACTGAATTGCTCAGCACTGCTGACTTGTCACATGAATCTTAAGATACCCATTTTTATATCTTCAGACGTTCAGTATCGAGAAGAGTATATGTCCACATAAGCGTAGTTCCAACAGTTTGGGGTTATGTAAGATGACAAAATCTACACATTGCTTCATAATATGTTAATAAACAAAAAACAAAGATATGGCTGCCAATAAATCTTTTTGTGGATTATCCGATTCCACGTGGGCCGGTGACTGATTGTACTCTTTCTTCCGTTTCATTGACGGCTACGTACTTATAACGTGATTCTCGCTTAGTGTACGGATCATTTGGGTATGTGAATGTGATACTACAAATCTGAACAGCATACTAACCCAACTATAAGCTAACACGAAAGGAAATTGGCAACTACAAGATGCCAAATGGGAATTGGGAACCGCAAGGTGCCAAATAGCAAAAAGTGTTTTTCTGACGTGTTATGATTCTAATGTTTCGAGTATTGTTAAAATCTCAAATTGACACGAAAAGACAACAGAGATCGTGTACCTTATTAGGGCAGCAAATAGACACGTTGTCCCGGTCATCCACCACGACAGCCTTTAAGGCAACACTAGAAAATCAATGTTGTCCCATGAGAAAACGGAGCTGTCAAACATCTTTAGAGTGATCACACCACCTTCTTTGATTCATTCAGGAGCAGTAGTAAATAGGAGGCATGGTCGGTTAAGGTTTTATTTGCTTGGAAATGATGGATGGAACTTAAAGAAACAGGAAGGAAACGTTTTTATTTTGTTGCTTGTTTGATTCTGCCGGCAAAGGAACTTAACAAGACAAGAATGTAAGATTTCTAAATCAAGAAACCCGTCTTCTTCTTTTGTGTGAAATTGTGTTTTTGTGCCAAATACTAACGTAAAAGCGTCCCATATCAATTTAGAATCAAGAATCCAACTCCATCTAAGTTTTGAGTGAAGAAGTGTTTTCTTGGAGGGAAACAACTCTCGTTTGCTTTCAATAAAATGTCACAATTTGGTAGTGGAAGTCCAAAAAATGTGATCAAATTTCTTCTCGAGTACATGCCATTCAAACTATTGATTGTCAACAATACTAGCCAATTGCGCACGAGTCTCGAGTCGTTCTATGTTTAACAACAGTGGTAGTCTAGCAATATAAGCATTGCACTTTAGATTTAAAGGGTTTTCCTTGGTTAAGGAATAGAAGATTACGAATTTTTATTATTAAGGTAAAATGAATAAACTTCTGGTGTGATTTAAAAAAGTTAGAAAAGTTGCCTAATTTTTAAAATTAAAAAAACTTTTTAGTTTTAGATTTTAATAAAATTCCTTCTCTTTAATTTTCGGTTAAAAACAATAATGAAACATTTGCTGTATGAATATCATACATAGACTAATCAAATATCATTAATATGATAACTCAATTCAATTCTTAGGGGGTGCTTGTTTGATGGGTATGAAAAAAAGGGAATGGGTATGAAATGAAAAATTAAGTTTAGTAAGAGGGTATCATTATAGAGGTATTATTTTCATTACCCATTTTTGGGTAATACCCCATTCCCCTCATAATATAGAGGAATGAGTATCATTGTTATATAAGGGTATGATTGTTATAATTAATTAAAATATAACTAATTAAAATATAATTATTAATTAATTAA
>JANVCL010000001.1:18166798-18179012 GCA_026546855.1 Erythroxylum incrassatum
AATTAATTATAATAAAATTTTATTTCTTAGTATTTTTACAAACCAACCACTATCAATGATAATGATAATCATTCCTTCCTCTTAACCAACCATCATAATTATAATGATAATATTCATTCTCATTCCTTACTATATTTATTCCCATTCATATTACCATTTCCCTGTACGAACCAACCGCACCCTTAAATCTGACTCGAACTAATAAATATCAAGTGAATTTAATAGTTTAAAATAATTATAATAAATTATTAGTTTATGTTGAATTTAATTAGTTCAGTTTGAGTTTAAGAGTTGAATTATATTGTCATATAAGTAGTATTTGATTAATCCACATTAGATGTTTAATGCTCGTGTATTTCATCATTATTTTTTAATTAAATTCTAAGAGAATATATTATTTTAAAAGATTGAAAATCACAAGGAACTTTTTAAAAAAGATTAAGGAGTTTTTCTAAACTTTCCTAAACCATATGGGAGTTTCATGTCTTTTACCTTCGTTATTATTACTATTATTGTTGTTGTTGTTTTTATTATTATCAACAATTCTTCTTATGGTGATCCCTATAGGTGTAAATTATATTGTGTTTTCTAAGTGTTAGAATGCGTTTTTAGTATTCTTAGATGATAATCATGTGCTTAGGAGTTAGATTTATGTTCTTGATAGTGTTTTTATGTGTTTTGTTTGATTGATTCTTGTTTATGGCAAAAATTTGATCTTAAATGTATATTTTAAGGGTTGTTTGATGCGTTTCGTAATAAGTGGAGAGAGAAAAAAAGATGAAAAAGCTAGAGAATGGACGATCGTGCTAGAGAGTTGGAGCAGTGCCATGCACAATCGTGCAAGCAGCTTTCCCAAGTCGTTCTTTTCATGTTTCGGGACTATTTTTGAAAGATGAACACGTAGAAAAACCTAAATAAAACCTTAGAAGACCCAAGAGTATATAAAGAAGAGAAAAACATCACCTGACAGGTGGAAAAACATAACAAAAGGAGATCAAAAGAGCAAAATCTCAAAACTAAAGGCTGCAGTTTCTAGCTTAACGCAAAGAAGAGAAGACATTCAGATTCAATTCTCTACTTTTTTCTTATTTCCTTATTGTTGTTGGATGTTAATGATGATTAAACTTGAATATATAGTTACATATATGGATTGCTAAATTCCTTTCTAGGAATTACTCTTGATTTATTTGTTGAACTTTAAATTTTTGATTTAATGAAATATGCATGTGATATTTATTGCTTTGTATTCAATATGAATCGAGAGATTGGATTAAATCATTTGTGTCGTGTTACACAGAGAGAGCTAGTACCAATATTATGAATATCGTACCATTACCAATCAATACCGGATATTGTTTTGAGTAAAATTTAAATTTATAAAATTGTTCTTGAATTTTTTAAAATTGCAAAATAGCCCCTCAATATAGTGTACTATATAATTTATAATTTTATATCATAATAATAGAAATTTAAAATAATAATAATATATTTATTTTTATTTGATATTATTTTTCACATGTTTCACATATAAATAATAACTCAATTAATATGAAAAAAGATCATTTAATCATCATACAAATATAAAATTAAGAATAATATAAAATATTTAAAATATTACAATTTCATCATATAATAAATAATAATTATATCAAAACATCACATAAAAACAATAATAAATAACCATAACTCTCTAACAATGACAATTTACAACAAGAGTTTGTGTCGAGGAAAAAAACCAACTAGAAGTGAAACTTGAAACAAAAGCATTTACAATTATATTATATTGCATATATAGAATTTAACATATACTTCAAATATAAGTGAAATTAAAAGAAGAGGAGAAATAAAAACTTAAAACTTCATTCAATTGAATACTCGCTCAAATCTCATTGACCTAATTCTCATTTAGTGTAAAATTCTCATCATTAAAAAGAGTTTCATCATCATCATTATTCAAATTCTTTGTATCAAATGACATGATAATACTTTTTCATCTAATATTATTTTCCAAATTACTCTTATCTATCAAACCTGGTTCCTCAAAAACTAATTCTGCCAAAAAATTGATAAAATCAAGGAAACTTGTATCTATAGATCTACTTGTTCTATTAGAGTTCCTAGTAAACAATAAAATTAAGTTATTAAAAATTTCAAGAAATTATATCCATCTTAATAATGATAATAACATCCCTTTCTCAAAGCTTTAAATGATATCAAACAAAGATCAAGTTATTCAATCTTTTGTGTTCTAATTTATTCTTTTTCTTGAAATGGATAAATTTAAATGTGCTCTAATCCCTTTCACACCCTGTTACACTCACATATTGACTTAGAGTTTGAATTGCAAACCTTTGCAATTCAAATTCTAAGTTAATGTGTTTGCAATTTTGGAACACCACTTTCGAATTGGTCCTACCAAACAATTGTAAGACAATAAAATTAGCATTTTAAATAAAATAAAGTGACGATTAATTTTTAACAAGTAACAAATACACACACAAACTAGGATTAACTTTGTTGCTTTGACAAATAGTAATTGGCATCCTAAAATTACCATAAACATCTTTATAAATCTCCATTTGTGAGTTTAAGAGATCTTGTATCATCTTATGGGCAACAATTATTGTAATAGTTAATAGCATTCTCTTATTAACTTTAGTTTTCTTTGTAAAATTTAGTTAAAAATAAACATTAGGATTCAAAAATGTCCTAACTATAAACATCAGAAAGTTAATTTGTCTTTTCCATCTCTCATTGATGACTACAAGATAAGGAGTGAACAAAAAAATCGTATTTTTTTATATTGGCCTTGATTGCTTCCTTCATCCTTTTCATGGTACCATAAAAATAACACATTGTTGCCTTCTCATTATTGTCAACCAGACGACCCTCACTAAAGGCTTACAAACTAAGGGTGTGCTTGTTTAGTGGGTATGGTAAAAGAGGTATGGGTATGGAATGAAAAGTAATGTTTGGTAAGAACATATTATTGAATAGTTAATATTTTCATTCCTTGTTTTTGGGTAATACTCCATTCCTCTTGTAATCCAGAGGAATGAGAGTCATTCCTCTATTTTTTTGGCGCGCATTTTGCACGAGAATATCTATACTCTATTCTCTCCCTATAAGAAAGTAAAGTATATTGTTTTCCTCTAAGCTTTCCTCTTACTTGAGACCCACAAACGTGAGTGTCAACTAGCCGAAACCAAGAAGTAACACTGGTAATTTTCTTCCTTTCTTTCTTCTTCAAATTTTTTTGATATAATTGCATATTTCTCTCTTCTTTTATACTAGGTTAGGGTTTTCGATTCCTGAATCCATTTTCACCTATACTTTCTTTCTTGAATCTCTATCAATGTCCTTTCTCCTCCACTTCTCATTTCTTGTTTTGGGTATTGTTTGAATCTCTCTCTTACCCTTAAGTTGGGATTGTTTCTTCTGCTTTTGGAAACTTGCTATGTGTTGTATACATCTGCTTGAATCTGCACATAGAACATGCTTACGTTTCAATCTTGTATATCGGGTTGTGTTGAATGTCTTCAACTTGTGGGCCAGAGACAAAATTTTGTTCTATCGTTGGTCATCATTGATTAATAGTGTTTTAGGTGCTTTTTGTTTACAGTCATCATCCTCTGGATCATGTGAGAAAAATAGATTAGGAAAATCATATAGTATATAATAAATAAGAACATAATATGTGTGATGAAACTAGGAATGCTTATCTACAATTCTTTGGGATTTAAGTTAAAGTTAACTTAAATGTGTGTGAATAAGGGAACAGAAAATATGTTTTGAGTAAGGGATCATCAAGTAGTGCCTCATGGGAGTTGAACGATCATGACAGAGAGGAAACATCGGGAGTTGCACGATCATGACAGAGAAGGTTTGATAGCTTTCAACACTTTAACTTTTTCCGATCATAACTCCATCTCCGAACCTCCGATTGACTTGAAATTTTAATGACAATCTCCTAACTCATTGTCCTTCCTCTCCACCAAATTTCATTGCACAGGGTGACCATGACTAATTAAATCAATTTAAGTCACCCTTGTAACTAGTAGAGTCACCCCCGTGTGGCTAGTCCTCATGGGGGTGACTTAAGCCACACGAGTGTGACTTAATTAGTCACCCCTGTGACTAACTGCACGGGACTAATTAAGTCACCGAGTGACTAGCATTAGTCATGCATGCAAATTCTCATCAATTTGAGCTCCTTTAATATCAATTATCACTCGTTCACTACTAGCAAAGTTTATCCATATCCTTTATTAATCAATAGTCCAAAACTTGATATATTTTTATTAAGGTTGGGAACTTGAAGTTATTAATCAATAGTCCAAAACTTGATATATTTTTATTAAGGTTGGGAACTTGAAGTACATTAGCTTTGGTTAGAAGTATGCATAGGAACTGATCTTCTTCTTAATCATCTTTCTCTATTACCTTCGCTTATTGTTTTATCTCTTTTCCAATGCTATTACCTAGCTTTTCAACATGCCCTATGTATATGTTGGACTATTATTTTCTGAATTTTTTAATGCAGATCAACATGGCTCATCCCTACTAGCAAACGACAGATCAAACTAAAGCAAATTTTGATCCTTTAACAAAAAACAAATAATATGATGGTTTTCTTATTTACTATCCATATGTTAATTATTATTTGTACCTTCAATATAAGGTCCATGAAATTAAAACAAACGAAGAAAAAAGGATTGATAGAATGAGATGAATGTTTAGATTGACCATGTATTGTGATAATGCCAGCATTAGTGAACTTTGTATGGATAGAGCAACCTTTAGGATATTGTGTGTTATGGTAAGAGATGTTGGGGTTTTAAAAGACACTAAGAACACATCGGTAGAAGAGGTTGTAGCAATGTTCATATACACCTTAGCTCACCTAAAAAGAGCAGGATAATAAGCCTACTTTTTCTCCATAGTAAAGAAACTGTAAGTCAACAATTCCATCAAGTTCTTCATGCAATTATAAGATTGCAACATATTTTGCTTAAGAAGCCGGAGCCTATTACTCAAGATTGTCAAGATGAGAGATGGAAAAGTTTTCAGGTAATTGAACATTATAATTAACCTATAACATTAATATCATAACTTTTATGTGCTAAATCGCGTTTTAGTTTTAATTTGTAGGGTTGTTAGGAGCCTTAGATAGGACACTAATTTAAGTTACACCTCCTAATGAAGATAAGCCCTGATATCGCACAAGAAAAAGATGTATTTCAACAAATGTTTTAGGTGTTTATTGCCCAAACATGCAATTCATATATGTATTGCCTGGTTGGGAACAAATGTTTAGGTGTTTGTTGCCCAAACATGCAATTCATATGTGTATTGCCTGGTTGGGAGGGCTCTGCACACGATGGTCATGTGCTTTGAGATGCGATCTCAAGGCCTCATGGTCTACGAGTCCCTGGAGGTAAATTTCCATTACAATATCCAATTTTGTTTCTCTTTGAGTTATGCTACTCAATCATAAGTTATTGTTTAATTATGAAGGATGTTATTACTTGGTTGGCTTTGGATATTGCAATGCAAATGGATTTCTTGCTCCGTATCGAGGGCAACTATATCATCTCAAAGAATTCGATGGCCATCGACAAGAGACAACAAAGGAATACTTTAATATGAAACATTCCAAAGCAAGGAATGTTATTAATACATACTTTGGATTGTTGAAAGGAAGATGGAAGATCTTTGCATCCCCTTCGTTTTTCTCAGTTGAAACCAAAGTTCGCATTATAATGGCTTGTTCCCTTATGCACAACTTTCTTCGCAAGTTCATGAGCTTTGATCCACAAGAGTCAATCACTGAAGGTGAAGAGGAGAGTGAGGAAGATGAGAGTGAAGAAGAAGATGAAATGGAGTACATTACACAAATTAGTCCAACTGAGGAGTGGTTAACATTCAGGAATAATATGGCAACCAACATGTATAATAGATGGACAACTAGTTCCAATGACAATGATGTATATTAGTAATTTAAGATATTTTTGTTTTATATGCTTAGTAGATTATTGAAATGTTTTGATTTTGATTAATGTACTTGAATGTTGAACTTCTATGTTTGTTTACTATTAGTAATCTTTCAGTTATTAGATTACTTTTAAAATGCACCCATGTGAACATCTCTATTTGTTTGACTACATGTTTGTGAGTTATCAGATTACATGTGCATGCTTTAAATTTTTCAGCATAGTTATTTTTGTTATATTTTGTTTCTTTAATAACTCTTACATTGTCGTTCTTTTATTAGGAATGACTATAGTTATCCATGGGAGGGGAAAGAATAAGCAGTATTGGAATGATGATGAGGTTGAAGCTTTGGTCGACATTTTGCAAGAACTAGCTTGCGATCCTTTATGGAAAGTAGATGGGGGATTTAAGAACAATTACATGGTTGAAGTGTACAAGATGTTGCTAAGCAAGATTCCCAATTTTGATAAGGATGTCGATCCCCATATTGACTCTAAGATTGAACGGTTAAGAAACAAGTATAGTCTAATTTCTGAAATGTGTATGCAAATTGGCTGTCAGTGGGATGATATTGAGCATAAGATCAATTGTGAGAAACAATGGTTTGATGAATGGTGCTTGGTAATGTAGCGCCCCTTACCCTAGGGTACATATCGGGACGTCCGGAGGATATTCCAGTACATAACCTATGATAACAGCACGCTACGCTCAATCACTGCATTCATTTAGCATGGCATCAACTATTTTTATCCTCTTATGAACATCATTAAGAAAGTAACCATATTTTAAAACCCAAAATTTCCTCATTTCATTTCATAAAAACTGAAGATCTACAATCTGTCTTTCAGCATTTCCTACATGTACATCATCATAGCCTAATACAAAAGTGTTACATGAAAGAGGGAATACACAAAATCTATCTAATCTGTCCAAAAACCAGCTGACCGACCTTTGATCTATGACTTCACTCCCAATCACAAGTTTACACAACTTGTAGCGTCTCTCAGTAGCTAGAATTGTCTCTCAGTCCTCAAAAGTCAACGTTGCAATTTTAGTGAGTTTTGCGAACTCAATGAGATAACCATCATCGATGGTTCACTTAATTCATACATCACATCAATACATGTAACAATTTATTCACATCTTTGCATAATTAATCACATATCACATTCTCACTTAAGGATAAGCAATTTTGCATTTCAATCAATCAAACATACTTATTAAAATACATATGAAATGCTCATGTGACTCTTTTCAAAAAAATTTCATTGTTGTGACCAAGTACTTAAACTGTCCCGTATCCATTATGGATACCGGGCTCATTTATACTGTCCTTTATTCGTTGGGGATATGGGCTCATTTTACATAGTAAGCTTTTAGCTCTTAATCACATTTGGAGCCTTAAACTC
This sequence comes from Erythroxylum incrassatum, assembly GCA_026546855.1. NCBI lineage: Eukaryota > Viridiplantae > Streptophyta > Magnoliopsida > Malpighiales > Erythroxylaceae > Erythroxylum > Erythroxylum incrassatum. Next base: position 18,174,202 of record JANVCL010000001.1, read on the forward strand.
ATTCTCGGTGGCTGCTCAAGTCACAACTCTCATTATCTTATCATGCATTCATGTATGGAATGCATCTCTCATAATCAATCATGTCATGAAACATTTAGCTCGTCACATTCGTATACAAGTAGCACTTCAATATCTCATTCACATATCACAATCATCGAACCTTCATTGTCTGGAATCAAGACAATCAAATCACATTCATTCAATAATTCAAGCATAATAAAATCAAACAATTAATTGAGTGAGACTATCCAGGTTACTCACTGGTCGCTCCCGAAGCTATTGTCTGGAAGTTCCGACAACGTCTGGAGGTTGACATTCTAGTTGCTCCTTTATATCACAAATATACACATATCATAATTTGGCACAATTGTAAGTATTTGAAAAAGCACATGTATGTATATGAAATATGCACAATGCATGTTTATAACAATCCTTAGTATTTATCCATTAGTTTCGTCACAAAATCAATCCCATATCAAGACTCACCTAAGTGTAATTTATACTTAGGTTTATACCTCAATAAAATCATTAAAAACACAATTCATAACTCATTGAATCACCTTCAGATTTTCCCAAAAATTGACTTTCAGGTCTACTGTTTGGGATCATGTAAATAATGAAAATGAAGTAATTTGGTCATACTCTCTTAAATTTCTTCCTCTAACTATCCTTTAAACAATCTTTCTCATCTCAGACCATCATCTTACAACTTTTTTTTTGGTAAATCATCATCTTACAACTATTCCTCAACTCTAATTTTATTCTTTTGGTCATCTCTAAAAACACTCACATATTCACATATATGCATACACCCACAGTGAAGAGAAGCAGAGCATATAAAAAATCGTCTTTTATAAATTTCTACACTAATCTCATATACATTTTCATTGTTCTATCAACTCCAAAATCATTTCTACTCTATCTTATAATATTTTTATCATCAAAACCAAAAATCCACATATCCACATTTTCATCTTTTATTCACAATAAACTTGAAAAATGTCTATTTTTCTCTTATTCATGACAGGACAATAAATCACCATTTTGTTTCATAAAATAACAACTCTAAAGGATTAACAAGATACTCACTTGATAAAACTCCAAAATCTTCAAAAACTCCAAAAAGTCCTAACTCTCATGCACCTTAAAGGTGGTTTAGGTTAGGTTTTTCTTGAGGCAAAAGAAATTGATAACAAAGTTGGAGTAGCAAAAGGTAGATGAAAGCCAGATGAATCAAAAATCCATGAAGGAAAAAGCTTGCAGAAGATAGTTTTGAAGAAAAGACTAAGTAAAAAAGTTACTTACTCTTTCAAGCATAAAAGAAACGTGAAATGGGTCTGTTAAGTCAAGAAGACTTCACTTCTTCTATTGATTTTGATGAAAGTCAAATAATAATAACAATAGAAGTGTGTGAACTGTTTTGATAAATTTGTTAAATGTGCAGATAAATATATTTGGCACAATTCATCAAATTAAGATGATATTTAAGTACAAGCTGAATAAGATGAAGTTTATAAGATGTATCAAATGAGGTGATTAAGCCTCAGATGGATCAGATGAAGTGCTCAAGTCTCAGATGGATCAAACGAAGTGCTTAAATCTCAGATGGATCAGACGAAGTACTTAAGTCTCAGATGGATCATACAGTGCTTAAGTCACAGATGGATCAGACGAAGTGCTTAAGTCACAGATGGATCAGACGTTAGACGCATCTAAGCAAGACGATGCAATTAAAGAATGTACTAGAACGTCAGTTAGTTGGAGTTGGTTACAGGACTCAATTAATAACAGACTTTAGAAGATTTTAAAGATTCATATCTTAGACGATTTAACATAATTCAACTTTACTCCATATGTCTCTAAAAGTCATTATTCTTATTTCTATTTCTATTATCAATTCCGATAATACCCCACATCTTCGGAAATAAATCCTAAAATTCACAAAAGTTCAAAATTAACAACTGCGCTCTCCAATTAAATTTTCAATACAAAAATTTCACAATTCTCAATAATATCATATCACAATTTAATTATACCCAGAATTATCCATGAATTTATGTATAATTATTTTCATGTGCAAAAATTTACTATTCACGTGTATGCGTATATCATATAATGCATGAGTATGTAATGCATTTCTAATCTCTCAGTACTCTTTCATATTTACTATTTTAGCCTTAACATGGATAATAGGATGTTACACTAAAAGTCCCTGAAAAATCAATGCTAAGGGTTTAATTTAACCCTTTGGCAACAAGATGAGCTTTGTATTTAGAAATAGTCCCATCAATATTGTATTTAGTCTGACACACCCATTTTGTACTAAGAATGTGAATAGTAGGTTCATAGGGAATAAGTGTCCGTGTATTATTTTGATATAAAGCATGAAATTCAGCTTACATAGCTTGAAACCACAGATGATCAGTTAAGGCTTCTGATACTATTCTAGCTTTAGTGTGTGGGTTAAAAACAAAAGTGATAGAGTAAAGTTTTGGTTTAAAAATACCACTCTTGGAGCAAGTTTGCATAGGATAAGTGTTCTTTGGTAATGTCAAAATGGTGTTAGGTGCAATGTTTGATATAGTGGGCAAAATGGGAATGGGTGAGGTGTTTTGGTTATGCATTGGGTTTATAGTGTTTTGTGTGGTTGTATGTATTGGTGAACAAGGATTCTGAGTGCTTATCTATATATTGGCTGAGGCTTCTGGTGACTGAAAATATTCTTCCGTAGAGGAGTGATTCAAGACTTGCTTTTGATAGGATGAGGTTGAGGCTACAGTGGATATCGAAAGACTTGGTGAAGCTATATTTTTGCTTGACTGTGTGGGAAAAAGTTGAGGAAATGGAAACTCTTCCTCATTGAATTCTACATGGCGAGAGATGAAGATCTTGCCTTGATTATTTCAGCATTTATAGCCTTGATGCATGGAACTATATCAAACAAAAATACATTTGGTAGTATGAAAGTCAAATTTATGGTGAGAATAATATCTAAGATAAGGAAAACTACTGCAACCAAATGTTTTAAGATAGAGATAATTTGGTGGTTTACTATATAGCTTTTCAAATGGTGAGGTATTGTTGAGTCTTGGAGATGGAAGGTTATTGATAAGAAAAGTAGTTGTAGTGAAAGCTTCAAGCCAATAGGTAAGGGGCATGTGAGTATGGGATAAGAGAGTTAGGCCTATTTTAGTGATATATCAATGTTTCCTTTTGAAAACACCATTTTTTTAGTGAGTGTGAGGATAACTAAAACATGGTTGTATCCCATGTTATGTAAGGTAAGGTAACAGGGCTTTGTATTCCTCTCCCATGTCAATGTGAAGTGATCTTTCTAATCAGTTGAAGTTCAATATTAACTTTGAATTTAATAAAAATAGATAGTATATCTTATTTTAGTTTTAAGGGACAAAACTAGGTAAACTTGGTACAAGCATCAACAAAAATGAGATAGTATTTATGCCTTTCAGTTGAGAGATATGGAGAGGGTACCCAAATGTTTGAATATATGATGTCTAATGGATTTCAAGTCGTTATGTCAAGTGTTTGAAAGGGTAATTTATGCAATTTTCCTTACATGCATCACAAAAGGACAATTGTTTATAATAATATTAAACTTCATTGAACTCAAAATTTTTTTCAATATATTTTTGAAAGGGTGTCCTAGTTTGGCATGCCAAACATTAACATTCTTTTGTGTTAAGTTTACCTCACAGTGGCTATCTTTTGAAGAAAAAGAATCTATATATTTTGAAAAATGAAAATCACTAGACATATGAGCAGGCTGTGGTTGTATGACTAGCCTAGTTTGTTTTGTGATGGGTTAGCTTCAAGGCTATATAGACCATCCCAAAGCACTCCTTTAAGTAAAACCTTCCCTGTTACCTTGTTCCTAGACAAACAATTAACATAAGTAAACTCAACAATAATCTTGTTATATTTGGTAAGTTTAGATATGTTCAATAGGTTTTTGGTTATATTTGGAATATGCAAGATTTGTTTCAATGCAAGAGGAGTGTGTATGTTGTCTTGGAAATGAATATGAGAAGAGCCAACATTAGCAATAGGAAGAGAATTACCATTACCAATAGTAAGTTGGTCCTTGCCACCATACTCTGAGCTAATTGAGAGATTGTTGAGGTTTGCTATTACATGATTCATAGCCCTACTATCTACAAATCATATACTATCACTGACTGCTTCAGAAGAGAGATAACCTTGTTGATTGAGGGCCAACTAAGATTGAGGGTAAGTTTGTGCATTATTCTGTGTAAATTGATGAGTGGAGTTGTTCTCTTTACATGACTGTGTAGTGTTGCCTTGCCATGATATATCAAATTGTTTGTGACATCTTAGAGCCTCATGTCCAGGTTTATGGCATAGCTGATAGAAAACTCTATTTCCATTCCATCTGTCTCCTTTTCCATGACCTCCTTTGCCTCTATATCCACTTCTTCCACCTCGATTGTTTATATTCTAGTTATTGTTGTTGTAAGCTACAAGGTTGGCACCAAGTGATGAAATATTTGCTTGAGCTATTGTCTTCAACTGTTCTATCCTTGTTTCATACATCATGAGTGAGTATTGTACTTCTTGTAAAGTTAAAATTTTCATAAAGTGTGTTAAATAAACCACAACAAGATCATATTCATGACCAAGACCATTAATGTAGCATCCCACTCCCGCCAGACCTGAACCCGATATCGACGGTGATATCCGAGCCCGTGACCCGCGAGGGTGGCATGCTAGAGTACTTAATCCAAATTCAGTATACAAATTCTTTTTTGAAACACGGGCATGTACAGCAGTCC
>JANVCL010000001.1:18222662-18232897 GCA_026546855.1 Erythroxylum incrassatum
TTTTACCTCTTTTAATGACTGAATTGATTTTTGCTTCCTTCATGAAATTTGTAAATCATCTTTTTATCTTTCCATTGAGGTAACATGTGACATTTTTAGGCTATTGTGTTAAAAGATATGATTTTTCAAACTTCTGGCCTTGTGTAGGACAATTTCAAATTTGGCAGAAACTTCAAAGCAACTTTTGACCCCCTTAATGGCCGAATTAGTTTTTAAATCCTTCTTGAAAGTTGTAGAGTTTTCTTTCAGCTTTCTATTGATACCAAGTTTGAAAATTTTGGAGTTCTAGGTAAAAAGTTATGAATTTTTAAAGTTCTGTGTTTTTTTAAAAAAATAAATTAAAAATAAAAATAAAAAGCTTTCCGGATTGCGAACGCTCGCGAGGGTGAGAGCCTCGCCCAGCGAGCCGTGCGGCTCAGTAAACATTTTTTCCTTTTCTTTTCACTTTTTTGTTTGTAACTTTTCCGTCCGACCTCCGTTTGACTCGGTTTCTAAGCATTGGTTTTCCAAAAAAAATTTCTACCCCTTTTATGCAAATTTAAAATTTTTAGGTTTGAGTTGAAAATTACGGATTAAATCAAAGAGAGTCAATTATGTGGAGATATTGCATATATTTTCGTATTTGGGCGATTTAGAGATTCGATTGAGGAGATTTTTTATTCTAATTAATCTAGAGACATGAAATTTTATTTTAGCTTAGGAATGAGATTTAATTGTGGGCCCTAAGTAGATCAATTTTATTGAGGAAGATTAGGGTGAATTTGTTAAGATCCGTTCAGGAGTAAGTGAACTAAGTTTGATTTGAGTTTCTTCTGTGGTGAGGAATTCGTCCCTCGTGGGATGCGCGGCCAGATGTCGCGTAGGACGTCAGTCACGTGTCTCACCAGAGTGGGGTTCCAACATGATTGGTCAATCAATGTGCAACAACTAGAATATATTGTGTATTGAATGCACATTGATCGACTAGTAGAGGTTAAACTTGTAACATATATGTTGATGACACATTGGTTGACCAATGTAGTCTATGGGACATATTGGTCAACTAATTTGTCCTAATAATAAACCAATATCTTAAAAACTAATGAATATGTGCATTCAATGCAAATGTTCACCTATGTGCTACGCTAGTTGACCAATGTTCTGCAACTAGTTGTTATAACGACTAGTTTTGTGACTTTAATGTTTAATAGGAGTCCTAAAATCCTATAAATACATATTTTCTCATTTATACTTGGATCAAGAAACATTTTATGTCTTTAACACATATTTCTAAGTATTTTTAATCATTCATTTAAACATTCATTATCTCATTTTGAGTGAATGAGCCTTTTTTATATTATCAAAGAGATAAAGTGAATTACTTTGGAGTTGTAAACTTCTATTAAGGTTGTTTGTTGTATTTAGGGTATTATAAATGGCATTGAGGTTCCTCTTTACCTTGAAAGAAGAATATAAAAGGGTTTTTCTTTACTAAGTAAAGATTGTATAAAGGTTATTCGTCACCTTGAAAGAAGAAAAACATTAAAACTCTGGGAAGAGTCTTGGAAGTGGATGTAAGAAAGGGTTGTTTAAGGAATCACTATAAATCATTTTTCATTTCTCTTCCCTTACTCTTTTACTTTATCACTTAGGTGAATTTTTAAAATTCATTGTTTTCTTTCATATTTTCTTCCTATATAAATTGTGATCATTAACATATTAAGTTAGTAATAAAACTTTTTATAAACATCCAATTCAGCCCCTCCCTCTCCTTGGTGTCATAAGGGACATACACTCTTGCATTGACAAGTCTTGCTCCCAACTTTTCCTATCAATTTTGTATATACATGACCATTAAGTCCATGCTTATTAGCCTCAATAATGCATCTACAATCACATTTTCTTTTCTACCCTTATAATTTACCTTAAAATCATACCTTAGTGGTTTGAGTAATTAAGTTTGATGGAATGGAGTGGTGATTCTCTACTCTAACATGTACTTTAGACTTTTATTATCCGTTTGTACAATAAAAAACCTAACATCAAAGTAATGGTGCCAATGCTTAATTACTTTGATTATCACCAAAGCTCTTCCTCATACGTAGATAATCCCTTGTTTTCATTCGCCAATACCTTACTTAAAAAGGCTATGGAATTTTTATCTTATTAAAGGATTGTCTTGATAAGATGTTATTTAGTTATGTTAATTGGACCTATCTCTTTTATTTTAGATTGATTTTGGTGCTTAATGTATGAAATTAATAATTTTGTTTAAGGAGGTGACAAATGGAGAATGCATCAAATTGGAGCACTATTTGAAAAAATCATGAATTTTGGAAAAAAGTTGATAGATGGCTGCAGTGGATAAATGATATGTGTTGTTACATGTATACAAATTAAATACTTATTTCACTTTTAATTTATTAAACAATGTAGTATAAGACAAATAAGAGTTGATCCCACAAGAAAATTTGATTTGCTAATCTAGTTCATTAATTACAACACTTCTAAAAGAAACAATTATATCTTAATAATTTCACTCATAAGAAAATAAAATCATCATTGCATAAACACATAATGTCCTTTTTAACCACATAAATAAGATACAACATCAAAACTTAATAAAATAAACTTACAATATATTGTTAGAACAAAAATAAAATCTAATTAAAAATACTTGGTTATTTTAAACACAATACATTAAGTTATGTTTTTTTTAATTGTGAAGAGATTAAACATACGTAATGAAGCACATATAAAGATTTCATTCAATTATATTAACATATAAGATTAACCTTATCAATTACAAAAAATTTAAAAATTAAAATAATTACAATGACAAAAACCTTTGAATTACGCTAAACTAATACGTAAATAAAAAGGGGGGTTTCGATTTTGGTGTTTAGAACGAATCAAATTAAATTAAGGAAATAAAATATAAATCTAACCTAATATTAACAAGTAAACAAGCAAGTTTTGAATTTTAGTTTAGTCATATGATTTCGACATATCCGAGATAATCCGAGACATTCAACAAATTAATTGTAAAAAACCGACTAGCTAGTTTCTACTTATTCCTTTTACTCTTAGAAATTAAACCAACTAAATACATCAAACACAAAGAAACACAGTCAACAACTTAAATTTGACATCAAAATTCCAACAGTTGCACAAGTGTTAAATTCACTTGGTAATCAATTGAATTAAAATAATATCCCAAATAATCAAAATGACGTAATTAAACTAGAATTCGACAATTAATATTAAATTAAGCATCGAAAAGTAGAAACAAAGAGAGTAAGGGTTTTCAGAAAACTCATTGAATTGTTTTAAAACTCACAACATGATCTTATAGAAGTGCTTCAGTATTCTTAATGCTTAATTTCTACTTAGATTTAAACAATTTGAACTTTTTAATATTTTAAATCAGTATTTCATTTAATATATATGACTATATCATATAAAGTCATTAATAAGATAATGAAATATAAGTATCATCCTTTTGTAAATTGTTATTCCATCTAATACATCACATGTATAAATTTAACAATTCAATACCACTATCATCCTTTCACCAAAAGTTGATTTAGTTATTCTTCAGCTTAAAAAGTTTTATAAGTTTCATAAAATTCATAAAAAGGATACATTTATCCTTGTACGTAACTTTATGATTCTCATCATGTTGATTTAATCAACATGGCATAAAAGGATAGTCTCAATTATCCAACTTTTTATTCTTGCCACTTATGTTAAGCATAAGTTTCCTTTGATTCAACATATGCAAACTATTTGCATAAACTTGGATCAACTACTTTTACTCAATAATCTATTTCTTATCATGCATTGAACATTATAAAAATGGTGAATCAAAATTCAATATCAAATACTCATAAGCATGAATTAGAAATATATATGACATATATCCAATGTTATGAATATCGTATTGACCCTGGTACTAAATTAGGTTCTGGTTCGGTATTGTATCGGTACCGGTCAATAACGAGTACCATTTCAGGCAATTTTAAAATTTATGAAATAATCCCTCAATTTTTTAAAAATTGCAAAATAGTTCATTAGTATATTGTATTGTATAGTTTATAATTTTATGTTAAGCTTGTCTCCAAAACTCAAAATAATAAAATTTAAAATAACAACGGTTTATTTTTATTTTTATTAATTTTTAGATATTTTACATATAAATAATAACCATAACTAATATAAAAAAGATAATCATCATACAAATATAAAATTAAGAAAAATACAAAATATTTAAAATTTTAAAATTTTATCATATAATAAATAATAATTACATCAAAACTTCAAATAAAAAGAACAGTAAATACCTTTAACTCTTTAACTATTATAATTTACAACAAGAGTTTGTGATGAGAAAACAACTAAGTAAAAGTGAAACCTGAAACTAAAACATTTACAATTATATTGCATATATAGAATTTAACATATACATTAAATATAAATAAAATTAAAAGAAGATGAGAAACAAAAACTTGAACTTCATTCAATCGTCTTGGGGGGATACCCACTATAACTACACTGACTTCAATTATCATTTAGTACAAAATCCTCATTATTGAGAGGAGCACCATCATCATCATCATTTAAATTCAATGCACCAAATGACATGTCAATGCTTTCCCATCTAAGATTATCTTCCAAGTCACTCAATTCTATCAAACCCAGTTCCTTAGAAACTCAATCTGCCAAAAGATCGATATTATCAATACAAATTAGATCTACTAAATTACTTGTTCTGTTAAAAGTCCTAGTAAACAATAAATTTTAATTATTAAAAAATATAAGAAATTATATCTAAATTAATAATGATAATGACATACCTTTCCCAAAGCTTTAAATTGTAATGAACGAAGACCAAGTCATTCAATCTTTTGTGCTCCAATCTATTCATTTTCTTGGAATGGATGAATTCAAATGTGCTCCAGATCCTTTCATAGCTTGTTACACTTATATATTGACTTATAATTTGAGTTGCAAACCATTGCAATTCTAGAACATCAGTTTTGAATTGGTCCCACTAAGAAAATGTAAGTAGTAAGAGAAAAAAATAACGTTATAAACAAAAATAAAATGATAATTATTTTTCAACAAGTAACAAAAGTGAATAAATATATACCTGGAGAAAGTTTTGCTTTTTTCAAATAACAATTGGTATCCCAAAATCCCTAAAAGACTACTTATAAAGCTCTATTTGTGAGCTCGGGAGATCTTGCATCATCTCATGGGCAATAACTATTACAATAGTTAATAGCATCCGCTATTAACTTTAGCTTTCTTTATAAAACCTGGTCTGAAATAAACATTAGGATTCAAAAATGCCCCATTTGCAAATAACAGAGAGTAAAGTTACCTTTCTCATATGTCATTGATGACTACAAGAAAATGTGTGTACAAAAAAGACTTATTTTTCATATTGACCTTGATTGCTTTCTTCGCCGTCTTTATGGCACCAAAAAATTAACCCATTGTTGCCTTTTCATCACTATCATCCAAACAAAGCACCCACCAAAGGCTCACAAACTCGAATAACAAATTGGCATTGGGACTAAAATTTAGTATCTTCAACTATAATTCTAGAAACTTCCAATCCAGCATTAGACCTAACATGCTGAGATGCAACCCACTTATCACTTGTAGACATTTGTCTTAACTATTTCTTCATCATAACAAACGCTGAAGTGATAAGAAATTTGTTGTAAATCTTGTAACAACAGGACAACATCAATTCCTACCATTGGTAAATTCCTTTCTCATTAAATTCAAGACCCATGCATGATTATAGATTAACTTGGTCACCTTTTTGGCTTTTTGCACAATCTCATCAATAATAGGAAAATATCTAGCATCCCTTATATTTTTTAACATTAAGTCAATGCAATTTGCAATACAAGGAGTCAAAAAAGAATTATACTTGCTTTGTAACCTTCTTCCAATCGCTTTATAAGCGGAATCATTGTTAATAATGAATTGAACAGTATTTTATGGCCCTACTTCATTCACAAGTTTATCAAATATTGGAAATAAAGTATCTACATTCTTAATATGGCCAGATGCTTTAATAAACTTCAAAAACATTTAGCTCTTTACAGAATAAACCAAAATAATAATAATAATAATAGGCTCATATCTCCTATTTGTCTAACCATCACATATGATTGAACACCCGTAAGTAGCTCAATCCATTCTTCTTTCTTCAAAATAACTTTTAACTTTAGAAACTAAGCAACTCAAAACTTTACCTCTGCAGTCATCAATAGAAGGAGCTTTGTATTTTGGACCGTAAGAGGCTCTATAATAGTAAGATTGGGAAGCATTGAATGATGCACCTGTATCATACCACCATCTAGCCATTTTCATATCTACATTGTGAACCATTTCTCTTGATTGCTTGGTACTACGAATTGAAGGCTAAGCTCTAAAAGATATTTTTGGTGAAATTTTTTTTTCATCTGCCTTCTTCTTTTCCTAACATTAGGTCCAGATGTAACATTCACTTCTTGCTAGGAAGGAACACTACCACTACCACTATGACCTTCAACATTTCTACTATCATCATAAACACCAGCAAATAAACTTCCACTACTAATTTCATAATTCAATATTTCCCTTCTATCTTTCTCGTGTTGATTTTCTTTAAGCAAAGTTTTCATTTGCTACTTCACATCATAGATTACTTTTTTACAGGGTTCCACATCTCCTTTAATCCTAACTAATTGCTTCTTTAATCGGGTGATTCCTTTACCTTTCAAATGTTTGTTATAAAACAAGAAAATAGTATGCTTCGTACCGAAGATCAATGCAGCATAAGCCCAAACTGGCTCATTGTATCTTCATGAAGCGATGAAATGATCATTAGTACTTGAATTTCCTTCCATTTATCTGAAAAATAAATGAAGATATATATCAAAATAAAGAAAACATAATTTCATTATCAACTATTATCACAAAATGCATTATTTAACTCAAAAGTCCAAACTAACACAATTACACAATATGCATATCCATACTTATTTTCTATGGTTACATCATACACAATTCAATTTCATCCAACATAATTCAATTTTATCTAGCACAATTCACTAATAAGTCAAAAACCAACAATTCAAGTATCCAACATACACAATTACACAATACACAGGTTCATTTTATATAATATAACTCATTTTGTATGATGACATATAGCACCCCACTTTCGCAAGACCCGAACCCGATATTGATGGTGATATCCAAGTTCGTACCCCACGAGGGTGGCGTGCTAAAGCACTCAATCATTCAGAAATCAGTATAAACTTTTTTTTGAAATCAATAACATATTTTGCGAAAATCGAAACTCAAATTGGGCCCACGTTCATTCATAAACATTTTCAAGTAAAATAAAACTATCAATAAAATTTTCAATAGCCATTTGGGCCCTTTCACAAATACAAAACACTTTAATCATTTCGGAATACCAATTAATACAAAGAGTTGCGGAAGATACAATTCAATACAAAATAGAAAAAACACAAATGCAGACGCGAACTGATCATGACCTCTATTCTTCACTTGTATGCTGTAGGTATACTCCTGTTGGCCTAGCGGGGTATTCTTCTAAGTCCTGAAAAATATTTGTAAATTTTGGGTGAGTTTTACGAACTTAGTGAGTGACCATCATTGATGGCTCACCCAGTCACATACCACATAATTCACACATCTCACTTTATTTCACATTTCACATTATTTCACATTCATTACACTAAATCATTTATATTATGCCTATGCAATGCACAAGAGACTAACTTTCCATTTGTTACTTTATTGTGACTGGGTGCCTAAACTGTCCCATATAGTGCTCATTGATAACTGCCCCTTATCCACATGGGGGATACAGGGCTCATTAAATGTTGAGCCTGAGGCTCTAAATCACTTTTAAGCTCGAGACTTATTTTCACTCGTTGAGTTTTAAGCTCTAATCGTTGGCTACTCTGGCTACAACTGCCATTATGTTTCATGTATTCATGTAATGAAATGCATCACTCACTATTGTATACCCCATTCAATCACTTTCTCATATCATCGGACCTTAGTCCGGCATTCCACATTGAAGTGGAGAATTTACAATTCCATTCATATACAAATGCAAATCCACATTCCTAACACATTTGACAATCACATTCACATACAATTAGCATTTCAATATCTTATTCATATATCACGATCATCGATCCTTCACTGTCCGAAATTCAACAATCAAATCACATTCATAATCACTCAATTCATAACATAAACAAAACAAACAATAAAGTAAGACCATCTAAGTCTACTCACAGTACACTCCAAAATAGTATTTGCTTCCAAATTCTGGATACGCCTGTATGCAGATGTTTAACATTAATTATTCACCAAATGAACAGATCTTTAGCTCAAATGGAAGCTATTTCCTTCCTCTTCCTTTTTCTCTTCTTGATCAACTTCAAAATCTTTCTTGAAGGCTAGGGAAATCAAAACCCTAGCTTGTTTTCTCTTCTTTCTCTCTTTCATTCTTTTTCATGTGTCTCTCTCTTATCTCTTTTCTCATCCACGCATTTTGCTTCTCCAAAATCTTCCCATTCACGTTTTCTCCTTTATTTATAAATAAGACAATACTTCTTCTTCCAATTATTCCCTTAATGAATCCAAAAGGTCCATTTCACCCTTCCTCATAAGCTTATGTTATTTTAAACTTAAGTTTCTTACCACAAATACCCTTGAACATTCTGACATAACATTTCTTCTAGAAGAATCTCCCTTATTGTCTTACGTTTCTAATGACACCAAAATCATTCAATTTGGTTTAGAGATTCAAAAGATATACTTCAAACATTTTTGGACTGCTCTTGTCCATAAAGTATACTGTGTATAACTTCCATCTGAAATTTAAACATCTTAGAGACTGAATTATATTCCAATTCCTTTATACCATTTGTTGCTCCATGTCTCTAGTTTACCACAATAAAAAATCCTCTTATTTGAAGCTCTACCGATCCAGAAATCATCAAATACTGACGTATGTTCAGTAGAATAACTCTAGTTTATAATATTTAAGAACACACTCACTGAACCCGTCCCATCTTTTTCACTCAATCTTTCTTATTTCATTTCAGATGGCTATGATTTTTGGTGGAGATGTAGAGCAATGTTTTATGAGTCCAATGGTTTAATAATCAAGTCAATTGGGTGTCTAACGAAGAAGTTATGACCAAAGAATTAAATCTGGTTTTATCTTCAATCATACTGAACTTGTCTTGGGATAATTGTCATAACTTTTGCTACAGATGTCGGACTATGATCATCTTATAACGCTTCGAAAGAGGACTTCAAGATCTACAACTTTCATGAAGATCTCAAAGATCAATTATATCTTCTGTGATTTCTTCTTTCTTACTTTTGTATCTTCTTACTTTGTTCCGTCTTAATTTTGCTTCGTCTTACTTTTGCTTCGTCTTACTTTCCTTTCTTCTTACTTTCCTCTTGTCTTACTTTTCTTCGTCTTACTTTTGCTTCATTTTACTTTCATTTCGTCTTACTTTTACTTCGTCTTACTTTGCTTCGTCTTACTTTCCTTTCGTCTTACTTTGCTTCGTCTTACTTTCCTTTCTTCTTACTTTTGCTTCGTCTTAATTTCCTTTCGTCTTACTTTACTTCGTCTTACTTTTCTTCGTCTTACTTTTGCTTCGTCTTAATTTCCTTTCGTCTTACTTTCCTTTTGTTTTCCTTTACTTCGTCTTACTTTTTCTCTCTAGAGCATCTCCACTTATAAAGATCATAACTTTTGGCTTAGATGTCTAAAATTTTCATACTATATATCATTGGAAAGATAAAAGAAAGATCTACAACTCTCAAGAAGGCAACTTTGTCAAAATCTATCTAGATTAATCTAGATTTTCTCCCGAAGTCTGAAGACAAAATTTACATCATCCTTCAACGTACTGCACCCCATTCTCAACTTCATGACGAATTTTGAGATTCTTAGAGACAGAATTTAAATTTGATGTCTTCATAAAAAATGTATCCATATATCTCTAATTTAGTCCAAATTAAGAATCATCTTGTTTGGATAACTAGAGAAAAAGGTATGGCTAATAAACCAAAGCATACTCAGTGAACATTTTCCAGATCATTACCACAACTCATACCAAGATCACTCTTTCTACTCCCTCTACTTCTCATTTTCAATAAAATCACATTTAACATCAATTATA
>JANVCL010000001.1:18255699-18275161 GCA_026546855.1 Erythroxylum incrassatum
AACCACCAAAGCCAGCAGCACCGGGATTCCCAAGAGAGCTCCCATCAACATTAACTTTAACATAATTCGGCCAAGGGGCCTTCCACGATACCCATCGACTCTCCCTTGTTATAGACGTAGCCTCCCCCATGCATATCCGAGACTCTTCAACAAGCTTCAAATAGTTATGGTGTTGTCCAATGACAGATATTGTCTCACGCTGGAAAATCTCACGGTTCCTAGCACACCAAATGGTCCAAGCTCCAACAATGAATTTAATAGCGTGATCAAGTGAACAAGAAACATCAAACACATTAGTGGTAATCCATGCATCAATATCAAGAGTGAAAAAAGAAGTAGATAAGGTACCTAGAATATCATTCCATACCTTTGTGCCCGTAAGCAAATGTGATAGTAATTAGCTACTACATATCCCAATAAGTTTAGATGGGACACACCATCTATTTTTTTAATTAGATACTCTAAATTATGATACTATTTTGTCTCCATAAATAAATACTTTTTCTTAAAAAAAACTAAGATTTTGTAACATCATGTTACACCACTTTTCACAGTATCAAATTTTTTGTATCGTTTTTGTGTTTCTACTCATTTTTAACTATACATTTACGTAAAATTTATGTAAATGTGAATAAAACTTAACAGAATAAATTCTGATATCAGCCTTTGATAAGAGTGTATTTACAATAGCCCGAGTTGGCAGCAGTCAAATTCACGCATCTATCAACAGAGGAAAAAAAAGTTCATTTTTTCAATGAAATTAAATGACTTTAATCAATAATGGCCAAACCCCAAAAAAACACTTTACAGTTCCAGGGATTGATTCAAGAATGGGCAAACCCCAAATCCACCAACTATTCATAAACGTGAGTTTAAACTCTCTTGCAATGGATTGAACGTCAAACCCTGAGAAGCTAATGACTCAGCCGTTTCTACTTACATATTTGCTCCAGTGCTTAAGCATCAAATTTCTAAGGTTTGGATCTAGCTGACTTTATAGTCGTGATAAGAGACTCCCCAACGCTCGATACACCTTTCCTACCAACTAACTTAACTCGAAGCTTTTGGCATAATGTTCTTATTCTCGATTGATCATCATCCAACTCACTCAGTTCAACAGCCTGCTTCTTTGAAACCAAACCGTAAAGACAAAGGGAAGAAGAATTTGATTCTCCTCCCCGGAATTTCGCTCTTAGTAATGAAAGCGAATCAAGATCATTAGACCTTGGATCAAACAAAATAGAAAAGCTGCCGAATGCAAGATCAGGAGTGTCATATAATTTATCCAAATCATCACCTACTTCAGTCTCAATATTCACTTTGTCAGACATAGCTAACGACCTCCTTTTAGCCACTCTCAAGATATTTGCCGCCTCTCTCATTCCACTCAGAAAAGCTCCATGCATTGTTGCAGGATACTGTTTATTAGTAGCTTCCCCTGCAAAGAAAACTCTTCCATCTCCAACACTCTCAGCGAGAATATCGTAATCATCTCCTGAAGATCCAACTGCAACATAAGAGTAAGATCCATATGTGAAGCAATCTTTTCCCCATCTGGTACAGACTGCCTGAATTGGATCTGGAACAACAATCCCTTTTGGATGGTAAATACCCCGCAATACCTGTAGTACCTTTTTCACGGACTCCACAGGAGACATAGACTCTAACTTAATTGCAGCATCCCCAGCTACAAGACCAATTAAAAGAGGACCTCCTGAGACAGAAGAGTAACTGTAAAACAGAAAGAATTCGCCTCTAGCACTTGAATCTTCTGTCAAATGCCCAAACGTATCAATCTCTCCACCCCAAAAATTATAGGGAAATAAGAGCGCCACCTTATTCAGCAACCCATATCCTAGCCTCTGAATTGCATCTTTCTTTCTTTGTGGGAGCTCAGGTACAAATTCAATGGACCCTTTCTTTAACACGCCCAATGGTACCGTGCAAAGTACCATGTCACCATGAAACTCCTGCCCACCAGCATATACAATGATCCCATCAACCCCATACCTAATACTATATACAGCTCTCTCATAGAATATTGGAAGGTCCTTGGCAAGCTCCCTAACAAATGCATCATTTCCGCCAGGAATAAAACAATGATCACCGCCCATCTCATAAGGATCATCTTGATCCCAATACGCCATAGACAAATTCGACATCAATGAAGCATTTGCATACTCTAAATTAGCCAAATGCCAATTCAACAACATCCTCTCTTGCGGATCATCTGCAACCTTATAAGCCTTCCTAAAGGCCTCAAGTGCGGTACCTAAGTTAACATCAGCAGATTTAACTTCCTCAATCATGGCCTGCCTAAGCTTACAAACTCGATCCAAAAGCTTATTAAAAGAAACCTCTACTCTAGAATCAATCTCTGAATCCACAACCTTCCCATTAGGCAAATACAGAAGACAAGTATCTCTCACCTTATGAAGAGGCAATCCCATTTGCCTTGCAAGAACTCCAAGTGGGTTCCCATTTATTCCGGTGAGGACACTACCACCAACATCTGCCACAACCATCACTCCCTCACCCTTCATTCTCTTCGTTTTCACACGACCACCAGGCCTTGATCTGCCCTCCAAAACCACAACCTTAAACCCCATAGACACCAACTGTCTCGCCGCCACCAACCCCGACAATCCAACACCGACGACCACCACATCTCCTCTTGCCACACCTTCACGAGACAACCATCAATTTTCAGGACAACAAAAAATTAATAGAAGCAGAACCAACCTTAGAAGACGAGAGGGACAGGTGAGCAGAAGAAAGAAAACAGAGAGTCGGCGTTGTGGTTTCAAAAAAGACCCAAGAGGAGAACAGATTATTTACGTGCGACGGAAATAAACATAAAAAAAGCTTCCGAAAAAGCTACAATCTGCTCTTTTTTTTTAAGCTACAAATTTTAGCTTTTACTATAAATTTTAGCTTTTAAAAAATTTATATTTTAACTTTTTTAGAAATTATTTCTATTTAAAAGTGCTTTTAAAATTTGCTCTCAAATATTTTTTTTTTCTAAAAATTGCTTTTACAGTAAAATTTTTTTTTTGAAATCTCCAAAAACTGAACCAAACAGGCATGAAATCAGGTTATACTGAGCTTTCTTGAATCCTAAATGGATGATAAACAATCTTTCTTTAACTAGTATAGTAGGTATAGGTGTAGTAGGTATAGGTGTAGGGGTAGGGGTAGGTGTTGGTGGATTAGTTATAATTGCCAATGTATTTTCTTTAAATCAAATATTTAGGAACCAAACAAGTTTAGGAGATTGTGTTTTTATTTTTATTTTTTATTGTAGTTTTTAGTTTTAATTTTAATTTTAATAAAAATAAAATATAATTATTAATATATAATAATTATATATTAAATAAAATTTAAAAATAAATCATTTTTATAAATAACTTACAATAAATTAATTTTACTTTAGTTTCTTATATAATATTTATTGATAAATTATTTGAGAAATTATTATATTTTATTAAAATAAATAATTTAATAATTTAATTTATAAATTAATATTTATATGTAATATATTTTTAAATTATTAAAATAAAATTTATATATTTTGAAGATATTTTGAATTTAAATTATTTTTTAATAAATATTAATTTATTCAATATTTAAATTATAACTATTTAACTAAATTATTTATAATTTTATTAGTAATAAATATTAAATAATTAAATATACATATAATTCTTATTAATAATTGATATTATATAATATATTTAATCGATAGTAAATTATTATGATTTTTGTAAGCTATGAAAATTAGATTGTATATTAAAATTAAAAAGGAGGAGTTTAATAATATTTAAATTCTGATGAATTTAGATTAAAAAACACTAAAACAGTTTTGTATCATTGTATGTGTCTTTAGTTTTTATATATAAAGAAAAATGGAAAAGAAAAGGAAAATGAAAATTAGTGGCTTCCAGTTTCCAAGAGTGGAAGAAGGGGAAGGACAGGGCTCAATAGTGGGGGTCCTTCAAGATCAAGGGCGTTATGGCCACTTTCCCCGTACAAAGCCAGTTCTGACACAGATTTTGATGGCCCAATTGCTCTGAGACCGCACACACACGCCTAGTACCTCAGAAGGACTAGCAAGCATCCATCTTTTTATTCCCTGCATATTCTCTCTTAACTCTCATGGTGATCGCAGCTGCTTCTTCGCTCTTCCTTGGTAATCTCCATTGCAAATCTCAGTGTTAACTTCTTGTTTTAGCTTTTCACTTCTTCTTCTCTGTTGTACCTCTTTCTGATGCATTCTGTTACTTGGTTAATTAATCATACGAGAAACAATATTGTTTGAGTGTTTCAGGCATACCCATTTGTACTAGTGATTTCACCCATTTCGATATTTTGTTTCATTTCAGTTTCCATTTGTTGGTAAAGCTTTCCCCTTTGCTTTCAAATTTGAAGCTTTGATTGGATTTTTACCAATACCCAA
Organism: Erythroxylum incrassatum; assembly: GCA_026546855.1. Taxonomy (NCBI): domain Eukaryota; kingdom Viridiplantae; phylum Streptophyta; class Magnoliopsida; order Malpighiales; family Erythroxylaceae; genus Erythroxylum; species Erythroxylum incrassatum. The sequence continues at coordinate 18,260,156 of JANVCL010000001.1, forward strand.
TTTGCGAACAGAACTTTTAGTTTGAACTATGAAAGTGATGCAATAATTTGACCTCTTCTTTTCACTATATCTTTCTGCAAGTGCTTCTGGGAAATGCCCCTTAATTTCCATCTTTTGGATGGTTTTGGATGGGTCATTGCTAACTGGGGAAGGTTTTGCTGTAAATTTCAGTTTGCTGTATTATGTTTGACAAGAAACCCGGGAGTAAAATAGTTGAGTCAGCAACCCACTTACCCCGTTGAGTTAAGATGATGAAAGAAAAAGCGGATTTCTGTTTCTCTGGCTTTCCTTTTATTCCCTATTTTCATCTTACTTTATATCATTTTTGTACAAAGTATGCTGCCTGAAGCAGAAGATGGCACAGTATGTAATATGGATAAATCAAGCTAGACATGTTTTCAGTGGAATTTCTCTATTTGAAACAAGCATCATGATTTTTATCTTTAGTATAACTTTACTCTGTCATCTTGATAACTTTGCAGTAAACATCTTTCTTTGGATGATTGTTGACCTTAGTTATTTTCCGTCAGCCTGAGCCATTTACTTGGCAATATCATAAGAATTAGTTGATTGAAATTTCTGTTATTTGTTTCCTCTGTTTCATCAGAGATACTGGTATAGATTTCAAAAACTTTTATTGTCTCTTTCAACTCCTTGTCAATCCCCTTCCTTGTGGGCCTCCCTCTTGTGGAGGCTTGAGGCTTATTGATGATACGATTTTCAGCAACATCGCTTTTTATTCTGCCTTCAGGTCCTTTGCAGTGCCAACTATGCCACTCAGATGGAGTTTGTTGTTCAACATCTTATGGGATAACCAACAGTTGGATCAAATCTTCTATTGATAATGGCAGAGATTCTGATTTCTCCAGCATAGGGTACATTCTCAATTTGAATATTTGGCTGCTACTCGAAGTTAGAAATATGTTGAATTCCATGATATTTTTCCTGTTTTTTCTGATATTTTTTTCCTCGTTTCTGTGTGATTTAATTATCCAAATTTATGTTTATAAGTTTTGGATTTGAATTATATACAGCTAACATACACCCTCAATCCCTGAACCCCAGGACAAAGTAGAAAAGGGAAAAAAAACGGAAAATCATTGTCCTATTTTAGGAGAATGATTTTTTCAGTAGTCTTGGTTACCTGTAAAATTTTCAGTCATTTCTTATTTCAACATTGAGTTAGCTGTTCATGGGAACATTTGATTGAAAAATGTTGTTATCTTCTGTAAAATTTCAGATGTCGAAATCCTCTTTTTGGATCAACACAATTCCATTGGTCATCTGTAGGACGTGATCTTTGCCATTTGAAAGCTTCAGTTGCTGCAGACTACTCTGACTCAGTTCCTGACTCGACCAATTATACAAGTCTCCAAGGTTATCATCCTCTTGAAGAACTGAAAATCAACAAAAGAATCCGGGAAACTCATCTTACATCTGCTGAAATAGCAAGAACAACTCTTGAGGTTTGTACTTGTGTGATTCATCTGCTGCCACTGTTATCATATTCTTGTTAAGCTTTCCCTTAGCAAGACTTTATCTCAAGAGTCCCTAGTTGCTTGTATTGGTTTCTTAGGCCAACACCAGTGCTTTGCTGGTCTTTCCTGGAAGTATCCACCATGAACCACATGAAGAAATTTCATGGGCAGAATATCAGTATGTTATCGATGATTATGGAGGTCCGTCATTGATGTTATGTGGGAATCATGTATAACAGCATTGGCTTCATTTTCCATTGAATCTCATTATTTCATATCTTATATTGTTGCCAGACATATGTTTTGAAATATTTGATGATGAAAACATCTTGTATGATCGTGAAGCCAGCAACCCTGTGGTAAGAACATACTTCATGCCAAATGTTTACCAACAACTGAAATGGATATATTACTGTACAATTTTCCCATATCTGCAAAAGAAAAGGAGCGATTAAGTGTCTAGTCGACCTAGTTCCTTGAATACCCTTAAAAACGTGAAGTAGATGAAAGTTTATTAGTAGATTCTAGTTTAGCCATATTGCTTCTTTACATAATTACTCTATCTCTATCATCTGTTTCAAATAGGACAGTGAAACACATTTGTAGTTTCCCCTGGACTCCTTTGTTTTTTCATTCATATCAGGCTCAAGAAGATGAGTAATTCAATTGTTTATTTCATTTTCCTTATGCAAATTTTCACTCTCCAACAATTCCCTCATTGCTTTTCCCAACATGTCACATCCTGTCATGCTATTGAGTAAACAAGAAACCCCTTCTTTAATCTTCAAATTAAAGATCAATGCTTCAGACTCTTAGTTTACTAATTTCATAGGTTTGACAATAATGCAGAAAGCAAAAGACATTTTCTTCTTAGGATTTCATACCAGTCTTGTAAATATAGTGAAACTTATAGATAACCAGTCACTGAAGATTCATAGTGAAATGTGATTTTATCTAGAAGCTATGTAGAGGTAGTGGTTTTCAAATAAGTGATGAATATGTGACTCGGCGAGACCTTATTGTTACCTGAACTTGAATCACTTTTCTGATATCATTTCATTATGTTTAGAATATGTTGATAGGAACGGATATTCCAATGTATCGGAACAAAAGGATTGCAAGCGAGTACAACGTTTTCAAGACTAGTAATGATGAGGATACTCTGTTTGATGATGACTATTTGGAGGTAAGCATTCACGTCTGTTTATTTCCCCCATGTGAATTATTAGTTTTCTAAGGTTATTTTGTGTACTTAAATGAATTTTGTATAGGTAATGGTTTCTGAAGTGTCTGATGTCCCAGTTGATTGGGGGATGCCTGACACTTGCAGCTGGATTCATCCTTTTTATTTTGCCAAGTGTTTGACTAAGGTGATTACAAAACTTAGTTTCTTGTATGTTTGGCAGAGAATTCACTTAATTGGGAATCTTTATACGTCTTTGTGTCAAATCTAAAAGATTTGCAGATGACAGTTGTTAAATAGCTGTCAATGGATGACTATCTTCTGTCTCTCTTTGTTTTGTTTTTTTCCATTGCATTGTGGGAGATATTTTTTCGGAATGCCATTAAGGAGCACTAGTTAATAATTGTAGATAGTTTCCAAATGTACCTCATGACTTTGCGTATGATGGCAGCTATTTCTTCCTTTTCCCTTTTAAAATGCTTTCTGCTCTATCATAGGCAACTCAGATGGAGCATGATAGAAAGATGGAGCATCCCTCAAATGGTGTCTCTATTGTGGGATACCTTAGGCCTGCTTTTTCTGATGAAGAGTCACACTTGAGAAACTTATTCTGTGGCAAGGATAGCACTGGGTATAATTCAGATTGTAAAGGTATCTTATGGATATGTTGTTGATGCCAAAATAACTTAATGCTGGACCTAGCTTTCAGATAATCATTTTAGTGTCCTGAGGAGATAATAAAATCATCTTTGTAATTCCATTTCTTATGAATGAAGTGGATGTATTTCTGTTAGGTTCTTCAAAACTGTGATATTGAGAAACAACCTGGATTAGATGAATCTTGTGTGGTATTGAAATTTGTTTTATTAGGGGCAGGAGTGGCCCTTCATTTTCTCTATGAATTTTACCAGCCATTGGCCCATTGCCTCCAGATGAGAGTTTGTTCTTCTCATAGGGTTATCTACATGTTGAATTGTTCCATGAAATTTCTATTTCCATTCTTTAGGTGAAAATATCTCGAGTTTTGGTCCCATAAATGATGGAAGCAGCCCTAGTTCAACTCTCTACAGGTTAGAGATCATGGGAATAGAGCTATTCTCTGTGTATGGCAACCAGGCATGTACAGCTTCAACTATATAAGTTTGTATTCCAGCACAATTATGCCCTTCTATTTCTTTTTCAATTTGTTTTGGCTGGATAGGGGTGGGAAGCAACTCGGATTATTGGTACTAAACCTGTAATTAATCATGATTTTAATTAAGATGAAGACGTGAAATAAGATACAGCTCATTATTGGAGCACGGCAGCAGTTTTCAAATGATAAACTTTTGCAACTGTTATTTATCTTTTACTTAACATGGCCGTATGAAGCTTTTTTTCTGATGGGATTTGTTTATACTGAAGATCAACTCCAGTCCTGATTCTACTTTTCTCTGGTATAGCAGTGTGTAATTAGTCTACAAGATTTTCAAGATGCTGAGCCTGACGTCCTTGTACACTCAACATCAGCTATTTTAGAGCACTTCAGTGCAAAGGGAATTAGATTCAGTGTTGCTCTGAAAGCTCTTTGTAAAAGGAAGGGCCTACATGTTGAGGTAGTCACTTTCAAATGATATCCATTTTCCTATTTTTGCTGGTTCTTAGTTTTGTCTCTGTTGGAGTTATTGTTGGTTATTATTAATGTGCTGTTGTCTACCTTATTCTTATATGAATCCAACATTCATGCAATTATTTATAAGATCATATGTTCCCAAGTTCTAACACTGCCCAGAGGCATCAAGCCTAGCCCTAGTCACTTTTCTCCTCCACATTATTTTCATCAAGTATATGATTGGCATTTCAAAAATTATCTAGGGGGCAAACTTGATTGGGGTTGATAGCCTTGGCATGGATGTCAGAATTTTCTCCGGGGTGGAAGTACGCACTCATCGATTCCCCTTCAAAGTTCGGGTAAGTTTAAGATGACCTGCAGCATCCCTTCTAATCCAGTCCATGTGAGATATTGAACATTTTATTGCAGATGTCCATCTGATTATATTTAAACTGTCTAGATCCTAGAAATTTTCAGACGCAAGTGTATATGAGGCAGAGTTAGTATCATTTTCATCATAATTTAATGGCTTGGAAATTCAGTTATTGGCTGCAAAAACAGTTAGTTTTGAAATTTGAGCGTTTAGCTATGCCTGTGCAATTTAAGTTCTGATGATTTAGATTTGGTTACATTCTGTAAATAATGCCAGCAGATTCGGTTTTCTAGTTTAAATTACATCCTCCAACACATATTGATAATTCTCTAGCTGATGTTACTATCCGATTCATTAGAATAAAATTTTTGAGAATTTCTCTCTTTGTTCTGTGCAGGCAACTTGTGAAACAGTTGCTGAGAAGCGGATTCAACAGCTATTGTTCCCGCGGTCTCACCGGAAGAAGCCCAGAAATCATGGTGATGGCTTTAAGAGCATGAAGTCGTTATAAGTTCATGACCCTCCTACTGTGGCAATTAACCAATAAGAGAGTTGAGATCCAACATAAGCTCTCGGATGTGCATTGAAGGAGAATAAATAAATCCTAGAAATAGTTTCAACTGTTTTTCTTTCGGTTGCAACTTGACAGAAGTTTTCTGCCGTAGGCTTATGACATGAGTTCTTTGTGCTAAACAATGGGTTCTGTCGATTGTAATGGAGCTGAAGGTTCGCTTCTCATAACATGAACCAGTTTTCATACTGAACCATTCTACTCATTGCTTCTAATTGTTCTCTTATATTAGTTTCAAAGCACAGTAAATGCATTTTCAGGCATATACACTCTGAAATTCCATTTTGGTAATTTAATCAATCGTAATCATGTAAATTAGTTGTTAACATCAAGTGTTGCACACATTGGTGGGTTCTCACCTAATTTTTCTTCTCTGTTAGTAAGTTCTATTTGACTGTTCATCTAGAGTTTCAGAAAATCAAGAAAAACATGCTTCAATTGATGACTAATGGTCCTCAAAAACTGCCAATCTTCTGAAACATTATTGACTAAACCACTGAGGGCCGCAGGAGTGACAGAATTTCCAATCCCTTGATGTCCTGCAACCATCATTAACTTTTTAACTTTTTCTGTTGTCATTCAGAATTCAGTGCCGCTGGTCTTCAATTTCTTAAAGCTCCATTGTTTTTAATTTCTAAAAATTGATTTTTAAAAAAATCATGATTTCTTCACCGTCGCATCTCTTCCAACAATCTTGTTTTCGTTGTCTTGCCTTCCACTATACCAGTGGTAGAAAGGTCTTGCTTGCTACTATCCCCTGTTTTTGAAGTTCCTGCAATAGCCCCTTGATTGCAGCTCCCAGATCCAGCCTCCTCACCGAAATGTTTGCGTCTCTCGATATCTTCATTGGCAACATCAGCATGACATTGATCATCTTGCTTGTCACCCCTACGGAAGCATCACGGAAATTTGACATGGTTAATACCACATTGCAGGAAAGCAAAGGAAATGATTTCATCGTCAGAAAGTCAAAAGCATTAGCTGAAAATAATGTTCCAAGCGACATTTTCAGTTATGTTTGGTAACTGATTCCTTCCCAGGAAGTTGGCAAAAAATGATTATAATGTTTTCAGCAAACATTAGTATAGGTTTTGACTGACTTAGCAGTTGAGGTCAAAAACCATGAAAAGAAATAGCATCAAACTGCGAACACAAATAGATAGCAAGGCTAACTTTTGGAAAATTGGAGGAATTATTAGGTCTGTAGGAGTATTAAATAATAAACTGACATAAATGTGAAACTGACACAGAAGGAAAGACCAAGTTATATGCAGCTATGTTAATGAATTGCTGAAGTTGGAATATGACAAAAATGATATTGCAAGGCATACCCTGAATAGATGAGCAACCCGACAGCTACAGCAGCAAAGGCAACAAAGTACATCCAATCAACCTGAACAATATCGAATCAGAAAAAGGAAATTGCACAACTAAAATTTCTGATACTAGATTACTTCAATTTTACAAGCCATGATGCAATATAACAAGCTAACAACCTTTTGATGATAAGCAAATATGCGAATCACAACAGCCCACATGTCCGATGTCAGCAAAGACAGGTTGAGCATTGTGGATCCACTAATCTGCAAATAATAATAGTCAGGGATAGTAACAAATCATCCATTTGGCTGTTCAAAGCATAACTTACTATTTACTGATCTCACAACTGATCCAAAATTTTCCCAAATAGAAGCTATCACAGGAAAGATAAGTTATAATTATAATACTTGGGAAAAGTTTACGATATGCACCATAATAGATAGAATTTCTAATGCATTGAAGTTTGAAAACTTTGAGACAAATGGAAAATCACCTAGAGGTAGTCACTGTAGAAAGGTGATAGCAGTGGTGTCAGTTGAACTTTATAGTGCAAGTAGCATAATTAGAGATTTAGCAGCAAGCAAACCTTTAATGTCGTTGACCAATAAACTACATATCAGAATAAAATGCAGAACAAGAAGCAATTATATAAGGTGTAAAATACAGCCAACTTTAGCTCATAATCCACAGTTACTCTTCAGACTCCGATTCCAAGACCACCTTAGCAGCCAGGCACATTCATGTACTCATGACAAAAGGAAGCTCATAGGCATCTAAAATTATGTACCTTGAGTAAAACTGGGACTAAGGAGTAAAACATAAACATGGCCACCGCAAACCCAACAAATGGAAGAGCCTGAAAACAATTACATAAATGAAACAATGTAAAACCAACCGATACAAGGAAACTATTTCATGATTTGACAGTTGAAGTTTATATCAGTGCTCCATTGCAGGAAGATCTCTATCTATGGAAATGAGATTTTAATTTAAACTCGATTTGAAATCTATCACTTGAAAGATCATTTAATCTTAGTGAATCTCCCAACTTTTTGCGACAGAGAGGAATAGTTGGGTAGTTACATTTGGTGCTTCACTTGGCCAGTCGTAAAATTGAAATAGATCCTTTGAATGTTTACTCCCAAGTTCTATTTATACGAAATAGGCAAAAATCCAGAAATAGTACCATGTGGTTTAAAAAATCCTCAGCCCACATTTTAGTTTCCCTAAATTCAAGCTTTTATCCCTTTCAGTAACATGAATTGGGCCATTATGTATCTACTCCAATCTCATGACTATACATTCAAGAGTTCAATTTCAAGTTCCATGGAGGTTTTACAAATTTCCAAATCAAGAATGTGGATGGACAAGAAACTTACCGCACCAGCTGACCAATGAATAGATCTGAGCTCATTCCGCTCAAGAATACATCTACAGATCATATTAAGGAATACAAAGTTTCATGACAATGAGACAAGAAACAACAACTTCAACATTGGTTCAAATAGCCCAGATAAACTTTAAAAGATATAGTTGCTCATATCAAGGAGATAGAAGAAACAGCAACCTTAATAAAGCCCCAGCAAGGATATGGCAATAGGAGACTAAACTACTAATTGACTAAACAGACAGAGAAGTCCACAACCAGAAACATTCATAATCCTAAAAAAAAAAAGTAAGGAGCAAAGCCAAGGATACATCTGAATAGAACTGATGATAGCACCAAAAATGCCCAGAAATGCCATTAGCTCAATTCTATCAGCATTTTTTACAAAATATTCCTGCAAAGTGCCCAAAGAGCTATGGAAATTAACCATTTGATTTAGAGAAACAGTTCAACAATGTCATATTTGGCCCAGCCATCACAAATTAATCAACCCTGAAAAGGAGAACTTTGAGGCCAATGCTTGAAGATAACATTCAGACAAAAGAGTGTTCAGAAGTATACAGTTAAGGGACAAATCTATATTTCTGTTCATTTAAATTTTTTTTGCAACATGTAACACATGAAGAAACAAGAGAGAGAAAACTGTTTAGATTGCCTTCAAGGCATAGAAAACCAAACAACCCTTGACCCTATGGTCCCCTTCAAAGCAAAGGAGAAAATGTCCTCAAATAAAGTTGTGACTGTTCATATAATAACCAAGTAATAAAATGATAAGAAAAATTATGTCAAAGAACTTGCTTCCTGTAAAACAGTTCAAATTAGTGTGAGTAACGAGGGAACATAACTTGAACCAGCAATGCTGGCAATAGAACAATTGGTAGTGATACATTTCAATGGCATAACAATTTCTCGTTGTGCCTCTTTCAGGACCAACACGATGCAGAATTCCTCATGTCAATGGGAGGAAGATTAATCTAAACACTTCTCCACAAGTATGTAAGAATGCATGGGACAGAATAATGGAAAATAAAAGAAATTAAACTAAAAAAAATTTCACAAGGATGGAAGAGGCATGGGAAAGCATGATGGGAAGTAAGATTAAAGGTTTTCTGCGCAAATGATGATGAGAGGAACTCTAATAGAAACCTATCACACAAATACAGCCAAGAAAAGTTGCAGACAACCCTTTGAACCCCAGATAAAGTAGACATTAAGCTTACCTCACTGACATTAGAGACAGCATACAGTGTTGCACCAGCAATAACAAGGATATCCCCTTTGCGAGGACTACTCCCTCCTACAAATACAAGTTCAGTTAAAATAATCCATTTTATGATATAACAAAATCCATTATGACTAATGTATCCAATTAAAAAAAGAAAGCAATTTAACATAGGAAGGGGTGTAAAATTTAGAGGTCATTCATCATCGAGTTATGTGATCGTCTATGTAAACAATGATTTGGTAAAATAGAATGTTTCATGTTTTTCTTTCTTTTCTTTTTTTGTTTACTTGACGGATAACAAATCATATATGATATAGAATACGGAACCAAAAACTCAAGACAAATTTCAAATCATACATCTTCTAAACCTTTAAGTACTGGCACATATGAAAAGGCAAAGAGAAAAGGAGAAAGTATCAGTCATATAGGTTGGCAAGTTTTCACATTACAAACAGCCTTATTTGACTCACTACTAGGAGAAATGATCAACCAACAACATGAAAGCAAACCGACTGCCTGAATTCATAAGGGGGAGAAAGACAAAGAAAACCAACCTAGACAAGGTATAATTTATGACAAGTTGAGTGAAAAGTTTTACCTGCTCGGTCACCTGCATGGACATCCGAAAAAACCACCATAACAAGGCCAGCAACACAGACAGCTACTCCAGCTATCTTCTTGAATCTATATTTTGTCTTTAAGAAAATCCATGTCAGAAGCATAACAGATGGAATTGTCCAACAATCTAGCAGCATGACACTCGTAAGAGAAGTGTATTGATAGGCCTTCACCACTGCATGTAGATGGAAAATTTTGTCAATTTCCATATAACTAAAAACATTTAAGTTCTTAAGAATTACGATCATACATCAATACTTTAGCAAGAAAATGCCTAGCCGGTCATTCTTTGGTATAGCAAGACAATCATTGCATTCAAGGTCATTGTCCCATCTATCCAGATCCAGCACACTTTTAAGACTTGTTCAAAGCATATGTTTCAAACGAAAATAAGTAGCCATAAGTAGATTTTTCAGGGCATTGAGACAGAGTGAGTGATTGTTAGAAGAATACTGAGTAGAAAATCACCAGCAAATGCAAGGACATACTCCAAACAGCTCAAAATAACATTTAGGAGAGATTATTAGCTTCAGAAGTTGCAATGACACAAGGATGCATAAAAATATCTCATTTCTTTAATGCAAGAGCATACCCAACTTATGACTAAAAGGAAAAAGAGGCACTGCAGCTTAAGTTCCACAATAAGCTATGTTCACAATTTTTTACTCCAAAATCCAGGACTTATCGCAACGGAATTTCATACTCAATACAGAATGGAACCATGAAATAAAATATAATCACATGTAAGTACATATCACACAGCTGAAAACACTAAAATGGTATGGGTGGATTTCTATGCCTATGTGGATATCTTCAATACTGTGAGACACTCACCAAGAAAATTGGCCTCTACATCTACCAACCCAAGAAGGACATAGTAGTACCATTTTGCCTGCAGAAATTCCAGAAGGATGTAAATCAACTAAAATATCGTACATAGAAACCACAATAATATCTAATCAGTTCACTTCATCCCTGTGAAAATCGCCATTTTGCAATTACTCAACTGCATAAGATCTCTAGGGACTGAATCTAGTGATGAATACAAACAAGAGAAGAAAAAAAAAGTTAAAAGAAAGCAGAAGCAAATAGATGAAGACAACAAAATCACCTTAAGAGGCCGCTTCCGGTTCAGCAAAATACTTCCGTAAACTATGGCCAAGAACACATAGTTCAGAAAAGACTGAGAAGTTGGGGCATTGACTCCTGATGACGAAAACAGTATAGAAGTGATCAAGTTATGATACACAATCAAATCTCAATTTCACAAAGACCATGTCAAAGACAGTAAGATACACTGAAGATGGTCAAGAAAAAAGGGGAGAAAGAGGGAGAGAAAAGGAAACATATGTAATGCTGATATCGTTATCAGCAATCAACTTTCAACAGCCAAAAGTTTAACAAAACAAACAGAAGGAAAAGTGTCTTTTATGCTCAGAAAAGGATTTCTTTTTTAAGAGAAACAGGATGAATAATTAGCAAATAGAGACGGAATCTCGAACTTAGATTAGAATAAACACACTTTACCAGCTCTGCAATGTATAGCAATCACTAGGTAATACACGAAAGCATCGAACTGGCCAATGTCAAATGTCAAAAGGACAAACTGATGGTTAAACGTACTTAACACTCCATCACATATACCAAAAACAAAATAATAAGATATAAACGGTAATACCAATCGGAGAAACAAATGAAGACACACATATTTATACTCGTGTGCATTACAGAGAGAAAGAGACAGAACCTTTTCTAGCCAGTTCAGAAGATGAAAAGCCAGTAGAGGTGATGAGCAGTGAAAGAAATTGTCCCAACCCAAGACCCGCCAATGTTTTCTTAGACCAAAACTCCCTGCAGGCTATCATTTTCCGCTCTCTTTCTCCCTCTTACCAAAAGCAAACTCTTTTCAAGTTCCAAGAATCAATTTCCAAAACTCCAATCCAATAAGATTAAAATAGGAAACACCAAAAATCCAATTTATAAGTCCAAAGGCAGTGAATCCGCAAACCAACAACCACCCACTTGAGCTGGGGTGACGACGTGAACAATTAACATTCGACAAATAAAGTTCTGAGATGCTGATGAGATAAGCGTGACAACAACTAATCAAAGATAGTTCCTTTCTTAGAACTAGGAAGAATTAACCAATCTCAATAACATTAAAGCAATAAGCTTTGGGGACCTGCCAAGTTCTACACGGGAATTGGCTCCAGCCGCTGGACTTGGAGGTGGGTAGAGATTTTTGGCAACTTCTGTGGCAACAATAACACATCTGCACTTTCACTTGGCTTTTTCTTGCGTGTCTTAAACTAAGGTTGTCTAACTTTAGGGCCTACATAGAAATTCTAAGTAATTATTAGTCCACGAGTTACAGTACTTGTAACAAAGCCTTTTGATATAACAAATGCTTGGTCACTATCATCGATCCAAAAGCCTCGGCATTTAATCTCCAATTGATATTCATTTTTTTTATATATATGAGTATAGAGTCCATAGAATAGTCACTTTGGTATAGAGTCCATAGAATAGAAGAAGACGGATGACACTCCTTTTTCTCACTTCTCAGAAGGAATTTAGGTTAAAAATTTCAAGAATAGGCTTGATTCGATTAAATAGAGTTTTTTAAAGTATGAGAAATGCAAGTTTCACTATGCAAGACATGTTTTATACCCAGCAAATTTCACCGAACTATTAGTCCAATATGCAACGGTTATAAGGAAGATGTGACTTTTCATTTATTTTGGTGCTAAAATCATAGAATGAGGTGACAAGTGCTTTTCGTATTCATATCCCCTAATATTATTTGTTAAAGGCTCGCTTAGATCGCGTGTTTGGCTCGTCGGCCTGGCAGAAAGCGTTTCTTTTTACGGAGAACCAACATCTTCCCTTTTTTGGCTCGGATCATCGACCTATGTTGATTCATTTTTCCCGATCTCAGCACCGCTCTCCCAAGGTAGCACCCTTCCGCTTCCAAAATGCGTGGATCTCGCATCTCGATTTCAATGCGGTAGTCGCCGAGCACTGGCTTCCGGCAGGGGAGGCGATGAGCCATTCGATGGCCATTTTCTCTACACATTTGCAGAACTGGAACACTAAAGTTTTTGGTAACATTTTCCTTCGGAAGAAAAGGTTGTTAGCCCGGATGGCCGGCATCCAACAACACCTAACGGTTGATAATTTTAACTCACTCTCGATGCTCGAGGACCAGTTGAGCAGTGAGTTGTTGCAAGTCTTGTGTGAGGAGGAGATGTACTGGCACCAGAGGGCCTGGTGTGATTGGATTTCGCAGGGTGATCGCAATACCAAATACTATCACAATCTCACCCTGTCCAAAAGAAAGAAGCTACGAATAGCCCGACTGTCCGACTCTACGGGGACTCTCATAACTGATTCGAAGCGAATGCAAATTTTCACCAGGGATTTCTTTGTTCAGCTTTACACAGCTGATGAAGGGCCTATTTCGCCGTATCCTATCTTCGGAGCATTCCCAGCTCTTTCAGTGGTTCAAATCCAGGACCTTGCTCTTCTTGTCCTTGCTCATGAGATCAAGCAGGCAGTTTTGCTATGAACCCCAACAGGGCCCCGAAAGTGGATGGGTTTAATGTGCTTTTCTTCCAACTCAGTGGGCAACCGTTAGGCCTGCAGTGGTGGTCCTTATCCAGCAATTCTTTCGTCTTGAGCGCTGGGAGGAGGAACTGAACCAGACCCTTTTGGTGTTGATTCCCAAACTCCCTTCCCCTTCCCAGCTTTCTTAATTCCACCCTATTAGCCTGTGCACGATCCTGTATAAAGTTGTCTCTAAAATTATCGTTAATCGGCTGAAAGTGCATATGGATCACCTTGTAAAGCCCAATCAATGTAGTTTCATTCCAGGCCAGCACAACACCGACAATATTATCATCACCCAAGAGGTCATTCATTCTATGCGGAAAAAAAACTGGTCAGACAGGCTATATGGCCATCAAGGTAAACTTAGACAATGCTTATGCTCGTCTCAGATGGGATTTTATTCACGATACTTTAATGGATATCGGGTTCCCCGAGAGCCTCATTAGGCTCATTATGAAGTGCCTCACGATGGTCTCCATGCGTGTTGCCTGGCAGGGAACCGTCTCTGACCCCTTCCGTCCTTCCCAAGGCATTAGGCAGGGGGATCCCCTCTCACCCTATATCTTTGTTCTTTGCCTCGAGCGGTTCGAACACCTTATTTCAAAGGCGGTGGAGGAGGGGACCTGGAAACCCATCAAGCTGAGTTAGACCGGCCTCCGACCTCTCGCCTATTCTTTACCGATGATCTCATTCTTTTTGCTGAAGCAATGGAGGTGCAGATGTAGGTGTTGTCCCGTACGTTGGACGCTTCTTGTACTGTCTTGGGCCAGTAACTTAGTTAGGCCAAATCTAGGGTATTTTTCTCTAAGAACGTGCCTCGCACCCTGGTCAGCTGCTTGGGCCAAGTCTTACAGGTGACTTGCACGAATAACCTTAGTCGGTATATGGGGGTCCCTTTGATTCATGAGCGCACGGCTCGATGAACTTATCAACACATTCTAGACAGAGCCCACTAGAAGCATGCTGGATGGCGTGCTCGGCTGCTGTCTCTAGCCGGGCAAGTTACCTTGACCCAATCAGTGATTTCTTTGCTTCAAATCTTCACGATGCAAACGGTTCAACTCCCGAGACAATTGTGTGACGCGCTGGAAAATATCATGTGTGATTTTATTTGGGGTTCCTCGAATGAGGCTAGGAAAATGCATCTGGTTAATTGGAATTCTGTTTGTCAACCCAAAGCTGCCAGGGGTTTGGGCGTTAAACATATCCAATCCATGAATGATGCCTTGCTGGCTAAGTTAGGGTGGGAGCTGCTTACGAAGCCTACGACCCTCTGGGTACAAATTGTTTGTGCAAATATCGCCTTAACACTTATCTCTTACCTCGATCGATCGATAGGTTTAGGGCTTCCACTTTTTGGCGAGGGATAGTCGCAACTTGACCGGTTGTACGGCAAAGGTGTTCATGGCACCTAGGCAATGGTCGGTGTACTTCCTTTTGGACAGATATCTAGGTTTCAGGATGGGGAACTCTAATCCTCGTGGCCTCCTCTCCTATCCCCGATAGCCTTCTTTTAGCTATGATTGCAGACTTTATCTGTAGCGCCTCCTTACTATAGAGTACCCACTGGAACGCCCGTAGGTCATTCCAGTACATATCCTACGATAAGAGACCACTACTGACAACCACCACTAAACTCCCCATGGCATCA
>JANVCL010000001.1:18297172-18308436 GCA_026546855.1 Erythroxylum incrassatum
TTATGTGATTTGTGTTGGATGCCGCGGTATAACCCGCAAACACACGCCGGGGTATAACCCCCAAACACCTACGGGTGAGGTGTGGGGTCCAACAGTGATGCATGACATAATTAATTAATTTTAATTAGGCATAAATTGACAACTTAAAAAGCCCAAAGCCATGGACGTCTAATGTCTTTTCTCCCTTTCATGGTTTTTGTGGTGAAGCAGTAGAGTGGAACGTGAGGGGTTGGCTTGGTATTTTACTTGTTATATTCAGCTGTTTACATGGAAACACTGGTATGGAGTAGCTTTTCAACATTCAGCTGATTAGGATAAATAAGCTATTTATACATCTTCTTACCAAACAAGAATTTCAGCTGTTTGAAATAGTCAAACAACTGAAAGTCTTGAATCAGCTAAAAAATAGCTGATTCCTTAGTTACCAAATGCAACCATAACCTTTCCAACTTAAAATAATATTATTCTAAATAAAATATACCTTATATAGGACTTACTTCTATCGAACAAAATTGATATCTACATAACTTTGAACTTAAATATCCACTTTTATGTAGAAGAATGAATATATTTAACTTCATAAGTATCAAAAATTGTAAATACTAAACACATTTAGTTTATTATATAGATACTTGAAATCGAATAGGTGAACAACTGTTATGTCTATTTATATAGATCTAATTCCTATAGTTAAATTGTTACCTTTTGTATCTAATGAAAGATGTTCTTAGATTGTAACAAATTTAATAATTGAGAATGTGAATTATTATTCTCAATGAGTATTTTGTCATTATATACTCCTACTAAAGAGGATAACTATACTCCCACAAACCTTCTTATAGATGTAGTAAATCCATAATTGTCTTCAAAATAAACTTATCAATTCGTCATGAAAGGGACTCTAACCTTTTGACTATACATCAATTATAACAATAAAGGCATTTGTATGTATTGTTACGAGGTTTGAACTATTTCAAACTCCCTTTTAGTCTAACTACTTATCTTGAGAACTATTTTCCTACTAATATGTATTGAAATGATTATTTTATTCAATAGGATTTGTAACATTATATCCAATATGATGGATATGTCATAACTTTCTATTACCTAATTTAATTCTAATCGTAGTGGATAATATATGCTTTAACTAATCCAAGATTGAAAATCATTAACTTTGACTTTTGATACTACTAAAAGCAAGTTGAATTTGATGATTGATTAATTGGAACTATCAAAGGCAAGTTGTTGTACTAGGCATAGAAGAAATACATATAATATCTCAGATTATATTTTCCTCCTTACACAAATCCATACTGTTACGGAGTTTAGTTATAAAGATATTCACCAAAGATTCTCATTTCGTATAGATAACTAAAAAACTAATCTCACCACATCAATTTTATCAAAGTGTTTTAGCATTCACAATACTTAATTTCTATATAGATTTAAATACTTTAAATTTTCAAATTTTTAAATTAATATTTATTGAATACATATGACTTTATTATATAAAATTATTTACTAAATATAATGAAATACAAGTATTCATCCTTTTATGAATTGTTATTACATTTAATACATCATATTTATTTAAGATTTAACAATTCAATACCGTAATCTTTTTTTTTTTACTAAAGGTTGATTTAGTTAGCCTTCAACCTAACAAGTTTTATAAGTTTATTATGATTTATAATCAAAGGATATAGATATCCTTGTATAGAACTTTATGATTCTCGTTAAGTCAATTTAACAAACATGGAATAAAAAGATAGACTCAGCTATCTAACTTTATATTCTTACTGCTTAAGTTAAGTCTTTTTGATCCAACATATACAAACTATTTGTATAAACTTAAATCAACTACTTTTACTTAACAATCTATTTCTTATCACGCCTTAAAAATTGTACTAATATTGAATCTAAGTTCAATATCAAATAATCAAAAGCATAAATTAGAAATGTATATGATCTCTATTATAACGTATCTGTAAGAAAAGTAATGCAATCATTTTTTAAATAAAAATTGTTATCATATCTAATATAACATCTTTAATTATGGTCTATTTTTATGCTTTTAATACGCCAAATTGAGTGAAACAATTGCATAATTTACTATACCTTTCAGTTATACGTCATATAAATATTTACATTATGTTATCACAGTATTGACATCCATCTTATATGTTGCGATTAAATTTACAAGACACTAGTCAATTAAAAAATGCCACTACATTTTACTATCAGTATGATGTTAACATATGTTTAAAACTTTGTCACCAAATCCCTAATAAGCTTTAATAATGGACATACATCTTTCCTTTCTAACTTTGAGAATTCTTCTCAAACTTAATATATAAGAAATTTGATTCACTAAAACTTAGTATTAGTTATACTAAACAAAGGTAATTTTCTACTTAATAACAAAATATAAATGTAAGAAAAGTAATAGGTTATAAGTCATGACAATCAAATAAGATTATGATTTTAATTATATGTTTGGTTACTCCTATTATCTTATTCGAAATAATAGCCCTCAATGCTATTATAGAAAGAATAAAACAATCTCTGTAATAGGATGAGATCTCATTCAAATTTAGTTAATCTTGAATTAGTCAACGAACCAACTAAACTTAAATTAGGCAGATAACATCTTTATCAATCATATCTTATGTTACTCCTAGATCCATTATAGGATAACTCTTGTTAAAACATATTTTATATGCTACTGCTAATACTGCCTCTAAATTTATATAATCATGAGTTACTCATCCAAATTATACAGATTTAGTTAAATAGGACCAATTAATTTTAGATAAAACATATTTAGGCTCCTTGAGTTACTTAACAAGCCTTTAAGTAAATAAAACTCATATTTTACAGTTAAATAATGGAAGAAAACAATCATGTTCTCAATGTGTACTTAATATTTAATGAGAAATTTAGTTTTTAAATTACAAAAACAATAATACCCAGTAGGAATTCCACTGATACACAAAATTTAGGGAGATCCAATCGTACACAATCTTACTCCAGAATAATGGAGAGGCTGTTTCCAAACAAAACAAATAGACAACTAAATAAACCTTACAATTTATGCAAGCATAATCAAATTATATACATAAAAATGATCAAGACATAAAAATGATCAAGCTTTGTTTGATTTTAGTTATTGATCTTCATCATCTAAAATAATATTTCCAATTCTTTAGAAATTAAATTAGCTTAACCCATTGATTCCTAATTAAAGAATAGAAATTTAATTTGACTTGAAAATTATTTCCAAATTTCGAACCATTTCTTGTTATCTTTACTCAAATTCCTATTTGAAAAAGAAATTTAATTTGACTTAAAAACTATTTTCAAATTCATTAGAACCATTTCTAATTATCTTCTACTTCAAAGAATTTAATTGAAAATTATTTTCAATAAATTACTTTCTTACTTATAATTGGAAAAACTCATATTTTCACATTTTAACAAGTCATTCTAATCTAAACTTTTCTTCAATTACAAATTTATTTTCTATTTTGAAAATGAAATTACTTTCAAAATTAAATATAAATTTAAATTTAATTAAAAAATTCATTTGCATTATTTATTTAGAAATTATTTTCTTAATCAATTAGAAAATAAATCTTTAATAAATTAGAAAACTATTTTCTAAAATATTAATGAAGGCTCATTTTTATTAATTATTAAATAGATTTTGGTGGGTGATGAATCCAACAAATAATAAAAAACCTAATCTAAAGATAAAGTAAATTGAGACAGTTGTGAGTAAGGTCATATCCACATGGATTAGGGGCAATTCTATTCATTTTATCAAATAGAAATATAAAATAAAAGGGGATTTTGCAATAGGAAAATAAAATTGATCAAAATAAGACTAAAGAAAGATAAGCAATAAAATAAATGGTGAAAAATCCATATATTGAAATACCTAACTAAAGGATTAGTTTCTATTCATCCATATAGTTGATCATCGATGCAAAAGTAAATTATCGTACCCTTAAATAAAATGGTTATAGTCGTTAGCACGACCTAACAACCAATCTCTCCTATCCTTTTCGATACCTAAGATATGATTGTTAGTTATTTCCCTTACCAACTATTAATCCTGAAAATGTTTATATGATTTAATCTACAAGTAGCATTACAATTAGAGAGACCTAATTCTAACCAACAAACTCAAAACTTTTGGTTCATTTAAATTAGATTAAGAGAGGAGGATGCTAATGATAGTTACCAATCTCTCTTTTCTAAAAATTAAAGTCCTAAACTAAAAAGAAAACTAAAACCCCCAAGAATATATGTTAAAATTCATATACCCTTAGGCATGCCCGCCTCTTGTATCGTAGGGATGTTCACTTCTTCCTTCTTAATCAATCTTTTTTCTTCACTTCATTGAACTTTTCCTTCCGATTAGTGATCAATCAGGCTCCAAACCTTTAAAAACAGAAAGAATACACAATTATCATTAGGTAGAGCATAATCCCACCAAAAATTAGGAGAATTAAATCAAAACCATTTATAATTTGAGCGCTATAAAAAATATTTTCTAAATGTAATCAAAAATATCTTTTTAATAAGTAAATAAATTTGTTATTCAAATTAATAAAGAAGCTATTTCTAAATAAATAGAAAAACAATACTCTAAATAAATGATAAAAATTAATTTATTTTAGATAAATTATAATAAATATATCGAATAAAAACATCATTTTAATTATTTAAAAAATATTTTCTCAATTATAAATGAATCTAATTAATTAATTTTAATCTAATTAAAAATATAAGCAATTCTATAATTCTAATTATAAAAATCAAAATCAAAATCAATTTAGTTATTAATCTTAATCAAGTTAAGAAAATAATTGATTTAATTTTAAAATTTATTTAGAATTGAAAACTTATTTAAATTCTAATTTGAATATAGGTTATTCTAAATTAGATTAGTTATAATCTAAGGACAATCTCAAATCTTACTTTGAACATATTATTCTAATATTCAACACCTCTTCTTGAGACGTTAGATTACTTACCTAACAACCAAACCATCCTTATTATACTCTTGGAATAACTTAAATTTAGTTAGGAACAAACTTAAACTTATTTCAAAACATTTTTATTCCACTACTAGAATAACGTAAACCTATTTCTAAATATCCCTTTTCTTCCTCTTCAGAAACCCTAGTAATCAGAAACCTAAACCCTATTTTCTATTGCCTGAGTCTAGATCCTCTGTCCAGTTTTACTCTGTCTTATTTTGTCTCATAAAATCTCAGCCATTTATTTTTCGAGCTCCACGCGGGTCTTATGCGAGACCTACATAAATAAATGGTTGATATTTATTGGACACAATAAGACATCATAATATTGAACAGAGGATCTGGACTCTCATTGCCCTACTGTTGCCTACAGCCACTGCGAGTCTCCACTTGCCATCTGTCGCCAACAACCTCGACATCAACCATTGTATCTTCTTCTCCAGCTTTGCGCCTCCAACGTATTTCCTACAGCTAGCGTTGGTGACATCTTCTTCTTCTCACCGTCATCCTTGAGCATTGTCTTCAATCACACATGTAAGAATGTTTCAAGTAGCAGCACGTTGCACATCACTCCACCTTCGTTGTTAATCCACGCATGATGAGGAGCAACACAACCATTGTCGCCTCCGGTGACACACCTTCACCTGTTGCTATTGCAACTCATCTGCCCAAGAACTCCATGAATAGCCTGTTGACAATTGCTGAGTTTAGAAACACTCAAATCTAACACAAACAAGGATATGTATGGAGGAGAAAATAAATCTTATTTACTGGAAAAAAAGTACAAGGACTCTCACACAGCAACACTATTTTCCTTTCTTTTTCCAACTCACTTTTCGTTGTTCTCACACACTCCTCACTTCATCTTTTTATATACACATCTCACATCAATGCAATAAAGCAGTTACAAGTAACTAATTAAAGTACTCATAAATTATACAACCATTCATCTTCAAATTCCATGAACTTTTCATATTCGTAACTCCATGAACCATTCATATTCCTAACTCATGAACCATTTATGGATCATGTTTAACTTCCAACATAGCCAAAGCTCAACAATCTTACAACTAAAAGATAGTAACTATCAACGCCAATAATCAAGTCACATGACAACTTACAGATCAAGCAATTTGCTGCTACTTGAAACATTGTTGCATACATACAAATCAATAACATTGTTGCATGACAACTTCCTACTTAAGGAGAAAGTAAATAAAACAATTCTTATTTGGACAAGTACAAATGATAACTATTATGAATATGATGTTTTTGAGTTAGCGTAGACGAATGAGATTTCCAAAATACATTTAAATGTGAACTCTTTCTAATTTCATAGGCTTGGAGTTTGTTTATGAACTTTTATATTTTAATTTGCTTTGTAATCAAGTATGACAAAATTGTAAAATAAATTCAAATAATTAATATTAATAATGTATATTTAGTTCATATAATTTATTTTATCCATTATTTAACAAAAAATATGCATAAAATAAATAATATCTTTTAATTATTTGATTACAAAAGTTAATTACAATTAATTAATTGAATGTAATACATCTACAATTAAATTTTATTTGATTAATCAGAATGAATCATTGCAAGAGGTAAAGCAATAAATAAACTTAACTTGGTCTGAAGAATTTTATGGTTTATTTGAATTATAGATTGTAAAATATTAAAAAGGCAATGTTCATGGCAAGGTACAATTTGACATGGGTGCTTAATATTAGATTTTGCAAATGTTCTTTTACTTAATACATTAGGGTAGCAAGAGTTTTATCCTTTTAGTTTCATTTACATATAAATGCTTGTTATGATCCATAGCACTATTTATGGAATGATGAGACGACAAGAACAACATCAATAATAACAATAACAATAATACTATGTTAGAATCTCGCAAAAATGCTAGATCTAAGAAGATCTAGTAGTATTCATCCTTACCCCTATCAAGTAAATAAGTTATTTATGATAGATCCATATATAACACCTAAAAATGATAATACAAAATATAAATAAATGCGTCTACATAAAATAGTAAAATATAAATTAATACAAAATATATTACATATAGAACATAGTAATAAGCTAAATAACTAGTAGAGATGTAATACATAAATAATAATAAAAAAGCTAATACTATAACGAAACACGAAGTAAAAACGTTTTGTTTATGCAATGACAGAAAGTGATCGAAATTCTCTGAAAGTGACCGAAATTCTCTGAAAGTGAACAACGTTTAGCGCGAGAAAGCAACACCTTGGTCGAACGTTTCTTTCTAGTCTCATCTTCCTCCTTTAACATCGTGCTCCTCATGGCGTCCAATACCCTGGAGGGCCATCTCCAGAAGCGAAGTTGAACTCGCAAACGTGAGGAGGACCCTCCTCCCCCCTAAGCCTACGTATAGTGCAGCATTGTCGGGTGCTGCTAGTCCTGCCCCTGATGGCGAGGCTTGTGACTGGCCACCTAAGGCTCCCATTGAACCCGAAGAGGGCGACATCCACCCGCAAACCGATGAGGAAGGCGTAGGCATGGCATTATCTCTTCAGTTTAGAATGAAGTTGGACAATATCTGGACGCAAGCCATCGTTGTCAAATTACTGGGACGTCGGATCAACTTTCAGACTTTCACCACCCGATTGCGCACTCTATAGAAACCAAAAGGGCCTATTAAGATCGTGGATTTAGAACAGGAGTTTGTTTTGATCCGTTTCAAGGAGGAAACGGACTACCTCCATGCTCTTACTAACGGACCTTGGGTGGTCTATGGCCAGGCCGTGTCGGTGCAACGGTGGACTCCTTCTTTCCGACCGTCCCACGTCAAGCTCCATTGTGCTGTTGTTTGGATACGTTATCCTGATCTTCCGATTGCGAGGTACAACCCGGCAGTCCTCAAAGCTCTGGGTGATCTTGTTGGTACTACTGTCCATATTGATGAAACCATCCTCTTCGCGCAAAGGGGTCGCTTTGCTCGGCTTCCAGTGGACCTCGACTTCACCTCCCCGTTACGGCCTTTCGTCCAGCTGGATGGGGACATGCTGCGGGTTGAATATGAAGGTCTGCCCTCTATCTGTTTCTCTTGTGGCAACGTTGGTCATGACGCTACTGGTTGTCTCCTCCGACCTAACGGCCAACCGGACCCGCAAACTAGCGCAGGCACTTCCCCCACTACGTTGCAGCTGGCGTCCAACATTGTCGCCTCTCCCAACACCTCCCGCTCTCCCAACGGTCCGGATCAACCACCGCTTGACCCTCTGCTAGGCTACGGCCCGTGGATGACCGTCCAGCGCAAGGGCCGTCCGCCACCCAGCCGTCCAACTACCTCGCAGCAACGGCCTGGAATTGCCTCCCATCAGATGTCAATTCCTAGGCTAGGTTCACGTTATGCCATTCTGACAGAACAGGACGTCCTAGACACGTTTGAAGAGACAGTGCCTTCTAGCCCAACGACGCCTCCAACGTTGATCTTTGGATCTCAACTAGATCTTGGCCAAGCTAAGGGCAAGGGTAAATCCTCCAGACCCCAATCGTCTAGATTGACTAGGCCCAGCCCAAAGAAGGGGCCCTTGCACATTTCTTTTCAGGCCACAGGTGATTGCTCTGGCGTACAGGAGCCTACAAACCCAACCCTCGTCCCCGACCCAATCGTCCAGCTCCAACCCACTAGCACTGCCAACATTATTGTCGTGGATATTCTAACTCACTCGGAGTTGGTTTGTGCCCTAGTCTTTTAGGGTCTGCAGATCTGCACGCGAAGCTGGGCCCCCACGCTATGGATGCGGTGGCGGACCAGCCTGCCTCTGGGCCCCCCAGTGAGGACACTGATATGGCCCACACTGATCCTCCTGATATCACCACCGGTGAAGTGCCACCCGAACCTTCCCCCACATCGGCCTCGGTAGTTGAGACCCCGTCTCAGTCTTTGATTGCAGGAACCCTGGTTACCACTGGAGGTACGGCACCTCCCTAGCCCGCTTGTCTCCTTATGTCTATCCTCATTTGGAACTGTCAAGGGGCAGGGGGCGTCCCCTTCATGCCATCCTTAGGAATTACGTTCAAACTTTGAACCCTGGGCTTCTTGTTTTGCTGGAAACTAGGATCAGTGGTCCTCATGCCCATAAAGTGATTAGTTCTTTGGGGTTTGATTTTTCCTTTCAAGTAGAGGCTGCAGGTTTCTCGGGAGGGATCTGGCTCCTCTGGAAAACGAAACTCATTCTTCGAGTCCTGATTGCGCACCAACAATTCATTCACACTAAGGTCCAGCTCGCCTCTCGGACGTTTGAATTCACTGCGGTCTATGCGAGCACCCACTCTCCTTTCCAACAGTGGCTCTGGCTACTTTTAACTTGGGTTGGCAGTACCGTCCACCATCTTTGGCTCGTTGGTGGGGACTTCAACGCTAAATTGGCCCTCTCGGACAAGCGTGGGGGCGCTCCACTCACGCGCGTTGTCAACAAACATTTTCGAGATTGGGTGCATGCGTGCAATCTTCATGATCTCGGGTTTATTGGCTCCCAATTTATGTGGAGTTGAGGTAACGTTCAGGTTCGTTTGGACTGGGTGTTTAGGTCGTCCGCCTGGCTCCACGCTTACCCTCACTCTGAAAACATTCACCTCCCCTTCCTCGGATCGGATCATTGGCCCATGCTGCTTCACCTGGAGCGAAACTCTCCCGACAGGCTCAACCCCCCTCCTTTTTGCTTCCAAAATGCTTGGCTCACTCATCCGGGGTTTGCTGACCTCGTCACGTAGCATTGGTTACCGCTTGGTGAAATAATGGGGCGGTCTTTAGCCCTTTTTTCGCTCTAACTCTGAGCTTGGAACCACTCGATTTTTGGACATATTTTCCATCAAAAGAAGTGCTTGCTTGCTCGCCTCCAGGGCATCCAGAAGGCCATGACGCCGGACAATTTGGACGCTCTCTCCGCCCTGGAGGATCGGCTAAGGACCTACTGCAAGTTTTATGTGAAGAGGAAGTCTACTGGCACCAAAAAGCGAGATGTGATTGGCTCTCTAAAGGTGATCGTAATACTAAATATTACCATACGCTTACGCTTTCCAAACGCAAGAAGCTTCGCATTGAGAGTCTCATAAACTCCCAAGGGGTTCGGATTTCCGACTTGGCCCAGTTGCGTGCCTTAGCACGAGACTTCTTTGTTTCCTTATACACTCAGGATGCAGGGCCGGGACCCTCCTTCCCTATCTCCCTGGGGTTCCCTTCGCTCTCTGAGGATAGCTTGCAAGCTCTGAACCAACCCGTCCTTGACACGGAAATCCAGTCCGCTGTTTTTGCCATGCCTCTAAATAAAGCCCCCAGCGTTGATGGTTTTAATTTCCTTTTCTTCCAAAAACAATGGGACCAGGTCGGGCCGCAAGTTTCTGAGTATGTTAAAGCCGTTTTCAGGCTGGAGCGCTGGAAGCCAGATATCAATCTCACCACTCTGGCCCTTCTCCCAAAAGTGCGTTCCCCTCAAGTATCACTCAATTCCGCCCGATTAGTCTTTGTAATGTGATTTACAAAATCATTTCCAAAGTTCTTGTCAATTGCCTGAAGAACCACTTGGCTTGCTTAGTCGGGGCGCCCCAAACTAGCTTCATCTCGGGCCGCCAGACTACGAACAATATTATCATAGCTCAGGAAGTCATTCACACGATGCGCAAAAAGAAGGGTCGCACAGCCTTGATGGCCATTAAGGTGGATCTTGAAAAAGCGTATGACCGACTTCGCTGGGATTTCATCCAGGACACTTTAGTGGACATCGGGCTTCCGGACCATTTAATATCGGTCATCATGCATTGTGTCACGACTGTAACTTTGCAAGTTCTGTGGCAAGGTCAGGTGACGGCCCCCTTTCACCCTTCCCACGGCCTTAGGCAGGGAGACCCGCTTTCACCTTACCTTTTTGTGTTATGTATGGAACGTTTGGGGTACCTTATTTCTCACAAGGTAACCCACGGCCTCTGGAATCCAATCCGTTTGAGTCCTACTAGGCCCCCGCTCTCGCACCTTTTCTTTGCTGATGATCTCGTCCTGTTCGCAGAGGCCACAGTTGCTAAATCCCAAGTTCTTGCTGTTAGTGTAAGTCGACTTGGACTCTCATGTAAGTCGACTTACACATGCACAGTACTATAAGTAGACTTGTATTCTCCTGTAAGTCGACTTATACTTGCACAGTACTGTAAGATTGTTAGAGTAGTGCCCTAAAGGCAATC
>JANVCL010000001.1:18308536-18329105 GCA_026546855.1 Erythroxylum incrassatum
TGGTAGTTTAACCATATATCAACCATAGGCAGGATGGAACCTAAATTAATGGTTGTTCAGGACGAAGAAAGTGAGTCCAGATCCTCTGTCTAATATTATGGTGTCATATTGTGTCCAATAAATCTCAGTCATTTATTTATGTGGGACTCGCGTGAGAACCGCATGGGTCCCGTAAAATAAATAGCTAAGATTTCATGAGACAGAATAAGACAAAGCAATATTTGACAGAGGATCTGGACTCAAAGAAAGTGGGTATAGAGGACAGAGCAAAGTCCAACTTTTTGCTTCTAAATAAGTGCAGAGAGTTAAATCATTTTCTTATAGTTTCATTGCCCTACTGCTGGTTGCCCCATACTAATTTCTTTTGTGTAGGCCAGAGCCTCTGCTTAACAAAAAAGGAAATAAGCAAAACCCTATTACTCTGAGTAAGCTATTAGGGTTGGATGAGCTTATTTCTTTCAGTGTTAGTGCATTCTTGTCATCACAAAAACTTAAGCATTACTCTATTTCTTGACATCTAATAGCAATATGTTCCTATGCAAATTAAAAAGTCAAAAGTTAAGAGCATCACTTGAGGTGAAACTTGCAAACTGGATCAACCTTATTTTCAAGTCACCACCATCATTACTAAAAATATGTTAAAAAAAGAAAAAAAAGTTGTATATAACTTTTTCACTAGATATAAATCTGATTATGAAAGTTTTAGAATGTATCTTTTTTTTTTATAGTTGTGCGCATTTCCATATGAACCAATAAGAAAGTATAAATATAGAAATATAAAGTAAATAGTAAAGCATATCAAAACAGAAAAAAATTGCATAAAAATGTGTTGGAAGTAATAAAGAATAATCTAGAATATGTAAAAAAGAGTATTAAATTTTTAAATAATTTTTATACACTTTTTTATTAAAATAGTTTAAATTTTCATTAGTTCAATTTAATTATCATAATTCTACTTGTTTTAATACAATTAGTGAAATATATATTTAAGATTATTTTGAATACAATCCTAATGAACTTTTGTTAATAATATCATTCAATTAGGTTTTAATATTACTTATTCATGCTCATTGGAGTAATTTTTTAAAAATAATGTATCAATTAATAAAGGAATAAGAGATAATACATTCTTTAAGTTAAGCATAATTATCTTAACAAGAGAGGAAAAGTTTTTAAGCAAAAGTATAGTAAAGTTAAATAGATAGAAATCTGATTCATCTCCAACTGGTTAAACTTTCAACATTTGAGTAAGAGGATAGCTCAAGCCTCCAATATCCTTAATAGAGAGCTTAAAGACGTTACATTCCAAATATTGCATTTATTTCATATATAAACTTCATAGGCCAATTTCTCAAGTTAACAAGAATCATTTCAAAGCTAATAAATTTTCATTTTGAGTCTAGAGTGATGAATGATTAGTTGTTCTATAATGGAATTTATCAACTCTAATAGTAGAGCTTGTATCTGTAAAGATTTTTACTAGAATGACCTTTGATTTTTGTCTTTCCATAAGCCAAAAATGGTTTTGTTTAGTGATATTCTATACACAATGAAGTCTCCATCATTGTCTCTTTACCCAAGGCAAGCTCTATGCATCAACTCTTACTAGCATGAAGAAGGAGAAGTGATGTTACATAATTATTAGGTTTCGTCACAAATGAATGGAGTAGATGGGAATTTAAAGAAAAGATGCTCCATTAATTTTTGTTTTTGATGAAAAACAACACACTTATATGATACATCAATGTATCTCTTCAATATAATTAAGGTGCTCAATTCACCTTTAAGCGTTAATTAGAGGATGAAAGAAGCTTTTGGCATACTTATTTAATCCACGCCACAATATATCTTTGGAGCTTAGCCCCTTAAGATCTTACTGCAAGAACTATTTGAGAAGCATCTTGATGAGTGCCTACTCCAAATAATTGAGTACTCACTATTTGATTTTGGTGAGAAACATAGGAATTAATTAATAGTATACGAGCTAAACAAAAGCTTTAGAAGTCATAAAGCTTGATTGAGTGCTTTATTAACTTATGCTAACTTTGGAAAGACCCTCCTCAAAGACTGTAATTCATTTGACTTGATTAGAAGGCCACAATTTATCCAATTTTCATGCCAACAGAAAGTGGAGACTCCATTGCCAATTTCATACTAGAATTCTAGCTTGACTATTCCCATTAGCTTGAGGATGTGAACTAAAGTACAACATGAATTGCATTTAGACTTAATAAACCAAAAGTTAGCTCTCTTAAGGTAATGAGCATGGATCCATCTCACCTAAAGAGCTTAGTTATTTTCCAATATCCTCCAAATCCTCTCGATTACGAGCATATTGTTAGTAATTCTAATGGATAAGATTCTAAGGCCACCTCCATCCTTAGCTATAACCCCCTCCACTTAACTTTGTTTAAGGCACTTCTTGTCCAATCCTCTGACCAAAGGAATCTTTTTTATTTTTTTGTCAATATCCTCTAAATCCACTGGATCATGAGCACTTTGTTAGTGACTCTAATTGACAAAATTCCAAGGCTACCTTCAACTTTAGGTATAAGTCCCTCCACTTAAATTTGGCTAAGGCACTTCTTGTTGAGTCCTCTAATAAAAGGAATCTTTTCATTAGCTTATCAATATACTTAATGAAGTTTAAGAGAAAATTACATGAGATGACAGGTATACATAGAGGCTATTCATTATTGAATTAATTAATTAAAGCTTGCTAGTTAAGGTGATGTCTTATTATACTAGTCTGGATCTTTTTATTCAAATGATTGAAATCAATATATATAGGCCTAATAGGAGAAATATAATAAATTAGAAAAGCTTTATTGGAGTATTATACTATAGAGAATAATGAGATTATACTATAGAAAATAATGAGATGGATCGAATCAAGATATAAGACCTTTTTGCATTTGATTATTTTTATATTTGATTGCAGGAGATTGGAATGTCTAGATAAGTCAGAGGGGGTTTCATATCTTTTAACCCAGTTAAGTTCGTGAGTTGATTTATAGTTTACTGGGAACCTAAAGATATTTACTTATGGCTTTTGTTTTTATTGATGGAGAGACTTGATATCAATATAAAAGAATTCATAGTTGATATAAGGGCATTTATAGAACTAGAATCTATTTTGGAGAAAAATATAAGATCATCTATAAAGATTAGGCTGAAAATTCTCAAAATCTTACATTTAGAATGGAATTTAAAGCTTTGATCTTGGTTGATCATTAATCTAATCAGCCTAATGAGCACCTCCATACTTAAGGTAAAGGAAGAAGGAGATGGATCACTTTATCTCAACCCTCTAGCACTCTTGATGATCTTAATAGGCCCTTCTTTCACCAATAAGCAATAAGAAATAGAAGTTATGCATTGTTCAATCCATCTTATAAAAATGTCAAGAAAACCAAAAACCTTAAAGGTGTTTAAGATAAAACTCTAACCAATTGAGTCAAAAAGCTTTATGACATAATTCTTTCTTGAATTCCTTCTATTATAATTCCTGAAAAGCTTTTGCAATAATAATATATTATCCCTTATATGCCTCCCTTTCATAAAGGCCCTTAAGAAGAATTAATATGACATGCTAGAGAAGCCTTGAGTTTATCAGCTAAAAGTTTAGAAATGATTTTATACACTATATTGTAATAAGAAATAGTCCTAAAATCCTCTAGGGAGTTAGGTGAATATATCTTAGGAATAATAAATTTTATGTTTTGTTGAGCTTCCTTAATAGTCTTTTATGTTGAAAGAATTCAAGCATTCCTTCTATTACAAGAGATTTGGTATGTGGTCATTTTTTACTATCAAGGTTGAACGATGTATTGGGGTTTAAGTTTTAAAAAGTAGCTTCAACATCATTTTCATTGAAAGGTTTGGATAAACTTTCCGCTTCTTAAGAAAAAAAATTATTTTTAAAGACAAACTGGATAAGTTGAGTAGAGGAAGTGTTATTTATAGGTGTATTAAGGGTATTAGAGAAATAGTTGAGTGCCTTGTACTTTATTTCATCATAAGTTACAATCTCTTATCCATACTCCTTTATAATAGATGTGATACTATTGCTATTTTTCCTTGTAAAAATTGTTTCATTGAAGACACGTTATTTTCATCGCCATCTTTAAGCCACTAATTCCTATATCTTCATTTTAAGAGGAAAAAGATAATGTCCAAAGCTTGATTGTATCAGATTAGAGTAGTTTTTTTTATCCATGGATGATCGCATCTTAAAGGCATAAATATAGTAAGCTTTGTATTATAATAAAGCCATCTTTGGCATCAGAAACAATCTACCAGGTGTTACTATACTTATTCTTGTTGAGAAGATTATGGTCATTTTTGTTTAGTTGTAGTTTTATTAAACAAATAAACATCTCATGCTCCTGAATATCTAACCTAAGCCCCTTTAAGATTACCTCCTCAAAGCCCTCCACGTTAGATAAGAAGTTATTGGATACGAAAGGAAAGCTCCTCCTATGAGATTAAACGATTGTTAATGTAGGACTTGTTCCCTAGGAAGAAAGAAATACATTGTGGATTTACCAAAGCCATTTCAATTTTCTTCCTCAAGAGCCTTCTCCCATTTTACTTATTACTTCAAGCCAAAAAATGGCCATTAATTTTGAGATCAATGACCTAAATAAAGTTAGCACATCCCTTTAATTACTCATTATGGTTTTTAAATCATGCATTGCCCTTAACTTTTGAGATGAATAACATATTGTTGAAGTCCTCTAGAATGATTCAAGATACATCTACAAAGACCTTAATCTCTTTTAATTTGTTTCATAATGTAATTCTCTAGAAGGTAAGGTTAAAAGCATGCACAAAAATATCTTTAAAATATATCTTTTATTGTTTCTACTTAACAAACAAGTGAACTAATCGGTTTGACATGATAGTATAAGTGATCTCTCACTACAACAAAGTTAACTTTTAGCTACGTTTTGTTTGGTGATGATTTGAAAATCATCACTAAAAGTCAACTTTTGGCGACAATTTTTAATAACATAGCCAAAAGCTTATCTCTTCGTGAAGTTGTACATAATTTTCGCTAAAGGCATGTCTTTGGTGACAATTTATGGGAATTGTCGCAAAAGGCTCGTCCTTTTACGATAGTTTAGCCTTTTCGTCACCAAAAGTTGAGCCTTTGGTAACGACTTTGTGTATTATCACAAAAAGTTGGACTTTTGACGACGAATTTTTTAAATCTTCACCAAAAGTTCAAACAAAAAAAATCAAATTTAATATTATTAACAATGATTTTAAGTGTAAAAATAAATTTAGCTACCAAAATTGTTATACCATTTCAATAATTTATGAAACTATAAACTCAAAATTAATTAATATTATATAGATTTATACTTTTTATTTCTATATTTTAAATTATATGATTTGAAAATTTTTATGGTGTCACAAAATGCAGTACGAAAGAAATATATTGATAATAAATCAAATAAAAGAACTTATACATAAATAATCTTCAATTTAGTTTGAAATAAAATGGATGTGATAAGGTAGAATGAAGTTTAATTTAAATTACAATTGACAATTCTAAAGATTTATTATTGACGAGCCACTGCAATTGGACCTATCAAAGCAACTAAAAGAATTATTGAAATGAACTCAAATGGAAGAAAAAAATTATATGATAAATGAATTCCAATTTGTTGAACATTACTTATCAAATCTTCTCCTAGAATCTGGTGCATCACTAAATTAGATGAACTGCACATAAGATGTGTTTCACCTAAGAAACAAATAATATAGAACTTAAATAGCTAAATAAAATGGTATAAAACCCAAATTCGAACACATGCATACCTGATCAAATAGACATAGTTTTTTGAATCGACGACTGTTCCAAAACAACCAATTTCCCTAATCCTATACAAATCATCGGGATATTGCCACTACCTCCATTTTCATTATGTTCTCTTGAAGATTCGAGAAAGTTTTATACAACACATAGTATATATAACATAACTTTCATCTAATAGCTTCCTAACAAAAAATGAGATATAAATAATAAAAGAGAGTTAATTAGGATAATACTAAATACCTTGAAGAAGAAGAACATCGGCCATTGAAGGTAAGGGGTGATTAGACTTTGATGAGGAGTTTTGTTGTGTATTGATATGTTATTTATTAGGGAAAATTTTGTCACATTCCTCCTATTGGAGCTCATTTCTACCATCGGAAACTAGTCGACATGTCATCATTCCTTGATGAATTTATGTCAATAGTTTTATTATGAAAAGTCAATAAAAGACTTCTTATTAGAATGTGCCAACATTCTAGCAATGTTAATTTTTATGATCTATTACCTGAGACTACTTCATATGATATGGCTAAGAATATTAAGTGTGTATGTTATATTTTTAAGGAATGCATAATTAAGTGTGCTTTCCTCTAAAGTCACTATTCTGATAAAAATAGTTGGGTCACCTGAGCCACTCCTCAGATATGGAGAGAGCTATTATGATGAAATTCAAAATAGAATGAAACACATAAACCTTCCATGCATAAGTACATTTTATATTTGTCACTCATCGTTAGTAAGTCAATATAAATAGTTGAAGTTGAGTTTATAGCCTATTGAATATCATAGTTCTCTAGATTTATGAATATTATATTTTTGGAATTGTTACTAAAAATAATTTTAAAAAATATATATATCATATTGTTAACTTCCTCTACCCTTACCTTTGTTTCTTTTGAAATTCAAGTTTAAATTAAGGTTAGCTTCTTAAATTGAAATTAATGATGTGTTTACTTTAATAACCTCACCGAAAATATGTAATTTATTAGTATTATAGAACAATAGTAATAAATTTAGCTTCAGGTTCTCATTGTAAAAAAAAAGAATGATGGTGATGATCCATTAATCGAGAAGTTCATATGTAGAGTTCCTCAAGGAAGCTCCACTACGCCTTAAAATTATCGATGAACAATATGGTTTTAAGTAAAATATTCTAGCTGACCTTTCATCAAATAATTAGCAGGCTTTCCTCAAATAAGCATGAAAGGTAGAAAAACTTTAACTCATACATATCCAACATAGAAACACAATTCATCGCCTTCCAAACACAAACACAAACAAAAACTCATACACCATAAGTAGAACACAAAACCCACATAAACTCTAAAATGTAGCACAAAAACAGAACACAACAAGGAGGGTTTTTGAAAATAGAAAAGAAGAACAGTGTTAACAAAGGAGACGGAGCTTCTTCGACTGTGATGATCATAACATAGGAAATGATCACAATAGAGAAGCTGACACTTCTTCGACGATGAACCAAGAGGAAATACGATGGCTAATATGAAAATGAAGAGAGCTTCATTTTGGTGTTAATAAGTAATGGAAAACAACGTTTGCTATTAAACAAAATGACGTTGTTTTCGATAATTTGAAAGAAATATATCATTTGGTGACGATTCAGAAAACCGTCACCAAATGGTGACCTATTACCAATTGGCTTAACCTTTGGAGACGAAATTATATATAATATATAAATTTCATATATTGGTACCTAATTTATAAATAATAGATAGAGAACTATGATTAAATATACTAATATATTACATAAGTAAGATATGACAAAATTTATCTATTATCTATACATTTATAAATCATTATACTAATTAAAATTATTATCTATACATTCATATAACATTATATTAATTACCATATATCATTATTTTTCTCCAATATAATTTTAAAAAATTGCAATATAGTAAAAATGAAAATCAATATTAATCATTAATACCATATTCTTAAAAATAAAATTTAATATTATTAACAATGATTGTACGTCTAAAAATAAATTTAGAATACAAATTTGTCATTTAAAAATTTTATAAAACTACACAAAACTAATTTATATTACGTAAATTTATGCTTTTTATTAACCTTTTTTAAAATATATAATTTGACAATTTTATGTGGTTTCACAAAACTCTATTTATTATATATAAATTTTATTCTATTTTATAGAGATAATATATTACAAAAAATTTGCTAAATATAAAAAACTTCCTTTAGCGACGCTTCTAAGAAAACATCACCAAAGCAAAACAATTTAGCAATGATTTTATTAATTTGTCATGGAATTGTCGCTAAAGGGTAGTCTACATTGATGATGATTACCAAAAATCGTCATCAATTGTTTAACATTTGGTGATGTTTTCTAAAATTGTCATCAAATATTGCAACATTTTAAAAATAACATGAAAAGGTCATCATTCGTTCAACAATAAACGATGCATTTTTGTTTCAATTTAAACGAAAAAATGAAGCCTCCCCTAGTCATCTTTTTTCATTTCTTCCTTTGCATTTTTCTTGTTCCATTATCTTCGTCATCTTTGTTTAATCATTGGTTGAGGTAAGTGGTCCATCCTTTGCACTCTAGTTTTTCTAGTAATGGTGACATTGTTGTATTTGGGTGTTATTTTCTGTTGGGTTTTATGTTCTCTCTGTGTGAGTTGTGGTTTTGTTGATGGTAAATGTGAATTTTCATAATAAAGAAGATGGTGAGATGGGTAATGCATCCATAATGGGTTAATTGAAGCTGAATATGGATGAGGAAGCTTGTTTGAGTACTTCCTATATCATGTTTAATGAAAGTTTTGTTAGAGTTTTTTTAATTTTTTTTGAATTGCTTCTAACAAATTAGTAGTATGTTATTGGATTTGAATTGAATGCATACTATGTATATTATAATCATAAGCTAAAATATTCATAGAAATATATTGGGCCTTGTTGCGAAGATGGAGACATAACTCTTTAAGACTTCTTTTGCAAGTTCATATTAACATTGAGTAAGTGTATTATATGAAATATGAAATCATCATTTTCTCAAGCCCTATTTCATGGTGAAGAGTTTCGATAATCGTCCAACTTCGTTATTTGTTATTTGTTGTCTCTAGTTGTTCGCCCGTCTAGGTAAGTTGTCCAACTTTTGTTTAGTTTTTATGCTATACTTCAATAGTCTGAGTATTTGTGTGAATGCAAGGAAGGTCTCAATTTTATGTTGTGTTTGGAATATTGTTAGAATCATTGATGACTAGATGTATGAATTACATACGTATTTATTATATGTGGAAATAGTTTGATCTTTTATGGATGATTTGTTTTATAAACTATTTGGATGGTATATAGGCTAGAAACTCATTATGCAGCTCTGTTGAGGCTTATCAGTAAAAAATTCCACAAGCCTAGGAGTTATAGTGAGAAGACCTTTTCTCGATTCATGTGGTCTAACAATGTGATATAATTTGGTGATGTTATGATTTCAAACTTAGTATGTCAACTTTTATTTCATTGTTTTTTTTAATTAAAACATAGTATGTCAACTTGTATTGATTTATCACTATGTTATTTCTATTTCAAATTGTATCTAGTAATTCACTTTTAATTATATAGCTAGATGGATAAAAGTTGGATGTCTCGTTGGAAATGGTCCACTGAATACTTAAGAGTTAAGAGTTTCATGCAACTTGTAAAAAGATCAAATGGGTATAGAATTTTGTATTTTTTTTGTCCATGTATAGATTGATTAAATGTGAACATTCAAAATTAAGATGTGGTATATAATAACTTGCTAATCCGAGGCATAGATAAATACTATACTTCATGGATTTATAATGGTGAACATTCTGAAGCAAGTTGTTGTATAAGTGTTGATGCAGGTGTTGATGGTAGTAATAATAATGATGTAGAAGATTATGATATTAATGACATTGGTGATGATGGGGTCGGCAAGATGTTAAAGGATTATGGGAATTAGATGGCGACTATGAACGAAAATGGTTTGCCTATCATAATTGGTACTATTACAGAAGAAAATTTTGGGAAGTTATTGAAAGTTGCTTAAGAAGAATTATATCCAAGTTGCTGAAAATTCTTATAGCTATCTTTTGTTATCAGGTTGTTGCATTTAAAGGTTTATAATAAATAGAGTAACAAATCTTTTGACATACTAATTGACTTGCCAATGATGCATTACCTGTTGGACACAAATTCACCTAATCTTACTATAAAGCAAAGAAATTGTTAAAGGATCTTCGATTATGATATATATCAATACATGCTTCTAAGTATGATTGTGCTATATTTTGACAGGACAGTAAAGATATTAAAGAATGTCCCATTTGTGGTAGTCAAGGTGGTAAGTGGATAATGGGAAAGGGAAAAGACACCGCATAAAATCTTAAGATACTTTCCTATTAAACCACGAATACAAAGGCCTTTTGTGTCAACAAAAATAGCCATAAATATAAGGTGGCATAAAGAGAAATGCATTGATGAATAATGGAGCCCTATAAAAAGAAGATGTAGATATATCACCATTCTATAGGAGACAAGTTGATCCCAATATACTAGAAGAAAATTAAGTACAAGCCAATCTTATCGTAGAAAGAGATGAAGACTATATTGAGGATGAATTATATGACAATGATAATGATTTGGCCAAATATAATAGTAATAAAGAGTCAAATCAAAATGCAATTAATTATGATGATTTTCAATATGTTGATTACGATAATTGAAGGTAATAAAAGTGTTATTTATACTGTTTGAAATGTAATGTTGGTAACATTTATGTGAATGCGTATTGTTGATGTTTGAGTTATGTTAATGCAAATTGTTGATGTTTAGCTTATGTTAATGCATATTGTTGATGATTGAGTTATATTAATACGAATTGTTGATGTTTGAGTTATGTTAATGCATATTGTTGACGGTTGAGTTATGTTAATGCGAATTGTTGATGAATGAGTTATGTTAATGCAAATTATTGATGTTTGGCTTATATTAATACATATTGTTGATGTTTGACTTATGTTAATGCAGATTGTTGATAATTGAGTTATGTTAATGTAGAATGATGATGATTGAGTTATGTTAATGCAGATTGTTGATGTTTGAGTTTTGTTAATGCATATTATTAATGATTGAGTTATGCTAATATGGATTATTGATGTTTGAGTTATAGATATCCAATATAATGACACCTGGTAGAAATAAAGGGAAGAAGGTGATCACTATCAAAATTGTTCCCACCCAATAACCAGACCAATCAATTCCTAGCCAACAATTACAATCAACCTCGTCCACCAATGAAGCAAGTCAGCAACAACCTCCATTTGCCTCAACTAATACAGATGGATCTTTAGGTTTGTTAATCTTTAACACCTACAAATAGACTTATGCTCAAATATATATTTACATGTTTAATGTGTATTTTCTTATCATTATTTGTTTGTTGTCAGGTTCTAATACCAACATCAGAAAAAGAGGTAGAGGTAAAACTAAAGGTTGTGAGTTGCAACAAATGAATGTTGCATTGAACAACAAGTTGCCAGTACATATTAATGCCTCGTAAGGTCATCCTCTAGATGAGATTCAATTAGCAAAATTGTCTAGTGAGTTTGGGATAACTGCCAAAACAAAATTACCTTACCTAAAGCATGCTAATGAGTTGAAGGAAAACAACTTACTCGAGAATGCTTTGGATAAAGTTTCAAAAAATTTTCAATTTATTTAGCTGTATGCAATATTGTTTCACTTATTTTTTTGTTTAATTACACTTATACTTATTATTTGCAGATGAAATGAATATCGTCGATATTGACAACCCTGATGTTTTAAACTGCGTCATTTCATTGTTGAAACCTGGGATCGTCGTTATAGGCTACATCAATATTGCAAATATTTTCCTTTTGATGCGGAAGCAAAGAGACATGTTCTGGAACCGATGTCTCTAGAAAATTAGAACAAAGGTGTGATAATTGGGTCCCTCTCGTGTTCAGGTTTGTTTTGTTTCCGTTCACACTTGCTTCCATTAATCTGTTAAATGATTTAATGACCATTTTTTTCTTTATTTAGGAAAAAGGTGAGAGGGCCAAAGTGAACAAAGGACAAATGAAAACTTCTCACAATCAAGGCTCCAAATCATTTGCTATCGTGCGAAATGAATATATAAGATAATGGTTTGAGTTATCACAAAAAGGTATTCTAAAATGTCAATTATCATTAAAAAAGAAAATTGAATTGCACTTAATATTTGATTACAAAAAACACTTTTATTACTTAGTTTTATTACATTTCTATTTTGCTTTTGTTTAATTTAATTATTAATGGTTGTGGGTTAAACTGCAAGAAATTCTAGATGTATTTTGCTTTTACTTTGCCTTTTGTTATAACTTTAATTTTTGTTTCCTAATTTTATTTCTATTTTTAAAATAAAAACGAAAAATTGTATTTATTATTTAGATTGTAGTTATATTTTTATTATTCATAATAATTAAATATTACATAATAAAACTAAGTAATCTTAAGGAAATTTGAGAAATGGTGAAAGGAGAAACCATGTGGATAGAACAAAGCAAATTCATTAATCATAGGGATACTTAAGAATATAAACTAAATTTAAGAAAGCATTCCAAAAGGGAAATCATCAAAGTAACAGTTATACACTCTATTTGCATATCAACATATAACTCATCTTTAAAAAAATGTTGTTGGCCTAAATCAAATATCTAATATAACAAATTCTTTAAAGGAAAAAATTTCTCAAAATATAGATTACAAAGTAGTGTAAAAGATATATTTATTGTCAATCATGCTTATTTTTGCTATTAACATATTCTAATCTCAAAAGAAAGTTAAACAGTTTGACAAATTGTAATCTTCAGATTATAAATTACGAGCCAAAATTTAATAAGAGGAAATAAGTTCTCTTTTAAAGAGCAAGAAATACAGAGTTAATATTATTAACCTCTTTTGTAATTTGAATCTTTTTCAAAGTGCATTTTTATATTTTAAATTTGTTAGGAAAATAAGTAGAAAAATTAAAAGTATTTTAAAACTTACATTACTTATTATTAAATCATTTTAATATAAATTATATACAATTTACTATTGTATGTGTAATAATGTTTATATAAATATTGTTAAAATGTATAACAATCAATTACAAAATAGGATACATTAAACAAATTTAATAAAATATCATTTTCAGTATTTCTAATATCATAAAGTACTTTCTAGTAATTCTAATAAAACATATAAGATATTCAAGGCTTTAACCTTCATTTTATTTACAGTTTTGTAATTTTCTCTAACATTAATGTAGAAATACACTTATAGTAACTTGCCTTTATTCAATTAATCATAATAGGATGCATTTATTCAATTAATCTATCAACTAAAAGAAAATATATGAGAGTTCTCTCTTAACCCCTTCCTTTTGCTTAGTGTTATGTGATTCCCTCTTATCTAGCTTCAGTTTCCTTTACTCTAGTTCTCCAGTCTTCTGGTTTAGTCACGGACCTCCTTCCTTTTGTTGTCTTCCCTAATGGTTATTTTTATTTGTTCCTTTAGTTTTTTTTTTCCCTTTTTGCCTCTTTAGAATTCCTGACTTTAGTTCCTCCTCCTTTACTCTTGCAAAAATTTTCTTGTTTATGTTCTTCAACTCAGCCTTACTCCATAAAGTGCTTGGTGTTTATCGACTTTTCTATCTATGTCTCCTTCCTTCCCACCTTTTCTCACTTATAGTCATTGCCTTTTTTGGAACAATTTTTTTTTATAATTTTCATTGTTACCCCTCTGTCAATTTCTTCTTTTGTATTATGTTGAACCTTATGCCTTTCACTTTCCCTAACTCCAACCTATCCATAGATGCCTTTCGTCTTTTAGGATGTGTCTCTTCTACACCTCCTCCTGATGGCACTCATATAGGTGTTAGCACATTACTTGCTTTTTTGAGTCATCCTACCATCTCTTTAATTGC
Organism: Erythroxylum incrassatum; assembly: GCA_026546855.1. Taxonomy (NCBI): domain Eukaryota; kingdom Viridiplantae; phylum Streptophyta; class Magnoliopsida; order Malpighiales; family Erythroxylaceae; genus Erythroxylum; species Erythroxylum incrassatum. The sequence continues at coordinate 18,322,342 of JANVCL010000001.1, forward strand.
TTTTTTGAGTCATCATACCATCGGTCAATGTAATTTTTGTCACTTAGTTTTAAGAGAATATTTTTCCTCAAACCTACTTCGTTACTATCATCCTAAGGCAGAAGATAGGAGTCTTATAGTATCCCCATATATGTTTTAAAGGCTAGAGCCATAAAATGTGATTCCATTCTGATAGGCTTCTTTCTTAATAAAAGGTAAGCCTTTCCTCTAATCAACTTTTACATAAATTATCAATAAAAGAAGCTTGGTTTAAAATAAATTTTAGATAACAAAGAGAGAATTTTTTCTCTTCAAGTTTGATTAAGAGATAAGCTCTCAAAAAAATCTTAGAAATTAGAAGTTAGCACTTCAACAATAAACCTCTATCTTGAACTTACGAATATAGATTATCTAGAAGGACATGTCAATCCCATTGTTGAGGTTTAAGCCATAAGTAATCCCAACTCTTCTTCTATCTATAAATCCCTAGCTTTAGAGAAGGTGCAAAGAATCGTTTCACAAAAAAAAGAGAAGGTGCAAAGAAATCTTATGGTTGATGAGTCCTCTCATTTCCAAAAGGAATCTTGTAATATGAATTTTTCTCCAACTCCACTTGATGAGGTGATCTTTATCCCTTCTCCTTTAGTAAGATAGAATTTTGAAATCCTTAAGCAATAGAGTCCAACTGCCCTTGAAAAGCAAGATAATAATCTTCTCATTTTAACCATCAAGTTACCAAAATTGAAGACATATACTTCAAATCTATAACTAGAAGAAAATCTAATAGATAAAATAAGAGCATTGACACCAAATCCTCCCTCTTCTAATGTCAATAATCTCTTACAATAAAAGAGGTCTGAATAACATTATAATAGCTAACAATGTATGACTTTTTGTAGGATACTAAACCCTTCTTAATTATTTTTTTGGAACTAAAGCTCAAAAAGGTCAATTGTAGGAACAGTAGCTTCTTGGAAAGGAATTGGTATATCATTTCTAATCATCAATCATAATACAATCATAGAATTGTGATTGCTTTTTATCATAATTAGATAGAGGTTCTTTAGTCCTTGATTACTGATTAGCTTATTCATCTGTCCATAAAGTTCATGAAGATCAACGTTATAATTCGTGTTTATTTTTTATGCTTATAATCTTGCTCTCTAAAGAATTTTGTTACATAATAAGCTAAAGGCTACCAGTTTAAGTGCAAACTCCCCTTAAATCATCTTTACTGACTTTAATAGTACAATTCACTTCTCTAAAGCAGAAGGAATGACTCAGGGATCATATTGGTGATTTCAACCATTCTAGAAGCAGCATAGAATCATTGATCTTAAAATAAAGAGGTATTTCTTCACTTAGAATAACAAGCAAAAAGGAAGATAGTTTCTTAAGAAGAAATAGGGCTCTTGTTAATGCTTAATGGCTAGTTACTTTTCCATAGATTAAAGCTATTTTTAGTAGTCCATCCTTCTTAGATCATACTCGTGTTGAAGTATATAGTAGTACTGTTAAGATAAAATGCCCTCAGATCAGATATCGGTTGAATTTAATAGCCCGAAAAAGAATAACGAAAATAAAAGATAGACAAAAATAAATGGGACAGAACACAAAGATTTACGTGGTTCGGTCAATGTGAACTACGTCCACGGCCGGAGGGTGAGAAATTTTACTAATATATGGAGAATGTATATAAGTACAAAGGCTGGAACAAAAGGATCAAAAGTATACAAAGAGGATAGAGGATTTCAGAAAGGAAAGAATGGTGATTATTTTCCTCTAAGCCTGCCACCTTATTTATAGCTGATGTCCTGCGCAATTGTCGCTCACCACGCTTGAAGATCTTGAAAATTTTAGTTATGTTAGGTGCATCCCCTGTTGACTTATAACAAGCAGCCATAAATTAATTGAATGAAGAAATCGCCAACCACGTTCATTGCATGCCACTAGCCAAGTTGATATTGTCGAATTGCATGCCACCAATCATTGACTTGTGGAGGGGCCAATTCACATGCAACAATTACCAGATTGCTCCATTGGAAATTTACTTTTAGATTCAATAACTTCTTTATGGAAGCTAAAGGTTTTTAACAAACATTGGTTAAAGATGAAGTTATTTTGTTATGGGTACAAATCTTTCATCTATAAGAGGAACCTTTAGAAAATTAAGGAGGAACTCAAGCTTCTCATTTCTAAGGCCTTTGTTAACGCTCATTGGGCATTAACTAATACTAAGGATAAACTAGTTCAGGATTAGATTGTAGCATCCCACTCCCGCAAGACCCGAACCCGACATCGACAGTGATATCCGGGTCCGTGTTTGCGAAGGTAACATGCTAGCGCACTCAATCACTTACAAGTTGGTATATAGATAATCTTTACTCCTCTCATAAGGATGTTAGTAAGGAGGAGAATGAGAATTTTACACCCCTAAATCATTCCAAAGTAGTGGAGGTGAACTATTCAATCTTGAGGTAAAGATAAGGAATATAATGGCTCAAAGATGGAAAAAGAGATTCTAGCTTCTTTACCAAATCTATGGTTTCTAGGAGAAACATTAATAAGATTGCTTTCATTTAGAAAGAAGATGGACTTATAATTCATACTCAAGCTAAAATATTGTAATTAAGAAACTCTAATTTACTTCACTAACACTTTTGGCTCTCCTTCTAATTGCTTATCTTACATGCAAGCCCTTAAATTATTCATCTTTGAGCAAATTACTAATAAGGAGTTGAACCTCTTACTTAGACCAGTCAATGTCATAGATGTCCTAAAAAAAGCTTTGTTTACCACTTGGCCCTAATAACCTCGATACCTTCTTTTTTCAAAAGATTAAGCCAATCACTAAAGATTTATAACTGAGGCAACATTATAATTCTTAAATCAAAGTAAATGCTCAAGGAACTCAATAAGACCTTCATAACTCTCTTTCCTAGGTCACCAAACCCTCCTCTTCGAAGAAATTTATGTTTATTTCATGTTGCATAATTATTTATATGATCATTTCTTTTAGGCTTAAAGTTATTCTTAGCTCCATCAAAGAAAGACAAATAAGTGATAACATCCTAATTTCTTAAGAAATATTTAAGAATTATAGTAAAAATCATTTAAGAAACAATTGTGCCATCAAGATTGAATTTCACAAGGCCTTTGACTTAATAAAGTATATCTTTTGATAGTCACCTTAATAGCATTTGGATTTCCAACTTAATTCATTAACTGGATTGAACAATGCATCTCAATAGTGGCCTACAACATCTTAGTGATTGATGAGTAAAATAAAGCCCTTAAGGGTGCAAAGGGACTATGGAAAGAAAAGAAAACCTATGTCCTTAGCATTAGCTCTTACAATGGACATTCTTAACAGAAATCTAGGTCATGTAATTAAACAAGAAATGGATTTTAAATATCATCATAAATATTAAAAGAATGAGAATTTGCTGCTTGTCCTTTACAGATGATTTACTTCTCTTCTTAAGGGTAGATTTAAATTCAATTAGCACCTTAATGTCAACTCTTTATACCTTCAGGAACCTCTCTTCATATAAATAGGGCAAAGAATAGTTATTTGTTTCAACAGAAGCTAAACGTCTTACAAAATTGGCTATCAAACTTAATAGGACTCTAAAAATTGGATCCTCCATTCATATATTGCGAATTCCTATCTCCAAAAAGATATTTAACTAGGCATATTTCCATCCTCTAATTGAAAAAAGTCAAAAAATAATTAACAATTGGTGCAATAGAAACTTATCCTTTGTAGGTAGAACTACATTGATCAACTATGTAATCAATAGTTGGTTAGTATATTGGGCTCTTACACGATGTTTCCAAAGAATCTAGTCAAAATCTTAGAACAAATGATGAGGAATTCCTTATGATCAGGTGACATTACAAAAATATGATTGACAAAAGTTAAATGGAGGGACATTTGTTTACCAAAAAAGGAAAGGGGTTTATGAATGTTCAATTAAAATCATAAACAAAGTCCTTTTCATTAAGCGAATAAGGAGAATTCTAATATTTAATCAATTTCTTTGGGTAAGATGGATCTAAGAATGTCAATTTTAACCCGGCATGGCCTGATTTTGATTTAGCCCGTAGCTCGACCATAATGTTAAAAACGACATCGTTTTTTATTTTAAAAAATATATATATAAGCCCGACCGACATGTGACATTCGGCCATGAGTCAATCAACCCATGGTCAGGCTGGGTCCAGCCAAGAGTGACCTAGGCCCAGCCTGACCCATTGACATCCACATCCTTAGATGGATCCACCTAAAGTAAGGGAATTTATGAATATCAAACCTAGTAGCGGCACCTCGCGATGAAGTATCATGCACATCTTTAAGCTAAGAGAGCAAGTCAAGTTGGGAATAAAATATAAGATTGATAATGGCTTTAACACATGTTCTTGGCATAATATTTAGAGTTACATAATCTCCACTCTAGCATTAATGATCTATGGAACTTCAATTCTAAATCGGGCTTCAATAAGAAATGTCCTTTAAAAACTTCGAATTTATACCGAATAAGATAGATACTTGGATTAGAATTTTAACAGGACATTGCATCTCTCTTTCCTTCGTCTGGTCGAGCATTACCATGATATAGGAAAATTTCCCAGTACATTTTCGTTTTCTCTTTGTCTCCGTTCATTACTCTAGAATTCGAGTGTCTGTGATTTCATTTCCTTCTGGTGTGACTAACTTTTTCCAAATTGGATTTGCAGGATGACATCAAGGAATTTCATTTTTGCTCTTCTTGTTGTCCCCTTCATTATAGCAAAATATGACGTGGCAAGACATCCAGAATACTAGATATGGACCGATCAGTTTTCACGAAACCCAAACAAGAGCTCCGAATACTGTTGATGCATATAAAACGTACAAGACTAACACTTCCAGACCAACAAATTCACGACCCAGCTCCTCTGGTGAAGGTCATGGTTATCCCCCAGCAGCTACTGTAAACAAGCTCGAACCAAACCATTTCTGATTAATATGATGTAATGAAGAATAACTGAATAAGACGTCATGTCCCATTAACCTTTTTGTTGCCTTTGATTGCTTCTAAATAAGAGGAAGCTTGGAAAAATAACACCTTGACATTATCTGGTCTATTGCAGCTAACTTATATTACTAGAACCTAATGTACAGAGAAAGCTTTATGATGTTAAAATATTAGTATTTGACCAAGATCATTGTTAAGATAGGCAGGAGAGCAAGGAAGACGGCTTGTGTCCATTTAATCCAGTTTTTGTGGTCTTAAGCTAAGTGTTAAAAGGTAACAGTCACATTTTTAGCTGATGTTGCCTTCAGCTTCTGATTGTAAGATAGTGTTATTAAAATATCCTAAGATTTTCTATGGTGAATTAATAGATGTATGAATCTCCTTCAAACTTTGAAAATCACGATTTGAGGGATCCACAAAAGTAACTTGTGTTATAGTTTTCTCACGAAGAAGCTTCGTTGAAAGGTGGATGAGTTGATCCATAATCATAGCTTAGGAGACTTCAATGACTGATGGAGAAGGACTTTGAGACTACAAGGGAGAGGAGGGAAACTAATAGAGTTGAGAAGTTCAGTTTGGATACGGAACAATGAGGGGTTTAGACATTATTAAGTATATATACTAAGGACGAACGGGATGGACGACCACGCAATCCATCCCAACCGCTCATTTAATCCAACGGTGACATTCTCCCCCCCTCTGTGAAAGTTTTCCAGCGTTTTTTAATTCAACGGTTGGAAAGTTCTGCAGCTATCTGTTCATTGAATGTTGTGCCCAATCCGACGGTTGAAAAGTTCTGGAGGTATCTGTTCATTGAATGTTGTGCCTACCGAGTTATATCTGTCTTTTATCTTTATTGTTACTTTCCCTCTTCCATGGTTTCTCTGTCTTCTTTTACCTCTCGGCCCTTGCCTTCCCGTGCGGTGTTCTGCCGTCGATGTCCTCTGTCTTCTGTCTCTGGTGACTTTTTCGTTCGACTTTCCTCTTCTTTCTCTGCCGCTTTGATAAGTTTTTTCTTTTGTTTCTTCTTGGTTTTTACCTTCTTTTTGTGTTGTTAAGTTTTCCTTTCGTTTTCTTTTGTTTCTGTCCAGTCTCTTCTCTCGCCGGCAGGTGTGTCGTTGTCTGCATGCCTCGAACAGTTCTGCAAAGTTTTCTTTCCGTTTCCTTAACTCTCTGTCCTTGGCTTCCTCTGCAAAGTTTTGTCTCTCGCGGGTGGATGTCCTTAATTTTTCGTTTTTGCTTTTGTTTCTCTTTTTTTCTCTCGAGGTGTTGTAATTTCTCTCCGGCATGTGTTTGTTTTGCTTTTTCCTTGTGTTTCTCTGCAGCTGTGATAAGTTTTCCTATTTCCTATTTCCTTTATTTTTTGACTTTTTTGTGATCTGTTCTTAAGACAGCAGTTTCTGAATTATCCTCTCTGCTTCTTTCTTCTATATCGCTGCTTCTTCCTCCCATGTGTTTCTCTTTCTACTTTGTTCAGTCGTCCATGAACTACGACAATTTCTGTTTGGCCCTTGGTAAGTATCCGTTTTTGCTTTTGTTTCTCTACAGCTGTGATAAGTTTCCCTTTTGTTAACTTCTCCTTTCGTCCAGGTTTTTTCTTGTATTAGGACAAAGGTGTTGATTAAGCGATGCCATGTTGCCATTCTGATTCATCGCGCGGAAATAAAAGGCGATATTGAATCGGTTAAATTCTATGACTCGGAGCTGAAGGAGTCTCGACTTGGATATGAAGATATAAACGGAATGGGCTATGTTGAACATCTG
>JANVCL010000001.1:18396399-18410845 GCA_026546855.1 Erythroxylum incrassatum
AGTTATGTTTGCAAATTGAAGAAGAGCTTCTATGGTTTAAAACAAGCACCAAGGCAATAGTATAAGAAGTTTGAGTCTTTTATGGTCCATTAAGGCTACAAAAAGACTACTTCTAATCATTGTGTTTTTATGCAAAAATTTTCTGACAATAATTTCATCATTTTATTGTTATATGTTGATGACATGTTTATTGTAGGTCCTAACTCTTCCAAAATTATGAATTTGAAGAAAGAGTTGAGCAAGTCCTTTGTTATGAAAGATTTGGGACCAGCAAAGCAGATTCTTGGCATAAGAGTCATTCGAGACAAAAAGTGCAAGAAGTTATGGCTTCACAGGAAAAGTACATTGAGAAGGTACTACTTTGGTTTAATATGGCTATGGTTAAGGCTGTAAGTACACCTCTTCCTCCATCTTTTAGATTGAGTTTGAAGCAATCTCCGTCCAGTGAGCAAGATAAAGAATACATGCAAAAGGTTCCATATGCATCTGCAGTAGGAAGTTTGATGTATACCATGATTTGTAACAGACCAGATATAGCTCATGCAGTTGGTACTGTTAGTAGATTTCTTTGTAATCCAGGAAAGGAGCATTGGAATGCAGTAAAGTGGATTTTAAGATATCTCCATAGCACTTCAAGTTTGAAGCTGTGTTATGGGACTCAAAAGCCTATGCTTTATGGTTACACAGATTCTGATACGGTTGGAGATATTGATTCAAGAAAGTCTACTTCTGGTTATTTGATTATCTTTGCAGACGGAGCTGTTGCATGACAATCTAAGTTGCAAAAATGTATTGCTTTGTCTACTATAGAGGCTGACTTCATTGCAGCCACTGAAGCTTGTAAGGAGTTGCTATGGATGAAGAAGCTTGTGAATGAGCTCAGGTTTACATAGAAGAGGTATGTTCTGTTTTTTGATTGCCAAAATGCTATTCAACTTGGTAAAAATCTTACTTTCCATGATAGATCCAAACATATTGATGTGAGGTATCATTGGATCCGTGATGTTTTGGATTCCAAGTCTGTTGAGCTTGAAAAGATTCATACTGATGATAATGGTGCTGATATATGCACAAAAGCTCTACCAAAGATGAAGTTTGAAGTTTGTCGATTAAGTGTCAGTTTGGCAACCTCCTCCGCATAGTCGGGAAGGAGGAGAATTGTTGGGTTTGGGTTCCCTCCTGTGTGGTAAAACCCAAAATTTGTTGAAGCCCACTTTCTTTTTAACCTATTAGGGTTAATTTTTATATTGTCATTTAACCAAAAAAAATTTCTAGCAGCTGCCAAGAGTGAGAGAAGAGAGAGAGTTGGTCTTTTCTTTCAACCTTCACAAAAGGAGATATTGTTTACCCCGACCCGTTTTACATTTCCGACAACTGGGAAGTCGTTCACCATTGGATCAGTCTCATTTTTGGAATACAGCTTAAAGACATATGTTTCTTCATTCTGAACGGTGAAGATCTGGTTTGGAGCTCTGAAGGTTAAGTTTTTGGTTTCAAAATTGGATTGGTCTTAAGGTGTTTCCAGAATTGACGAGCTTCGCCATATTCTAATTTTGGTCTGTCATTCTTTGTCCAATCGGACTGAATTTTGGTGAGCATGTTCCTTACTCATTGTTCTTTGTTTTCAACGGTGAAGATTGGATTTAGATTGCTGAGACTTTTCCATAATTTGTTAGAACATAAGATTTTGTTGTGATTGCTCTTTTAGTGTAGTTATTTACTTTGATTTGTGGTTATATGAGATTTCGCTTTTAATTTCTAGATTATTGTAACTGTTGATCTCTGTAAGATAATATTTGTGATAGTAGATTTCATTTACTTGAACCAAGAGAGATCCCGTGATCCTTCACACCGAAGGAGTTTTTACCACGTTAAATAATTATTGTGTTTTGTAATTGATTTTTGATTTGTGCATTATTAGGGTAGCTTGTGGTTGTGATCACTTGGATTGCTGCCAATTTTTGCTCATTATTACTCCTAATAGATTCATTCAAGTGGGGAAAGATTTATTAATTGATCGTTGCATGTGTTATACCTGCTTCCTTCCCAACAACAATAACCCCATCTTCTTACAATTTCAATATCCATGCATAAGAATGTAAAATATAGTATGGCATGGGTACATATATAATGAGAAAATAATGAGGCCTGAAACAAAGAGGGAACCAACACTTGAACTTCGATTATGCTGTTAGAAAATGTTCTAAAAAGTTTCACTCGGATACATTTAGACATGCTACTTTTGTTCTCTGAAGGGATGTTCTCGTTTATCGGACTATATTCTCATATCAACGTCTAGTTACAAAAACAGAGAACATTGTATATGAAAACGAAAACGAAAATCATGCGGGGCAAAATCATACAGCTGGACCAACCATACAAAGAATACATGTTACCCCCACAAATTGGCAAGCAGGTAATGCGCTAGATTCTGAAAATGTAGGAGAGTCCAGCATCTGTGCAATACATAACTACTGTGTGAACCAACGAAGCAGGATATGTATCTCAATTGTGTACCAAAATTCATGTTTTATTCTTGTGATTCTGGTAACAGACTTTTCACCTGTAAATGGTCTTCGTAAGCCCAGCCAAAGAATTCCTTCCAAGAAAATTCCTGAAATAAAGTCCAGTAGCCACACAGTTTCAAGTCCAAGCAGATGTAATAACAAGATTTTCATATTCCCAATCAAAATTTTGAAAAAACAAATGATTCTCTCATTCTTTCCAACCTTCATTGTGTATCATATTCTACAAAACTCTACTTGGGAAGTAAAGGCTCTCTATCATCATGTCCTACACGATGACTAGCCTGTAATCATAGCAAAATGAAGTTAATACAAACAATAGTTCCAAAACAAAGGAGAAAGCAAGACGACTAACAGTATTTACCCCTTCATCAGCCCCAGCAGCCATGTTTATGAATGAATCTTTTGATCTGAACAAGAAATTACATACACATTAATAATGGTATGGAAGAGATGATTTTGAAGCGCATATATAGAAGATTAAAAGACCATTTGTAGAATAAGGCCTGGAAATTTCTATATGCACCAGTCTGAATTAATCATACCTGTGGCCTTCCTGAACATCCCTTAGTTCTACCATACCATTCTGCTGCTCTTCTTTGACTTTGGAGAGTGGCGAGAAAAACTGAAAGGACAAGTGAAGCAAAAGAACCATCATGTTTCACTTTTTTTTCCCCCTCCTTACTTCATCCACAAAAAGCTATTCAAAATAACTTCATAATCACCTGGTGCATTGAGATGAACACAATCGAAATTCCTAACATAAAGTTTATAGTCAAAGTATGACCAAACATTGCAGCAGACGCAATGCCTGTGAAAATTGTAGCTATTGTAGAAGAGTATTTCTTCAAAATTGTGTCTGCGCATTGTAGATGAGGACATCAATGAGTAAATGTTACTAAAAATTACCATGACACAGTTCATTATACCAAAAATGTTCATAAAAATAGTATCCATATGTTTATCCAGATAAGGCAATAAGATAATAAATTATTCCATGTCAACTGGCAAGGAAATTACAGGTTGGGTTCATATCACCGAACCTGCATATTTAAAGAAAAATGAAGACAAGATTCCTTGAGCTGCATTGTTAAATATCAGAAGCATTGTAGCTTTTGAGTGTCCTCGCAAGATGTCAAAGCTACTGGGATCTGCAATATTAAATTAAAATAGAAGATGATAACTGCAAGTTTGACACTAGTAGAAAGACAAAAGCAACACAAATCTTGCTAACTTAAATGTCTAATGGTTTAATTTTTCTAGAACGACAAATCAAAAGTTTTTCAGAAAGATAAAACCACTTCGTAGGTACATGATCATATTCGAGTTCATAAAAACTTCCAATTTCCTATAAGCATCTACGAAATTGAGAAGGTCAAATTGCAAAATGAATATAGTCTATAAACATTTATTTGACGTCAATATATATAATATAAAACCTTCAATAGATTTGAAAGGCAAAACTTCAGTGAAATGATGAAAAATAATATGCATATCTTCATAGGCAACCAAATTGAATACACCCTAAACTCAGTCTAAACATTGATACCAAGCAAAAACTGTATGATATAGAATTGCATGATCATGTCTACATTATGAATATATGCATTATGCTATAACTTGGTTAAAATCAAACTACATTAATGTAATAACAAGAATAAGAGAATAATATAGGTCTGTTATATATGCACTCCCTTCTCATAAAGCAAGGGATTTGTGCAAACTTTAGATTAACCACATAGCACAAGAGAAAGCAAATTACAAATCAACCCAACCACAAGGTTTTAATTATAAAACTCCCTGTAACTAAAAAATTTAAGGTTTTGTACTCAATACTGTCATAGCATTCCCATAAAAATCAATATACATACCTTTGAAAATGCCAGTTCCAAGGATTGCTAGAAAATTGAAAATAGCTCCATAGCCATATAAAAACAAATTCTGGAAAACATAGAACATCAGATTAGGTCATATAGCCACAAACTTTCCCTTAAATGAATCATCTATCAAATCACATAGCAGCCTTCTTTCGTTGTCATAAGCAGGATCCATCCAAGGCAGACTAAGCTCAAACTGAAAACAGCACAGCACCATCCACTAAGGATGTGTTTTCTTGACACATAACAAAACTACAAAGGGCTCTAAATCCCTTTAGGCAGACCAAAAAACTAATTCTGTCAGTTGGTGATCAATTCTTTGGTTCAAAAGGAAATTGAAGTGCTTAACCTTAACAGATTACCTGCAGATATATGCTCGTCTCATATTGACTCTTCAGGGCATACTCGTTATAGACAGAGGCCAGAGAAGGCACAGTTACCTGAAATTTTCCTAAAGTGAGTGTCCAGTGTTTATGTCCAAACTGCTTTGATAGCATCCTCTTAAGGTGCTAAACAAGTATACAGTCACAATTTCCCTGTAGTTTTTCAGATCACTTACAAAGATCAAAGTGTAGATATATGCACCCGTTGCGACTGGAAGTCCCATAGTGGTAGTACCTTCAGGTAAAGAACGCAGTTGATTTACACTAATGCCAATAAGCAATAATGCAAGAGCTTCCCACTGTTCACAAAATCACAACAATTTGACATGTTATCTAAAGATGCATACTCAAGTCAATAAAGCTTGGATATTAAGCTCTTCATCAACTAACTGTAAGAATGTCAATAAGAAGACGGAACTCACCTGAATAACAGAAAATCGCCGCCTCATTATTATCTTTAGTAAAATAGCAATTACCAAAACCTGCATTTTAATTTCATATGCAAACTTCAGAAAAATTCACAAAAAGAAAAGAAAAGGATATGCGTGTCTATGAAACTCCAGAGTGCGTATCAGAGAATGGGATATTTTATTATATAACAGAGTGAGATGGTAGCTTTTGGCTGGATTTTATGGTGACCTACTAACTCTCACCCTATCACATCAGACAGAATTGAACTCCTTTCCTCAAGATCAGAACAAGAAAGTACCTTCAGATTGCTCAGCATCTTTACAGTTGCAGGATTGAAGTACAACTGCCAAATAAACAATTACATATAAGTAAATCCAACCAAACATCAAATTCTCATTTGCTGCAGCTAACCACAAATGAAGAGAGCATGGAATGTTATGGAAAGTTAACTTTGGGCAAACAACAGGCACAGGTTCAAAAATGAGGAACGCACCAGGAATATTTAGGAGCCCAAGAATTGATTCAGTCCCGATTCTGAATCAATCTTGAGATACAAATTGCATATCCACATAAATTAAACACACAAGTATTGAATGACGAGAGAAAGATAACCATTTAGTTGACATGTTGTGATGTTAAAAACCTCCAGGTCCATGATCTTTCCAAGAGACCAGATTCCAAATGACCATTAGTTGCTTAATGTGCTATAATGTTGGTGCAGGCTCATTTAAAAATAATTTTACTTCTTAAAAAGGAAATGGAAGAAGCTCCAGAATAATGTCTAAGGATGTGATCCAACTGTTCTATTATGTTACCGGCATTTTCATAGTCACAGAAGAGATTTGAACTTTTCCTGACTTAATCACAAAATTGGTCATCTTCAATGTCATTTCCTTCATAAGTGTAATAAATATGTAGATACACCACTCCTCTTTTCAGTGTATCAATAGAATATATCAACTTTTAAATTTCTCTCAGTATGTTATAGTGTTCATGAGCTCATCAATTAGGATATGTGTTATCGGATAAGTAAATTGGATTTCTTGCTGAGAAGCATGATAGTAACTAACTTTGGACTTGAGTAATATAAGATGCATTCAATAAATATTGTGAAGGACACGAGTCCCCCACCATGCTTTGTGTTTTGATCACTGCACTAGAAATTCACTTTTACAGTCAATTTCATCAACGAATCTATATCAAATCCTGCAAGCTCAAAACATATTTCCCTATATTTATGCAACTTAGATTCCTAACTCTTTCACAAAACCACATGGCATCTGAAATGCAAATCTGCCTCCTACAGTGGAGTTTGGCAATTAGGACAATATACGAGTAAATTGAGATATAGGAGGCTAACAAAATTGAAAGACCCTGCAAAAGCTACCTGCATGATGAACTTCAAATAGTTATTGATGGCATATAAAAAAGCTGGAACCGCCAGAAGAACATTGTTACGAGCTGCCTGCAAAGAAATAGTAGGTTAGTGGAATTAATATCATAGCATGTCAGCTATCCATGCTTTACAGTTGCTAGCTCAGAAATCTTTTTTTTTTCCACATACAACGGACAGCTATGATACAGGTAACTGAGAAAATATATCAAACTTCATAACAACTTCTGCAAAGCAGAAAATGTAGAAATCAAAATCACAAGTTTGGACTGCGCAAAAATATTCAATTGTACGTAACAATTACAAATTGAAGTTGTCTACTGGATTTAATTCTGATTCTTACAATAGGAATATCTTAATCATAAAACCTACTAATATTAAGTCAACATAAGATAAGATACTATATACTTCCTTTATAAATCAGGATGTAGCCTAATTAAGAACAAAGCTTCAGTTCAAACTCTAGTTTCTAAATTTGGCACATGATAACTTTGAAATTAAAATTCAGAGAGATATCAAGGAAATTTCAATCATAAATTGTTAAGGAGAATTTTGTCATCAAACCAACAACAATCTAACTACTAAAGTGTATGCCAAAATAACTCAGCTCAACTTATGAATATATAACCAGTCAAATATACCTGTACAAATGTGGAAATTGATAGAAGGGGCTTTTCCCCAACCTTTTGATGCCTTGCCTGTTAAATAACAAAGTCAAACAATAGCATCAACTCCCTGTTCAAGATTGAACTTTCTAGAGGATTCTCCATCCTAATTCCAACATAAAACCTTTATTACTCTCTATCAATCAACCCCCAGATATCAACTCTCTCACTCTTGCAAATATGCATGCAAGCACTAAACAAGTACATAATAACTGAAACAAAAAATTAAAAGATTACTTTTCCCCTGTGATGGAAAATTATAACATATGCCGCTATTCAAGAACCAAATGACTTCTTCCCAAAAGGAAGAAAGATAAAACCAGATGCATACTTTCAATTTGCAATAGACGGCAACTCAAAAAGGCATTAATTAATTATGATTCATGGAAGGAGAAATATCAAAGACAGAATTGGAGAGGATCCTGCTGTTCAGCACTAAATGTCTGATCTCAATGCTTAAGTTTCAACCCATTCAGTTGCAAGCTGAAAACAATTTCTAAGGGGCCAATGCATTCAATTATAAAAATATGTGGCCGTATGTAAATTTAATGCGCAATATTTTATAAATCACTGAACGTTCAAGAACATGGAAGAACTACCATCAACAGTACCTGGAACAACAACATAACAATAGCAAAAAGCACTTTTGCCGCCTCTGTCAAGAAGTTAACGCTGATTGGACTGAACTTGAATCCCCCATCCACTTTGGACATATAAACCAAAACGGGCTGCCAAAAAAATCAAATTGGACAGATCAGAGAGTCTAAACATGCATAAAATTTTAATTTCCATGGGTATTCTGCATCAACGCTCAGAATAAGACTAAAAGAAACCAGAAGAGTTGAAATATCAAAACAATAAGCGATATCGCGCAGGTCACTGAAAGCAGCCTATTAGATTATCAAAGGGTGTAATTCAAATGTTAAATGAGAAGAGTCCCAAGCTTAACTTTAAGAACCCAATGTTTACCTACCTAATGTGGTCTACATAATGAATTAAAGTGTGAATGGGATCTGTGTGGCAAATGATTGAATGCATCAATGGATGGCAAATACTTGTAGAAGTCATTTGTAAAGCACCATTAAAAGAGAGAGTTCGAAGCTAAATGGGAAAATACCTGCCCTTCATCCACTATTTAACGTAATGTATTGACAATGTATCAAATGATCAGAGAGTATCTTCTACAAACATGAGTCAAACTGTATAACAATAGAATGATAGACATCCACCTTTGAACAAGATGCAATCTACACAAGAACATAACTTGGATGAATAATTACCTGTAAACCAACTAGGATACAATCACCAACAACCAAGAAGGTATTGAGGGCACGTTGCTTTGATGATATCCTGCTCTTATGTTGGTCATATGCCCTTGAAATAGTTCTGGAAGATGGAGAAAGTAATTTTGAGTGGCAGACACTGCACTCAATCATGCCCTTTTTCATTGGTTTAACCTCGAAACTACTCACCCTTCCCAAAACTGAACCTCAAAATAAAAACAAAAAATAGAAAGGGAAAAGAAGTACTTCAGTGCATTGCCTTGCCATCATATAAAAAATCCATCTTCCAAATATAATTGAAAAAAAAAACTCCAAAGCTACACATCCAATCAAAGCACAACAAATTAACTGCGCATGAGCAATTATTTTTTCCAACTTTCATCGAAGTTCAACATCTCATTACCTATATTTCCATTTCCACGACACGGAGTAATTAAAAAAATTCAAATCAGATCTCCAACCATCGAAAACAAGAAAAAAAAATCGACAAACAAGGATATGAAAACCATAGCAACATAATAGCAAGATCAGATCTTGCACTTCTAACTCCGGACCACTCTCTTCACCAACACAAAACAAAAGTTCAAACCAACAAAAAACATCACCAGGAAAACAACCAAATCAAAGCGGATCAAATTCACGACATTATTAAACTCACCCAACCACAATATAACAGCACGAGAACTCTCACAAACGCATTTCTAAAGGAGACAACCTTCGTCGCACTGCCAACTCTCAGATCAGATCCCCAGCTCGGGCCAGCGAAATCCACCAATCACCGCTCCTCTCTTGCCTTCTTCGAAATTCGGAAATCAGAAATCGAATTCTCTCCCTCTCCCTCTCGCTCTCTCTGTCTCTCTCTCTCTCTCTCAGTCTCTTTGACGTGAAACTAAAAAGAGCTGTCCTTAAACGCGAACTTCACTTGCTTTGTATTAACATTTCGGTTTTTATATGTTATTATTACCATCTTAAGAAAAAAAACAAAATTCAAAATATTCTCATCAGTATTCAGGTAACAGGAGTGCTCTCATGTGAAGGTGACGCGTCAATCAGGTGCCAGAGAGGAGTGGGATCAAAGTGACAGGGAGTCTCCTGTAGCCAATCACATTACAAAGAGGGAGCGGTGATGGAAAGCGGGAGCGGGTGATAGTCACACTATCTAGGCGGGTCCATTATTAATTGCAGTTCGGCTGTTTCTCTCGAATGAGAGATTAGTCGGGGGACTAATCTATCTTAAGAGTTTTCAAAGGTGGGTTTCTATGCGATTTAGTCATGAAAATAATGCCTCCTTTTGATTTAGTGTTCCTTACTCAAGTACAGCCTTTGTTTGCATTTTTTTAAAACTTATTTATTAAAAAAGGACAAGTTATATAGGTTGAGATTATGTTAAAATATGTAAGGGGGAGGTGCAACTCCGACATGTACACGGGCAACCAATGTGCCGACCGGCTGGCATCGCTTGCAGTAGCTTACAGTCCGGGCTTGCATATTCTACACAACCTGCCGGCGACCATTAGGGTCCCATTCCTTCGCGACCTTCACGACGTTTTATACCGCAGAATTCTTCGTTAGTTAGGGTATTTTGATTTCTTCCTTGTAGCAAAAAAAAAATTAAAAATGTAAGGCCTACAAGTTTATAATAGCATTATGTTGTTCTATTATAAATCCTTGGTGTATTTTTTTCTGCTTTTTATGGGCAAAATTGATCATGAAAATTTAATAAATTTTCATTAATATATAAAAGAGAGTTATTTTAAATTTCTACACTATAAGTAAAATATTATACATCTTAATATTTATTTTGTAACACTATTTCTAATACCTATAAAATGTGTACATATATATCTTACTATCAATTAATATTATTAGTTATAAAAATATAATCAAACATACAAAATAATTAACAATATTTTCATTTTAGGTTAACTATGAGATAGTAAATAGTAAAACTTTATTAATGATTTTTTTCCTTCATTGGAACTTTAGAATGTTGTTTTTCTAATATTATTAATTCTTTTTCTTTTTTAGGGTGAGTCTTGAAGTAACCGTAAAGTTACTCCTTTGTTTGTGACCCTCTTGGTTACAAATTCGAATTGCGGAAATAACCTCTTTGAAATATACAAACAGAAGGTTGTACACAATTGATGTTCCTTCCTTAACACTCGCAAAGCAAGAAGCCTTGTGCACTGAGCTGTTGATTGAATTCTTTTTTATGTTTTAAAAATAAATTGAAAATTAAGTCGATAATTTAAGAGATTTGAAGGTTAAAATATTCAATAAATATTAGACTGGTATAAAATTGGTATATAATAAAGATTAAACAGAATTGAAAAACTTAAAATATGATTGAAGAAGGAGATTATCTTTACCTATTGAAGAGATTAAAGTTTAATCGAAGAAGGAGATTGTAATTGATTTATTCTAGTTTATAAAAATTAGTTAATTTATAAAAATCAAACAATTAATTAATAAATCATTTGATATTTAATAATAAAAATTATTAAAATTAATTAAATCAAAAAAATTGAACGCCTTCAAATTTTTCAAAATTTTTACCATTGAATATGTCAATTCGATTCAATTTACTTTTAATCAATCGTGTCAATGTTTTAATCATTACTTTTTTGTAAAAGAAAAGATGTCTACATCAATTTACGTCTTTTACGGGCCGTATGGTTGTTGTCTCCGGTAGTTGGAGACGGAACAAAACAGAATCCCCAGAGACGGAACGAAACAAAAAATGGAGACAGTGAGCTAAACTGTCTCCGTCTCGAGGACAGAAATGTTTGCTTGCTGGGGACAGAATGATAATGTTTTCCAAATGACGAACATGCCCTTGGTCCTTAATATGATAAGAAATATGTTATTCATTGATACTTTATTTATGAATGGAGAGTATTAGGGAAAAAATTAACTATTACCGGTTGGAAAAATTACAAATTAATCACGAATAACAATAATAATAATTGTTATTATTATTTTCATAACAACAAAAACAATAACATTAACAAATATAAGTTAAGAAATGTATAATAATAATAAATTTGAATAAAAATAAATACAAATTATATAAAAATAATAATACTTATACATAATAATAATAATAAACACAAACTGATGCTTAAGAATAATGATAATAAATAAAACAATAATGATAATAATAATGTTCATAATAATAATAATAATAATAATAATAAGAGTAAGAATAATAATTATAATAAGTAGTCAAACTGATTAACAATAATAAGAAAGATGAAAATGTATAATAATAATAAATGATACTTATAATAAACCCCACATATATGATAAAAATAATTGTTACATCCATAATTATAATAATAACCATAAAAATTGATGCGGTACTAATAAAAATAATACATCTACTACTACAACAACAACTACTAATAATAATAATAAAATTGATAATAATAAAAACTAATTTGTTGACAACAATAAAAATTTAATTAATACAAACAAAAGGATTATAAAATTATCGTTAATAAGGTGTTATGTAATAATAATAATAACAACTTTATTGTAACAGTTAATAATAACAATAACTCATACAAAATAATTGTTAATAATAATCATAATATTATTATTAAATACAAATTTTAATAATACATTGAATAATAAGAATAATAATAATGATGATAATAAGAAGTTTATTATAATGATATTGATAAGAATAATTTGAGACCAATAATTCACATATTAATATTAATGATAATCAACACAAAATTAGTAACAATAAGGTCAACATACATTTAAATACATCATCTAAGCATTCACGTAATTAATTACATAATAAGTTCAACATACATTAATATAATTTATACCGTGATAGGTTCAACATACATCGGAAAAAAAGCATCTAAGCATTACTGGAACTAGTAACATAATTGGTTCAACATACATTAACCTATGATCTTATCAATAATGTCCTTAATAACAATTCCCAATATGACGCCAATGGCAATGAGTAAAAATGTGTGACTCGATGCCATGTTTGGCTGTAAAGGTTCAACTGCTGACACTTGTTCAGTTGTTGGATGTGGGAATTGAGTCGGCATGGAAGGTGGTTCATTGGCGGTGGGAGGAAGGTCTTCAATGCGACGAGCCGTCCTAGATGGGTCCATGTCATAAGCGCGTTGTGCTTCTTCTATTGTCCTATACCCCTTGAACCGAGCATTAGGAAACCCCTCAACCGCCAACTTCACATCATCCCAATTGGTAAAGATGCCAACTTCGCGCCCAACAAAGACCACATAAAAGTTGTATCTACCCATATGTACGTACCTGAAAATAAATCATATGTTCATCATTAAAAAACGCAGGACAAGTAAATACAGTAAGACGTGTGCAAACCAACGACTGATCATAACAAACCCAATTGCCAAAATAAAGTGGACAATTCATCAAAACAAAGTCAGCATCCAGATCCTAGTTGCATAACAGTACAAATCATAACTATACAAATCCTAGCTTGCCTACTAAGCTACTATACAGGCAGTAGCTGCACAAAAAACATCAGGTCAAACATCTGCATCAAATTAAACATCTTCATCTAGCAGGCTCCTCACATAACCCGGTCTCTGTTCTTCATTTAGATCCCAAAACAGATTCACAGCAAGAACATTCCTAGAGAATATCCTTGCAGTCCTGATAACTTCTTCAGTTGAGAAACCCAAGTTTCGAAGCTCGTCGCCTAGCTTCGACCCATGGAGGCCGACAATGGCATCAGCAATGATCATCGCATTTTCTTTACCACTGTCAATGGCGATAGCAAATGAGGCAGCAACGTTTTCTAAAACTTCGATATCCCTCATCTTCCTTTTCCCTTTGTTTATTCGGATGCCGTCAGTGTTGGTCAAAGAGGTGACAGAACTGATTACATGGGGTGAAGAAGTTGGGAGAGGAGTGACCGATGGGCCAGAAAGATCAAATTGGGTCGCAGCCGCTAATGGATCAGCTGGGCCTTCACCTTCACCTTCATCAGTGTCAAGATGAGCAATAGCATCGGGAGCATCCTGATCACCTACACCTGTTGCTCTATCTTTCCTAAAGACAAACTCAAGCCTTGGATAGAGTGGGAATGGCTTTACAGGAGTATAATACTTGTTGGGGTGTCCCTGAACAAAAAAGCCAGAATACGTCAGCATGACAAACCTCTCATGTACACGCGAATTTAATAAACAACCATCGATTACAAACAATTACCCTCATCCATTCATCCAGCACTTGTTTGCTATCTACCTCAACACATTGCTTGCCTTCATTCCAACCAAACCCACTGCAATTTAACATGTCAAAGGCTGTTTGATATTCGTCCTTCAACCTCTTGTGCTTATTTTTGACATGCCTCTTGTCAATGCCACATTCAGGAAACTTCTGAATCATCATTGCAGCAAGTAATTGGAAAGTACCAGGCTTAAACTGCCCATTATCAGCTCTGTAACCAGCAACAACTACCTCCTCCATGAAGGTGACAAATGCCTCTATTTCAGCCTCAGACCAAATCCTTGACATTGCACCTAAAGCATGCAATGCCATACCCAAACCATATGCAACCGATTGCCATTAAACATCTAGCAACATACATTGATACTTTTATATAGGAACACGAATATAACATTGAATTTCAGGAAGCATGTAATCAAATGAAAGCATTAAAGATGAAGTTGGATTGAAGAGGACGTAAGCACAACAGGTAATTGACTCAACATAACAAACAACATAAATAATCACAATCTGGTGCAATCATGCAAACCATGTAATAAAATCTCGTTAACATCCAATTGAACTCAAAGAATAGCTCCCTAGTGTTAAACAGTTTAGTACCCATCTCACAACAATCCATTCAATCCAATAAACATAACATAAACTAAATTAAAGTACACAATTTAATG
>JANVCL010000001.1:18421343-18446680 GCA_026546855.1 Erythroxylum incrassatum
ATTTTTAAGTTTTATTTAATTTATAATTATTATTAGTAATAAAATATTTATTATTATTTTAAAAATTTTGAAAAAAGAGGGGGAAAGGAGAGGTAGGAGGGAGGGAGGAAAATTTTGAATTTTTTTTTTAAATTTTGCAAAAAAGTCCCTCAATTTTTTAAAATTTTCGGTACCGGCCGGTATTTGATCAGTATTTTAAATACCAGCCAGTACAAATAAAATTGGTCGGTACCGACCGGTATTTGAATCCTGTACCAAAACTAAAAATCTGGTACCGGCCGGGACAGTACGGAACCCATAACAGTGTATAGAAAGCAAAAAAAAAAGATGTTACATTTATTTATAATCACACGCGATATTGGATTTGATGAAAAAAGATTATACAAATAGTAAGAATTTGTGTTGTCATTTTATTATAAAATTTGCAACTAATTTCTTATCACTTTAATGATTTATTCAAACGAAAAAGTTGAGATAAACGTTTACAAGTGATAAGTTTGGTTGACAGCGATGTTAGTTTGTCATCCAAGTTTGTGAGCTTTTAGTAAGAGTATTTCATTTGGTTGATAGCGATGAGAAGTCAATAATAGGCCATTTTTTATGTTTAGGAAAGGGCGAAGGAAACAAGTAAGGCTAATATAAAAAATTGGTCTTCTTTGTACACATATTATCTTGCAATCATTAATGAGAGGCAAGAAAAATAACTTTAATCTTTTTTTGTTTGCTATTAGTGTATTTTCTTAATTTGAGTGTCTATTTTAGACTAAGTTTCACAAAGAGAGTTAAAGTGAACAATTATTTTAAAGGACATTATGTAAGACCTCTTTAGATCATAAATGGAGGCACACAAAGATGCATGTGGTAGTTTCGAGATGTCTATTGCAATGCGCAAAAAGATAAATTTAATCTAAGTACTTGTTTAAAATTAATTATCACTTTATTTTATTTATGAGATTACTTTTGTTGTCGTATAGTTGTTTGGTAGGACCAATTTGAAAGTGATGTTCCAGAACTACAAAATTTTACAATTCAAATTTTTAGCTAATTTATTAGTGCAAAATGTGTGAAAGGAATTGGACCATATGTAACTTCATCCATTATAAAAACGAAATAAATTAGAGCACAAAAGGTTGAATGATGTGGTGTTTGACTGATACAACTGGAAGCTTCAATAAACATATTTTACTATCATTATAAATTTTAAAGAATTTTTTATAATTGTATAATAATTTAATAATACAATTTTATTTGTTTACTATGACAATTATAATATATAGTTTTATTGATTTAATTTGCCTAGATCATATTGATCTTAACAAATTATGTTTCAAAAGAATCAAACTTTAGATATAAGAGTGAATTGGAAGATGATCTAGGATAAGAAAATATTAACATATCATTTGATGTGTCAGCTTGAAGATGTGAATAATGAGAATCTCCTTAATAATGAGGACTTTGTACGAAATAAAAGTTGGATTAATATATTTTAAGTGGACATGTCGTGGAATGTAATTTCAATTTTTTAATGTCTTCTCTTGACTTTTAGTTTCACTTGTATTTTATGAATATGATAAATTCTAAATGTGTAATTTAAATATGAAACATATAACTCAAAGTATTTTTGTTTCCAGTTTGACTTCTATTTTGTTGTGTTTATAGCCATAAACTCTTATTGTTATAGATCTACAATGCTCCTATTATGAGATATTTTGTTTTAATTAATTGCAACATTTTAAGTACTTTGTATTTATTACTTTGTAATTATATAAGAATTAAAAGATGTTTTTGTTTTATTAATTGTAGTTATAGTAAGATACCAAATGTAAAAGATATTTATTTATATGAGTAATACATGAAATGAATGATGATTTTTTTATTAGTGTTACTTTGGTTAATAGGAACAAAAAGATAGTTATTATACTAAA
This sequence comes from Erythroxylum incrassatum, assembly GCA_026546855.1. Lineage (NCBI taxonomy): Eukaryota > Viridiplantae > Streptophyta > Magnoliopsida > Malpighiales > Erythroxylaceae > Erythroxylum > Erythroxylum incrassatum. Next base: position 18,423,269 of record JANVCL010000001.1, read on the forward strand.
TTTATATTATTATAAAATTTTTAGACAAATGTTGAAGTAAAGTAAAAATATATTTATGATACAATATATTGAAGGACTATTTTATAATTTTATAAAATTAAATTATTATTTTATAATTTTATAAAATTATTCAAAATAATATATGATATTAATTGATAGTGATTATGTATCGTATCAAAATTAAAACTGATATCAACTTTAATATTGTATTCGCAACATTAATGTCTTAACTTTAGTTTCACTTTTTATTTGTTTTTATTTCGGTCTTTTTACTATTTGTCTCTCTTTTTAATTAAATTGTACTATTTCATTTAAGCAATCATCTCATCTAAAAAGAAACATTTAACTTATTTTATTATGTCAATTACTTCACTTTTACATATTTAAAAATGCATTTTGTATAAATTATTCAATTTTATTAAAGAATTATTCCACGCAATTAAACGAGTTATTTTGAAATAATTTTTTAGAATTATATTATGGAAGAAACTCTGCTAATGTACATCCCCTTTCAATAGCAAAATCTTAATTCAAATTTGAATTTATCAAAGCTCTTTTAACAATTTCAATTTTGTTCTAGGCCAAAAGAGCATTTCAGCTCCAACATTTATACTGAAGTTTGAGTTGGCTCCTAACATTTCAATATGTTCAAAATGAACCCTAACATTCACAAAACTTCAAAGTGAACCTTAATTTTTGGGAAACGTTCAAAACAACCCCTGATTGGACAGAATCAGTAACGGAGTTAGGCTTTCGTCAGTTAAATGCTGGCGTGGCTTTTTTTACATTTTTTTATTTTGTTATAGTGGGATCCATATATAGATATCTGGAATTTTAAAAAATAGAAGTGGGCCCCACTTGATATTAAAATGGTGCATTTAGGAGGGAGGTTGAGTTTAAATAGAAGTGGATCCTACTTTTATTTAAACAGTGTTGCTTAGTGTCTGAGTTTAAATGGAAGTGAGACCTAATTTCATTTAAACATTGTGGTTTGGAAGCAACAGGCACAGTAGATGCAGCATATTGAAGATGCAACAGATGCAGCAGATAGACTCACCGTTTTGAAGCAGGAGACACAACTTTTGAAGAAGCAGCGAACACAGCGTTTTTGCGTTCTTCCTTCCTCAATCCCTCATTTTGTTTTTGTTCTTCCTCAGACGATTTTAGTCCCACCATAATTATTTCTTATTCTCTCACACATCGTTTCTAATTTTAGAAGCAACTCGCATGCTCTTTGAGTTTCTGAACAAGAATTTGACAATTCATTGGGGTAAGTCCATTGTTGTCTGGTTTTTATGTTTTTATATGTGTAGTCCCCTAAATTTGCTTGTTTGTTTATGATTGTATGCTGTGGTCCCCAATGCTTGTTGAGGTGTTGGACGTAAGTTGTGGTCCTTTATGAATGTGAAGACTGGATGTTGGTAGTGAACGTGTTAGTTTTCTCTGTATTTAAAAAGATGATACATTTTTGTCTCTCTTAAAAATTTTGGTCAATGAAAACTTTCATCCAACTAACTTAGAATAATAAATGTGGTATAAACAATTTGATGATTCTTATATATATAGTTGGTGACTGCTCTACCCCTATATGTATCTTATTCATGCATTAGGCAAGAAATTCATGCAGAAGAGATTAATAATACCCTAAATGAGTTCTGTACTATACCAAGAGTCAACCTTCTAGTAGTTGTATCTTCCCATAGATTTTCATTAAATTTTGGTGTAAAAGACATACTAGAAGCATACAACATAGCTAAGGAGAAAAAGCAAGAAGGAGACAAGGTTTTCAAACTATACTATCTCTAATTCAACAAGGTGAAAAAAGTTTTTAAGTTTGCAAGTATAACTGTACAACAATGAATGGGTACATTGTATGATTAAGTTTCCAATGCCCTAATTTATGGTAGTGATTGCTACAATTTCCTCATCACTTTTGCACTGCAAGATATGACGCAACATATTTAACAAAAAAAGATATGATATATCACTTAGGGTTGTTTATTATTGTTGTATCATTTGCATAAATGATTAGGTCCTTATATCATTCCTTTGGTATATTGGTAGTTGAAACATTGCGAGTTTTGAAGTGTATGAACACTCAAAATTTTACCTTATAATTCTAAATTTTGACCTTGAAAGGTGACATATTGTATGGACTAGGTCTAATGTTTTATAAATAAGTAGAGAATACAAGTCTAGTTTGTGAGGATGTAAGATGCAAAAGTTGATCTTGCTATAAAAATGATAGATTAGAAATGAAAAAAAGTTGTTGCTTCAATAAGTTAAAATAAATACTTTAACAAGAATAGTTGAGTTACATGATAATTTATTACTATCATGTTATGACGCATGATTATTAGTTTAAGTTTATGGAGATTATTTTATTAAATTTGAAATCTTTAAATGCTTATGTTATCCTCTAATTGTAAGTTAGCACTCCAAGCTTTCACAATTGTGCATATAGTATCCATTATAGTCTTGATAATATCATTTAAATCTATACATTTTTGGTGATACACTTGCTTTTATATATTTGTTTGCAATTTCTAATGCATGAAATATTATAATTTTCAGTTGTAATATAATTTATGTTATGGTCATTGTGGACACTTTTAAGAGGCAATTGAAAGTGATACTAAATGCATAATTTGTTGACAAATTTTATTTCCCCTTTATTTTGAATAGGTGTATAATGGTATAATTTGGAAGTATAATGTTGCCATAACTTTTCCTACAGATATTGTATTAAGGTTGTCTTTAGATGGTTGGAAAGAAAACTTCAAGAGGTACGACTCTCATGAAGACCTCTAACACAAATTCTTTCATCTGTGGGGTCAAAAATAGAACAGACGATATGACATCATCAGATGATACATGGTTGGGAAAATTACCATAACTTTCCCTATAGATATCGAATTGAGGTGTTCTTTAGATGGTTGGAAAGAACCCTTTAAGAGATATAACTCTCATAAAGACCTCAAAGATAAATTCTTTTATCTGAATGGTCAAAAATAGAACTGACGATATGACGTCATTTTTGAGATGAAGTGACGTCATCAGATGATACAAGGTTGAGAAAATTGCTATAACTTTCCCTACATATATTGGATTGAGGTGTTCTTTGTATGGTTGGAAAGAGGATTTTAAGATCCACAACTTTCATTAAGACCTCAAAGACAAATTCTATCGTATGTATGGTAGAAAATGAAACAGACGATATGACGTCATTTTAAGACGAATGTAACGTAATTAGATGATACAAGGTTGGTAAAATTGTCATAACTTTCCCTACAGATATCGGATTGAGGTGTTCTTTGAATGGTTAGAAAGAGGACTTTAAGATCTACAACTTTTATGAAAATCTCAAAGACAAATTTTATCATATGAGGGGTAGAAAATGGGGCAGACGATATGATGTCATTTTAAGACGAATGTGACGTCATCAGATGATACAAGGTTGAGAAAATTGCCATAACTTTCCCTACAGATATCAGATTGATGTGTTCTTTAGATGGTTGGAAATAAAACCTCATGAGCTACAATTTCATGAAGACCTCGAGGACAAATTCTTTTATCTGAGGGGTAAAAATTAGAACAGACTAGATGAAATGTGACATCATCAGACGATACAAGGTTAGGAGAATTGCCATAACTTTCTCTACAGATATCGGATTGGGATGTTATTTGGATGGTTGGAAAGAGGACTTCAAGAGCTACAACTTTAATTCATACTTAAAAGATAAATTCTTTCATCTTTGGGGTCAAAAATAGAACAAACTATATGACATCATTTTAAGATGAATGTGACGTCATCAAACGATAAAAGGTTGGAAAAATTGCTATAACTTTTCCTACAAATATCGGATTAAGGTGTTCTTTAGATGGTTGGAAAGAAGATTTCAAGATATACAACTTTCATGAAGACTCAAAGGCAACTTCTATTGTATGAAGGGTAGAAAATGGAACAGACTATATGACATCATTTTAAGATGAATGTGACGTCATCAGATGATACAAGGTTGGGAAAATTGCCATAACTTTCCCTACAAATATCAGATTAAGGTGTTCTTTAGATGGTTGAAAAGAAGACCTCACGAGCTACAATCTCATGAAGACCTTGAAGTCAAAATTTTTCATCTGAGGGGTCAAAAATAGAACAGACTATATGACATCATTTTTTAGAAGAATGTGATGTCATCAGATGATACAAGGTTGAGAATATTACCATAACTATTATTACAGATATCGGATTGAGGTGTTCTTTGGATGGTTAGAAAGAAGACTTCAAGAGCTACAACTTAATGAAGACTTAGAAGACAAATTCTTTCATCTGCGGGGTCATTGACTATATGACCTCATTTTAAGAAAAATGTGACGTTATCAGATGATACAAGATTGGAAAATTTGTTATAAATTTTTTACAAATATCAGATTAAGGTGCTCTTTAGATAGTTGGAAAGAAGACTTCTAAAGCTACAACTACCATGAAGACTTCGAAGATAAGTTCTTTCATCTGTTGGGTCAAAAATAGAACAGCCTATATGACGTCATTTTAAGACAAATGTGACATTTTCAGAAGATACAAGATTGGAAAAATTGCTATAACTTTCCCTAAAGATATCAGACTAAGGTTTTCTTTAAATGGTTGGAAAGAAGACTTCACGGGCTACAACTCTCATGAAGACTCGAAGACAAATTCTTTCTTCTGTGAGGCCAAAAATAGAACAGAATATATGACATCATTTTTTAGATGAAGTGACATCATCAGAAGATATAAGGTTAAAAAATTGCCATAACTTTCCCTACAGATATCGGATGGAGCTGTTATTTGAATTGCTAGAAAGAGGACTTCAAGATCTACAACTTTTATGAGGACCTCAAAGACAAATTCTATCGTATGAAGGGTAGAAAATGGAATAGACAATATGACGTCATTTTAAGGCCAATGTGACATTATCAGATGATACAAGGTTGGAAAAATTGCAATAACTTTCCCTTCAGATATTTGATCAAGGTGTTCTTTGGATGGTTGGAAAGAAGACTTCAATATCTACAATCTTTATGAAGACCTCAAAGACAAATTCTATCGTATGAAGGGTAGAAAGTGGAACAGACTATATGACGTCATTTTAAGACAAATGTGACGTCATCGAATGATATAAGGTTAGAAAAATTGCTATAATTTTCTCTACAGATATCGAATTGCAGTGTTCTTTGGATGATTGGAAAGAAGACTTCAAGAGCTACAATGCTCAGGAAGACCAAGAAGACAAATTCTTTCATCTGAGGGATCAAAAATAGAACAGATGATATGACGTCATTTTAAGACGAATGTGAAGTCATCAAATGATATAAGGTTGAAAAAATTGCCACAACTTTCCTTACATGTATCGAATTAAGGTGTTCTATAGATGGTTGGAAAGAATACTAGAAAGAAAAAAGAAGTCACGTTAGTATTTAATTGACAGAAGGTTTCTGATTCCATCCGGAGTTATTTTGAACATTTCTCAACTATTAAGCACCAACTCAAATTTCACTGAAGCTTTGGACTTTGAAATCCTCTTTCGGCCAGGGTTAGTGGGGACAGAAGATCTGATGCCCTTCTGTTTTATTTACTACCGACAGTCTCTTCATTCTTCTTAATGATTTCCTGTTTCTTCTCTTTCTCGGAAAAGTAGAAATAGTTGGGGGATAGAACTTTTGAGATGGTTCAAGTTTTGATATTTGATTAGCTTTCACTAAACAATTATAGATCGAGTTTCTGTGTGCCAAACAAGCGTCTCGTGATAATATGATGGCCCTTGCATTTGCGTACAATCTACAAAATCTATGGCCTTTGTCGATTCTTAAATTCGATGATTTGAGGGAGTCAGAGCGATTGGTAAGAAAACTCTCAATTCCTGAAACCACTAAGAGATTTGTTTATGCTGTTCGTGATCGTGAATCTCAATCGGTGATTTACATACTATGTGCTGAGAATTTGTCCGAGAGATCCGCTGTTGATGTAGAGTGTCTTATTAGGGAAATTCGGCCTGAGGTTGTTGTGGCCCAGGTGGGAAATTTAGGGTCGAGTGAGATTCAATTAGGAATGAATGAATTGGATGATTACGGTAAGGACCCAGTTCCGACTTCTTCCTTTGGAGTGCTTAAACGATGCTTTGTTGAGAAGATTACTAAGGAAAAATATGAAAATTTGGCCGCTAAGTTTGTTCTTAGGGAAATATTTGGAACTGGGCTTTACGAACATGTCTTGGTTGCCAAGAATGTGGCGAGAGAGGTTGGTTCGTCATTTTTATTGATTGAAGCACCGGAATCTGTTGCTGCTTCTGTCACAGATGATTTTTCAAATGAGATACATGCTGGTAGCAAGGTTAATGGTGCAATTAGTGGCCTGGTTCCGAATACGGTTGGCTTGACGGTTTCATCGAGGTTGAGAACATTTTGTCTCAATGATGATGCTCAAATACGGATGGTGAAGTTTTTATCTTTGAGTATGGATGCTTCTTTGCAGAAATTGAGTCATTTGAGTTCTGTTTCTGAGGCAGAATCTAAAGAGCTCGAACCATTTGGCTCTTTTCAGGTTCCGACATTTGCCAGTTCTTTCTATCCTTTGCTTGTGGATCTACACAACATATTCAACGATTTGCCATCAATTGGGACTGCTCTAGCCTTTGCACAGAGGATGTTGCATAATGTAAGCAGGGGGGAAGCCGTGGATAGCAGGATTGTATCTCAAGTTTATGCTTTCCGAATTGCAGTTGAGGGGCTGAGGATTGCTCTTAATGAAGCTGGTCGGTTGCCAATCCCAAGGTCGCGAAAGCTTGAGAAAGCTAAGATTGAGTTCTCAAAGCTTCCAGTTCAGGATAAGGGACATGCACTCCTTGCGCAGGCCCTTAAGGGCCAGACTAAGAAGTTCAAGACTGTAGTTGCTGTAGTGCATGCCCGTGGCTTAGCAGGTCTCAGGAGACACTGGAACACCCCAGTACCTCCAGAGGTCATGGATATGATTGAGCAGCATGTCTATGAAAGTGATGGGGAAGCTTCGGACAACACATGCAAGAAGTGGCTATTTACTAACAAACCTGTGGTAGCGGTTGGTGCTGGGGCAACAGCAGTTGTAGGAGCTTCATCTCTCTGCAAAGTTGTTCCTGCATCAACATTCATGAAGGTTGCCACACTCAAAATACCTGCTTCTGTCAAGCTTATGCTGCTTCAAACCAAGAGAACGATGGGAATAGCTATGAGCAAGAGTCTTTTACCATCAGAAGTACTGGCCCCAGTCCCAGGAGTGGTAAATTCTGGAGCCAGTGCAACATCTGTCTTGAAGACGGCTGCTTCTGCTGAGAAAATCAGGATGGTCGTCCACAGCATCATAGCTTCAATGGAGAAAACTAGTTTTTCAGCAATGAGAACAGCATTTTATGAAATAATGAGAAAAAGGCGGCTACAACCTGTTGGTATCCTGCCTTGGGTAACATTTGGTTGCAGTATCACCACTTGTTCAGGTTTATTTATTTGTGGAGACGGTATTGAATGTGCAGCTGAATCATTTCCAGCAGCTCCTTCAATTGCTAGCTTGGGTCGTGGAATTCAAAGTTTGCATCAGGCATCTCAAATAGCAGGACAGAAAGATGCCAGCAGAATACAAAAATCTATAGAGCTACTGATGCAGAGACTGAGGAAAGTGAAGGCTCAGTGAGGTTACGACTCCATCTTTTGTAGACATGGTCCCCTCAGAAAGTGATTGATTTTTGATATAGGAAATTATTGTACATAAAGAGTTGAGAGAACAGGGGTTAAGTGTGGCATCACGATTGTTGCTTTTTTGTTTAGAATTGACATATTCAACTGATACAACTTCTGCTTTGATTAAGAAAAGTCTTATCCATACTATTTCATACAGGGAATATGTAGATGGCTTTGCATTTTTTGTACACTTATTGTTGCACGCTAATAATTCTGACATTTGTAAATGCTTTCTTGTTTTTATTAAGAACAATTAAGATCTTACTGAAATTGTTCATTTTTTTATTTGTCTTAAACTAATCCAAAACCTACCCTAATCAATTAAATCCAAACTTAAATCCAAGTCCTACACTAATAAGAAGTAAATAACGTCCAAGTTTACTAATTTTACACTAATAAGAAGTCCATTAGATTCAAATATACTAATTCCTACACTATTAAGGAATTACACTGATAAAGATCAACTAGAAATTAAGATTTTGCCAATTCCTACACTGATAAGGATTCAGTTAGAACTATATAGATCTGTTTCATCAAATTATGGCATCAGAAAGTGTTGACATGGGTGATGAGCAAGATATTGGCTATACAGAACAAGTATTTATGAAAGTTCAAAGTTTAAAAGTTTATCTTGAAGATTTCAAAGAGTCTTCATATCCAATTCTCTTCAAGATACGACCAAGCTCAAGAATCATCGAAATATGGGACACAGGAATAGAAATCCGAACCCAACTCAAAGGAGAATCTATACAGCTTACACAAGACGAGTTGGTTTCCAAGGAGAGCTTAGCGCATGTGTTACTGTCGACTGAGGCAGTGGCTTCTGTACTGAGCACAAAAGAAGTGCACGAGTTTGTGGACAGGTTCGTAGAAAAAACAAGCAAGTTATTACCTGAGAAAGCTTTGAATGATAATGAGAAGTGCATCAGTAGTGAGAAAATCAGCAAGTTAGTTTTCTATATGAATTTTCTTGTGGTGAGGAGATATTGCCACAAAGAAAAACGCGTTGATCCTGTGTGTTGGTTAGACATAGAAAGATTAGAGAAAGTGGTTGTAGATGAAAAACAAGATGATATGTGCAGCATCTGTTTAGGTAAGATTAAAGTTGGAGGGAGAGTGACTCGCATGCCATGCAAGCATATGTTTCACGATAACTGCATTGTACTGTGGCTCACCCTCAAGCATCGTTGCCCTCTTTGCCGCTTTGAGATGCCTTGTTTACCAAGTTCATCGTCTTTTCACTAATTCAAATGACTGATTCAATGATAAGTCATCCAAATTACCCTTTTTTGATTATGAAAGAGATCTTGATGTAAAGCTGTTGATGATAATCATATCAGAACATTTATTTAGAAATACCTGTGAATGAATCCTCTTTATTAGAATTTAACTATTGCATTACATAACTATTGCTGTATGTAAAGGTCATAGGATCTAGTTAGAGTTAAAGAAACAATCTTTTTGTAAAATACAAATTAATGACCCTTCTTCAACTTTCATAAAGTAAGAAGCTTTGTACAGTAGGGTTTGCCCTTAGAATACTCTGCATAGTTACCTAGTCAAGTTCTCAAAGCTACGTCTATCTTCTACAGGCCAACTTAATTAAAAGGCCTTGATCAAATTTAACATGTTTGAATTAAGTTTATTAGTATACAAACTAATTTATGAATTAACTAATTAATTTAAGATTTATTGGATTTAATTTCAAAATTACATTTACCTTAAATGGTTATATTACTCCTAAAATATTTCAAAGAAAAGTTAATTTTACTTTAGATATGATTATATTATTTAGAATGATTATTACTATTAAATAAAAAGTTTTATTTTATTTCAATTATTTATGATATTGATGGAGGGTGAGGCTTAGAGCAACTTTACTGGTTGCTTCTTTGTGACCTTAAGGTCATAGGTTTAAGTAAAGGGAAGGTTGTAGTTATGATATTGATAATTTTGAAATAAATTTTATTTTTCCAACTTTACTTTTTTAGAATTTGTGAATCTTCAAAATATAAAAAAACCTAAAAAACAAATAGATAAAATTTGATATGTCTGTTTACAATAAGTTTCTTTTTGCTCATTAAATTGTTTGTAAAAATTACTCACGCTACAAGAAAATTAATAATTAGCGATAGAAAATTACTAGCAAAAACAAAGTCGTAGCAAATTACTAATAAAAAATCATACTCTGTCGATAAAATTATCAAGAAAATTTTTATTTTGCGACGAAAAAAATATCTTTGATAGATATAGAGGGAATTTATATCAACAAATTTTTTTACGAAATATTGCGGCAGTAAAAAAGTTTAGAGGTAAACATCATCGTTTACTTTGACTTCAACGATTTTAATAAAATGAAAACGACATCATTTGGTGTTAACCTAAAACTACCAAAACGCCTTGCCCCCTTCCCTCTTCTCCACCGATCGCAGCTAATTTTTCTCTCTGTCCAACCGCGCGTCCTTGTCATCCGACCATGCGTCCTAATCGTGCCACCATCCTCGATGTCCTAGCATCTTCATCTATGGCACTACCGAAGCCCCCCTCCTATGTCTCTTATGCCACCGTGCGTCCTCGTAGTTCTCGTCGCATCCACTTCAGGTACTATATAATCGTCTCTCATGCCACCACGCCTCGTTGTAGTGGTGGTTCTATAAATGTATAATCGTAGGTCAAGACTAACAAGGTTCATTACTTCTCTTTGATTCATCTCTCATTATCTTTGAAGGTAGGTTAAATGTATACCAAAATTATGAAGCTACGATCACTTAAAAGTAATGGATAGTGGTTGTGATACGAGGATATGCATCTTTAACCAGAAATGGCTAAAACAAAATTCCATGCTCTGAAAAGAAATGGAGATGATATTTTGTAAGAAAGCAAAAGATGCTAATATTATATGAAGAAATTATGTAGTGAACGTGGAGAGATGTGAGTATAATTTATATTTAAGTGATTAACTTTTTTTAATTAAATGTCTAAATTTTAAGAAGTTGAATAATTTAGTTTAAAAGGTTGTTAGTCGTTAATATTTTGTTGATGCTATTGATGATATATGTAAAATTTGACATTTAAAAACAATAAAACCTTGCATAAAATTATTGATATCAGTAAAAGTAATAAACTAGGTGAGGACTCTGAAAACGTAGGTAAAGTGTGTCGATTGGTCATTTTACGTTTAATCTTTTATTTTCATGTCCAAACTAGAATGTTTTTGCGAAACTATATCCTTAAGGATTTAACGATGGTAACGATATTCTTCTTAAAATTTGTCATATTCTATCGTCTTGAAATATAAAATAATATATATTACAAAATAACTTTTGTTTAAGTAAAAATCAATATCATAATTAATAGCATAATAATAAAGGTTGATTTATATTATAACAATTTTAAAAATTGATTATTGAACTCCATCTAAATAAAATTTATTCTATAAATATATCAAATTCTAAAAAATTAATTTAGAAATATTGAAACATTTTTAACTTATTTAATTTTTTAAAAGATTCAAGTATTTTAAAAGAGGATAATTCATTTATCTAGTATTTTTTATGTAAGTGTATTTAAAATATTTTAATTAATTTGTTACTCTTTTTTAAAATAATTTTATAAATCAAAATTATATTTCGACAAAAATAGATGATACAATAAATAAAATATAAATGCTTTTTAAATTAATTATTATCTTTTTATAGAAAAAAATTTAACTGATAAATTATAAATTAAAAATATTTTAAACTTAACTATAAATTTTAAATGATTGATAGTTACAGAAGACGCTTTGGTAACAGCCGTGTACCGTTAGCCTTTCCACCGGCCCATTACCTGTCTTAAAACACAAACCATACCGAGACGACAAGATGCGAACCGTTCCATAGTTCCGAAGATGTCCTGAAGTTCTTTGTCGGTTACGCAAGCAAAGATGATTTGAAAGGAATTTATTCTATAAAGGGAAGGAGGATTATGCATTTCACCAACTGGATTTCGCTTGTTTTTATTGCTCTTGCAGTCTTCTTCTATTTCTACTCTTCTTCTCCTTTCTTTGGAAACAACATGGCTGAAGAAACTCCCAAGTCCATCTATGACTTCACTGTCAAGGTGTGTATGCTTATAGCTGATTATGAACTTGGTTCTTCATTCTATTTTCATTGCAATCTCGCTTTATCTGCAAGCAGTCAATTTTAAAATGGTGTGAGTTTTTATTATGGAGATCAATGATGTTCTATTAATTGATGGAGGAGACTATTTTTTGGCTTCTCACTTTATCAAATAATTTCCTTTTCTTTTTGGTCTTTCTTTTCTTCATTTTGATTGCTATGTTTTACTTCTGCAAGATAGAATATGTTATTCTATTGCACTTGCAAGTTATTGAAGAAGCATGCTGTTCAGGGAGAAAACATAATAGTGTTTAGAACTGTGAAGGCTTTTTTCCCCTGTTCCTATCATTTCTTTTCCGGTCATTTTCTGTTTCCACATTTTACATTCAAGTTATCGCCGACTTGGTTCTATGAGTTCTATCTTCATGAATTCTGTTTTTTTTTTTTAATTTTTTTATGTAATTAGAATGAATTATGATCTTGATTGCAGGATATCCGTGGAAACGATGTGAATCTGGGTGACTACCGTGGAAAGGTTCTTCTAATTGTGAATGTTGCTTCCAAATGGTAAATCCTTCTTCATCCTATCTATGTTTGACTTTCTTGACCAATCTGCCTCTGTATTTTTGCATTTCACTGTTTTCTTCATTTGAATAACTGCGAAAGAGCTCTTGTAAGACTGATTTGATCTTGTCACTACCATTAACAGCTTAAAGATGGTTAGAAACTAACCGCTTTTCTTTTTCACAAAAGGGATTATTAAGTTTAAAGATCATATTAATGGAACTGAAAGATTAAGTGAAATTCGAGCTTTTATATCCAGTTTAGTTTCTGTACAAACCAGTAGCTATGTCTAATTTATACATATTTGTCAGTCAACTGACTGTACAAGGAAATTGAGTAAACATGGTAAGTGAATAGCTGTCATTCTATAATTCAAGATGTACGTTGGCAGCAATTGTGGGGTGAGATATTTGCCATTATGAGATTGGTTGTTTAGATATTTTCGTGTTAACAGGAACCTGCGAACTTTCTATTTCCCTGGTAAAACTTATACGTCTGATACAGTACTACTAAAGCCAAGTGGAAAGACAGGAAACTGTGATCTCATAGTGGATCTTCATATTCTATGGCTTGAAAAAATTCCCCATGTCCGGTCTTCAATGTACCAAAAATGATTCCCTTTTCCCTGAATTATGCTTCCTGTTGGTTCTCACGGACAAATTATCAGATCATTTTTAGCATATTTTTGTATTTCTTTTTGTACATAAATTTATATCATTTTGAGTTGGCTAGAAGTTCCAAATTGTTCTTCTGATAATTATCTAGATGTCTCATGATGGTAAATGTTTTTTTTCTGCACTCTCTTGCTAACAATTGGACCTACCTAGATGATGCACATCTGTACTAGTTATTTTCACTAGTATTGAATTATGTCTATCATTTTTCAGCGGCCTAACGTCATCAAACTACAAGGAATTGAATGTTCTGTACGAGAAGTACAAAAATCAAGGTTGTTCTCTCGTTCACAGGGACGACAATCACGCTTACTTGTGTCATTTATGGACATGCATCAACTTTTCAAGAAAACATCAAACTTTTGGAAAATGCTTTTGTGGTTCACTAATATTCCATTGGCAACCTGAATTTAAAACTAGTTTAGAATTGCATTTGAAAAACTGTACACTGGTTTTGGAAAGATGAAGATGGTAGCTGTCTAAGTTTCTAGACTTGAAATCGCATTCTTGTCAGTGAATTTTGTGTTACCACTGTATGGCAGTTTTCGCGTTTCAGCGAGTAAAAGCAATTCTTATTCATTCTATTGCGAATGCAATAAAAAATGAAAATGAAGAGTGAAATAAAAGTTTGTTTGGTAGTTTCTTACAGTTTTGAAGTTTGTAATCCTACATCCTGTCATTCTGGCAGGATTTGAGATCTTGGCATTTCCTTGCAACCAATTTGCTGGACAAGAATCAGGAACCAATAAGGAGATTCAAGAAGTTGCATGCACAACGTTCAAAGCTGAATTTCCAATATTTGATAAGGTAAAGTCATATTGTTTGCCACATATAAGAAATGTATTTCCTTCCTATTTCATTATTGTGGGAATGTTCCCAAAGACTCTTGATTTAACCTTTCAAGCAAGCTATTTTGTTCAGCAATTGTGACTGTTATTCATGCACAAGTAATAGAATTGGCTATCCGCTTGTATAGGCCATATGTCTAGGAACTCTTCATAAAGAAACAAATTCACTGATTTCCTCTGCTCGGTTATGCATATTTCCATTGTTTACTAGCTCTGTGGCCTGCCGCATCATTCTCTGTTATGGAAGTGTGGTCATTATGTTTTTATCTGATTATTGTAGGTTGACGTGAATGGGAAGAATGCTGCACCTCTTTACCAGTTCCTAAAATCGCAAAAGGGTGGATACTTTATAGATGCCATCAAATGGAATTTCACAAAATTTGTGGTGAACAGAGAAGGGAAGGTGGTGGAAAGATATAGTCCTACTACATCTCCCCTTAAAATTGAGGTTTGGAAATCCTTTTCTTTGAAAATGGTTCCTCTAATTGGTATTCGTTCTCTTCATTTTTTTATGGCTTTCTACAGAAGGACATACAAAGCCTGGTGGCAAGTGCTTAGGACCAAATAAAGGGATTATCTGTGATGGTGAAACAGCTTAATACAGTGAATGTTGGTGGCTTTCAATTATTATTTAAATTTAATTCTTCGTTAATCAACGAGGAAATCTTTACCGTTGTACTCAGTAAGATGGCATCTGTAATGATTTGAGAATGGTACAACTACATATGCATCTTCTTGTTATACTTGTGCAGTTCCATTTCGTTTTCTGCTTTATATGAGGACATTCTGCATTTCCCTTCAGAGTTTCTGTAGATATGGAGCAATTAGTACTGCTAAATTTTTACTGATTGGAAAGCAAGAAAATAGAGAAGAGAGAAGGAAAAATCAGACTTATTTTTAACAGGAAAATTATAGTTGGTTTAATATGTATCTTGTTTGTAAATCATACAGAAGTAATGGACTGTAGATTTATAGATTGAACAGAAAAAGGAAGATGGGACTAAAATCTTCAAAACATTTACGGCATGCGTCCTATGGAAAATGTTACGAATCTTGGACCCTTATGGTAAATTGTCTGTAAGCAATTTGTCCAATGTATTGTAAAACTTTAAATGGTCTAGAAAATGGAGAATAAAGTTTCCAGTTCTCCCAATGTTGCACACTAATTTGACGATAAGGTTTCAGCTTAACGTAAACTCAGTCATTGATTGCAAAGACATGGTCAGAGTGTTTTTATCCCTTAATTGATTCATATGATTCTGAGCATGAGTACTATGAAATTTGATTAACTGAAGAGCAGCCTCGTGATTCTTCAAGGTTTGATTCACCACCAACCCCTATAATCACCGGTTTGATAAGGAATATGAACTCAAGGAACAAAACCATACAAGGCCTCAAAAAGGGGAGCAATAAAGGGTGGCAAGGAATGTAGTATTGTACCATGATTTTGCCAAGGGAAGTCATGTGCTCCATTATTGAGAACAATCACCCGCCAAGCAACGCAAACACGTCTCTCAAGTTTTGATTGAGCATCTCCGTCATATTTCGGCGAGCCTTCTATGAAATCCATATTGACATCAATCTAAACCTGACGAGGGAGGCCAAAGTTTGATATTTATTTCGTTGGCAAACACCGCTATGCCTCAGGCAGATTCTCACAAAATCTTGAATGGTGCTCATCTGTGACAGTGGAGCTCTGGGGTGTTTTTATCAGGCTTACGCTTGTGTAGAATTTGGACTTTCGACGGATTAAACTTGAAATAGATTTTAAAGCGGTGTTTGATATCCTCTCTTCTTTATACCGCCGATCTAGGACTCTGAATCCTATTGTTTGGAGTGTCAACAAGTTATTCGTCAGGAATTGGACTGTTATTCATCTATATATTTATTGAGAGAGCAACAAATGCGCCAACTGGCTAGTGCACTATGCTGGTCATTTTGCCGTAGGAGTCACTTATTTTGATACCACACTTATTAGGTGTCACTTTATCCTATTAAAGGATTTTGTCGAGAATATGTTTCCCCAAAGTTGTTGTGTAATTTATTCCTGTAGTCTCCCCTCAAAAAATAAACATCACACTGCCTGGTAAGTTTTCTGATGTGAGTTTGCATCTTTTTCAGCACAGCAACTGCTTATTCCTCCAATTGGTTACATAGGTTGCATAAGAATATTGAAATAGTAACTCAACTTTTTGGCTTTTTCGTACACCGTGGATTAAACTTCTTCACAAGTTACTCAAATTTTGGCATTGAACCCTTCAAAAACTAATTCACCGAATGCATTCCCACCTTCACATCAGTCAGTGTTCGATCCAACTTAACGAAGACCTTTACCATCAAAGGTTGCAACTTCATTTTACTAAATTGACCCATTAAGGTGCAACTCAAGTACCCTCTTGTCGTCTTCCATCATTCTTAGATTCTCATACGTAACTGCAGAATCATTTTCTTCAACTCCTTGATTGTTTTTTCATACTTAGTTTTCATTTCTTATTTATGATTTTTCATATTTTCTTCTGGTCGTCGTACATCCTGAGACGTGGTCTCCTCCGCCCATTTTTTTATAGCTCAATCACAATTCTTACTGAAAATGCTACTGACACCAATTTGATACAAGAACAGCTGAAACTTAATTAGGATTATGTGTTTTAAGAAATTTTAATTGATTGAAATGGAGAAGGAGAGATAGAAGTGATTGAAATGGTCGTCGTACATTCATCATTATTGACTTTACAGCCCGATGTCGTCTCGTCTTCTACATCTCACTACGGAGATGTATCACAGCCAGGGTAATCCTGCATGATCTAACCAATAACACAAGAAAGGAATATAACAACAAAGTGGGCATCAGTAAGATTGCAGGATCTGACAGATTATCATCAAAACCACCTCATAATAATGGTTGCAGAAATGAACAAATGAAATTAGTGTTTTCATTCATGAAAATGACCTCCTAATGAATACAGATGCCGCAAGCAAAGGACATTGACTAATTCTCTATTTCAGCCTATGGTGTGAGAGAACGGCGCATCAAAGACAAATGAGAATTGACGCCAAAGGTTTGATCCGGTACTAATCGGCCATTAAATCCGACATCAATCACGTACACTAAAAATAGGTACATAAAGTTCGTTGAAGTAAAACCTTAAATCTTCATTTTTATGGAAAAAAAGATCAAAATATAAAGTAAAAATTTGTCCTACGTAGTAGAAGAAAAAGAGGAAAGAAAACTAATATATAAATCTAATGGGTTATCCTACTTATCATCAATTAACTTTAGGGTGAAACTTTACTTAAATTTATATGTGCTCTAACTTTCTTTATCGTGTGATCCGTAGGCTTACATTAAATTCTAACATGATGTCAGAGATGGTATCAGAGCATTTTACTCTTATGTTAGTCGTTAACACCTCAAAATAATAGATTATGCCACGTGTTAAGCTTTAAATTAACCTCACAAGTGAGGAGGGTGTGTTAAAATGTAAAGTGAGTTTATTTTATATTAAAAAATGAGAGAAAAAAGACTAACATATAAGTCTAGTGGACTATTCTACCTATCACCAACTAAATTTAAAATAAAACTTCACTTAAACTTATACGTGGTATAATTTTCCTTCTCATGTAGCCTGTAAGCTCGTGTTAAATTCTAACAGATATCATCTATTACATCCATTCATTCAATAAAATAAAATGGTTAGAAAATGATAATGTTGTTTTATGTTTTTCAACCCCGAGGACAAGCCATAAAGGCAAGTGATTCGATGTATAATGTCCACGATCACATGGAGCACTCCAATAAACTAATATTGTCACCGTCTACTTATCCTACGTCTATGTCGTGAATAAATTAAATCAACGTGCCTTGATCCAATATTATACCTGATCTAATCAATTCATTCGTCAGCTTAGTATTTCCATGAGACTCTCAACATGTAGCAATCAATCCACAATCAGGTGCTTGTATAACAGATGAAGAATTAAATTTATGTCATCAGTTCATTAACCTGCCATCTGACCTTAGACTCGTGCTACCTTATGAGCAACTCCTACTTTGCATTTCTTGTCAGATCAGACAAACCCACGATCTCTTAAGTCGCTAATAATTAGGATCACATATTCACTCACTTTGTAAGGCTTTAATGATTATTTAAGATGGAAGTCCGTAAGCCAATGCCTTATTTCTTCCGACTTGAATCATCATAGAAATTCTGATATGGTCCATAAGTTCCATTACTAAATCACAGTCACAGACAAACAAGAACAATCCACCAATTTGCCAAAATCCCAACAAACTCACATAGCAAAACTCGTATCTCTAACTATTGAGGTTAAGTTCATAAGCTATTCAAACCAAGAACTTGGAGACAGACCGGACAACATTGTACACATCAAAGTCCGACATCGCGCTTCACTGTCTCCTTCACTTCTTTCACCACTTCCCTCCTCCCCTGGCTCCCTTTCCATACTAGCATGATGGGGTAGTTTATCGATCCAATAATAGGTAAACACAAGTCTGTTGTTAGCATGAGTGAACATTGTCAGTGTAAGGGCAACACATCAATCATGCTGGGATCAACCAACTTGTGAAACGACAATTAACCAACGGCTCAACCCGGTTAGATTAGTTACCTCAGCAAATGCAGAGGTCCGAAAGCATTTGATAAAGGCTCTCACCACTGCGTGAAAAATAAGAGCTCAGGTTGTGATGTAAATAGACATATCCAACACATGGAAGGAACTGTCCAAAGAATAACTTCTATTCACAGGTTCGGTTATCCTGAACCTGATGGAATACATATTATTATATCAATATACATAGCCTTCTTGATTTAAGCCAGTTTCAGGTAATCTCAAACCTGAAACATTTGACTTCTTTAAACTTTCATTGAATAGGCACTGCCGCCTGTTCACATTTAAAGAATAGCAGAAATTTAATTCGTACAAACAGGTCCAGCTGATCAGCCCGGCCAAGCACAATATAGGCTTGAAGCTCGAGGCTATTGATTTTCCTTCGCCAAGGATCATATCCCTTGTTCATAAACAAATCTTCTACTTTTCCTCAGCTGCATAGTTTAACTGTGCAGGCCACTGCCTGCGCCCAATATTTGAGCCTAGCTTTAACATCTTCAGGATGATCACCTGATTAAAAAACACAAGGAACATGTGAGTGACAATCAGCTGAATGGTATATTTGTCAGGGTCAACAATGAATGTAAGCGAATAAAGTCTATTGTTGTCACTACACTATTCTCAACGATCACAAAACATCTTGGATGATAATTTTCACATCGAGCAAAGCTACTTGGTCTGAGAATGCACATAAAAAGTTCTTACCATAAGTGGCTGGGCTTACATCCCAGATCATATGAATTAACTCACCACATAGTGCACAGAATAGCTGAGAATGCACAAAACAACAAGAACAGACAAAAGCATTTGGCAATGGCCAAAATTCTAGGATCATAACTAAAATCACAGGTTAAGGTCATCCGATATTAGTAGGATCATATTTCAGGATCTAAATCTATATGTTCAGCAAACAACTTTAATCCCTATTATTTTGAGGTCATATCAAATATTCAGAGTTTGCCTAGATTCAAACAAAATCATTAACCATAAGCCGATATTTGGCATAAAATTATCTCAACAACCAGAACAACAACAAGATAACTCCAATAATCAAAGGCCAAATAACAAGAAAACAGACCAACTATAAACAGTTGGCTGATGGCTCACCAGGACTTGAGATCTTCCAATTGGCAAAAGGACTCGAAGCCGTCTCACGCACAGCAGTAGAGTTTCTATCAGGGGACTTATTGTGCTCATCGAGGAACTTCTGGCTCATGGAGTAACAAAGCTCAAGAGCTGGAAGAGTATTACATAGCTCAGGAATTTCATCGAAACTGAACCCAAACCCAAGGTCCAAACACCCTTTGAGCTCATCGAGATCATCATCAGTCAAGCTCTTGGTTCTCTTCAAATCATCGTCACTGCTGTTGCTGCTATCACTTGCCACCTCCACATACCCTTCAAGCAAGACCTGGTTTTTCTTCTTCTTCTTCACCATGGCCTGTGAAAGGCTCTTGCTTTTTTTGATAATGGGCTTGCTTGGGTTCATTTTTGTCCATATATCGTCAGCTTCAGGGTACAAAGATTCACCATTTGCATATGTTTGAGAAGATGGAGCTTCAGTTTCAACTCCTCGTTGGACGAGGGTTGCTGAAGACACCCATGCTTCATGTTCACAATAACTACTTGCCATGTCTCTTTTTTTCTCTCTGCAGTTTGTTGTCTCTATCTAACTAAACGTGCTGGTCTGACGACTCTGGGAGATTGAGAGGTGGAGATACCGGGCTTATAAAGCTGCACCATATGAACAGATCAGACCGACTTTTCTTTCATCTTATTATTTTAATTCGGTGGAAAATCACGATGATGGATGTGCATGTATGTATGCATGTGAAAACATACATACATATCATATCATGTATTGTAATGGGACGAATTGGCAGATGGGACAGCTATAAGTAGGTCGATCAAGACAAAAGAAGCCGAAAGAGGACCAGTAAGGAGGCTACTAATTGCGGGGCCCACCATGTGTCTAAATGATTTCCTTTCTGATTTGATTTTGATTTTTTTTATTGGTCTACTCTTAGTTGTATAATAAATAGTTTATTTAAAATATATAAATAATTTATTTTCAATAAACCATTTAATAGTGAATTAGTTTCAAATTAAGTCGATTTAAATAATATTTACAATTTCAATTTATCTTTAATTTTAATTTTAAGTTATCATCTTTCCCAAAATTAGAGTTATCATAAAATACTTAAAATTTAAATATTGGTTACAGACTCAAAAAAGCATTTGTAATTTAACGAGCGTTGTTATCGTCATCATCATTACATTCAGTCTGAAATTTTGTAGTGAGCAGAATTTAAGGAGGTCTAATAGTACACAACCTTGTCTCTATATAATAGAGAGATTATTTCTGATAGACTCACATATAAATGTGACATGCACAATAATAATGCAGAAAACAGAAGAAAGAAGTGAAAATAGTAATACAACAAAAACTAAATACTAGAAAATTCAATAAATAATTAAAGAGTATTAAAAGAAAATATTTAATCTTTTTAATTTATTTTTAAAAATATTTTTGTTATTTAAAAATCATATGATATTAATATATTTTGAACATTAGGAATTTGAAGAAATATGCTTATTCTTTTTAATTAAATATGTTATTATTTCTCCGTACCATTGGTTACCGGTGATCACAGGGACTACGTATGACATGTTTGATCGCTTTCTAGGACGGAAAAAAAAAACGAAATTCCACGTTCATACTTGTGGCATGTCTACGTACTATAATACAATACTGTGATATGTTCGGTCTTCGTGACTTTGGTTTGGTTACGTATAAATATCTCCATGCACACCGACCAACCGCGGAAGCTTTTCCAAGATGCGATTAATCAATTCACACTACTCGGAAGTGTGGAAACAATTAGCTCCGATTTATCGTTAGGAATTTGAACATGGATAAAACATGTATACGCAAAGTTTGAAGATGAGAACGGTCCCAACTGAGCTTTAATGTCTACAAGACAAATTCGCAGGTAAATTGAGAGAATTCTGTCGTTTCCCTTTAGCCTTACGGTGCCGACGAATCAAGTTTGTAACTTTGTGATAGTGAAAATTACAAAGGGAATACTCCTTATATTGATGACCCTTTTCTAACCTTTGCAAAGCAGAAAATCTTGTACAATCGAAATACGTTAACTTTAGTATCCAAACTTAGTGAAGAGCTATGTGCAACAAAAGTAAAGTTTTATTAAGAAAGTATATCCAATAAGTAAAGAATAATAGAAACAAATAACAATAACTAAAAAAAATTAATAAGGTCAAGTTAATTTAGTGTGTTTACATCCTTAAAAGTAAGAATTTTTATTTTCTTTCAATTGAATCTCTCTATAAAAATTACAGAGTTTTTTACTATTATAAAATTATATTTACAACAAATATGTCGATATATGTAAACTTTAGCTAGTTTACACTAAATATATTAATATGTGAACTCCAATGAATACATTTTTGTGTAGCTTAACCCTTTCTAATTAAGCCTAAAATAACTCAAGCATGACTATAATAATTTTTAGAATCCTTATAGAATTTATAATTCACTAAAAGAGGGGTGAGCATTCAGATAATTCGTGCCGAAATTTCACTGTTCGGGCCCGGCCCGAATTACCCGAATTTTTTTCATCTTACCCGGCCCGAACCTGAACTTTTTCTTACCCGAGCTTACCCGATCCAAATTACCTGAAATTTTGTTCGGCTTTACCCGAATTATCCGAAGTTGTTTTTTTAATAATTTTTTTAAAAAACCCGAAATTTTGTATTTTTATAACCTAATTTGAGTAATTGGACCGGCCCGAAATTTTTTAAAGTTAACCCACCCCGGCCCGAAAATAATTCGGGTAATACCTGAATTACTTGAATTATCCAAAATTTGAAATTTTTTTACCCGAATTAATTCGAGCTGAGCCGAATAATCGAACCGACCCGAATAGTACTCACTCCTATTTAGGCAATCCGTCACGAACATGTCCTGGGACACAGTTAAGTAATATGATGTATAACTCACTGTATCTATCCACATATGACACAGGCTCGACATGTCTGTGTCCTTAAAAAAGTCTTCTGTTACACTGACATGTTCATAACTTTATCTCTGCATTTTAGAAGAGTATGCCTTAACAAACGACCGTGTGCAAACCCATGTTAGATATCCAAGAAACATCTGTGTTTTTTCCCCCCCTTAAAACATGTCAAGATTGTATACTCGTATGTATGATCATACATAACAACCTCCACTTTAACAATTATACTCTACATAGCTTTGGTTTTAGCATCGTTTAACACTTTGAGATAATAACCAAATTTAATTAGGAAAGGCTTAATCAGGAAGGAATGAAAAGTGAGTGGTAGGTTATTAATTATTATTATAGAGACAATAATTTGATATCTTACTTTTGGAGAATCCTCCGTACCCTCTATTTAAGGTGTTTGGTTTATAGGTTTAAAAAGAAATTAATGAGTATAGAATGAAAAGTGTTTAGTTGATTATCATTATAGAGATAATGGTTTGATATCTCACTTTTGGAAATCCTCTATACCTTCCATTTAGTAGAAGAATGAAACTCATTATTTAATAGTAATTCTTTTTTAAAAATATTTTTAATACTAATTAATTAAATACAATTAATTAATTGAAATATAATTAATTAATTAAAATTTTATTTATTTATTTATTAAAATATTATAATTTTTACAAACCAACCATTATCAATGGTAATGGTAATCATTAATTCATCTTAACCAATCATCATAATTATAATGATAATATCTATTCTCATTCCTTACTATATTCATTCTTATTTTTATTACTATTCTCCTGTGCTAACTAACTGCCCC
>JANVCL010000001.1:18508344-18534309 GCA_026546855.1 Erythroxylum incrassatum
ATTCAAGTTTACTCAAGAATCTCATAATCATCAAAAACCAAAATTAATAACCACTCTTCGTCAACTTACTACATTTACTACCTTAATCTTGTATAAATCATTTCAAATTCAAGAATTCCTTTCTTTGCACAAGAATAAATCACCACCAATTTCTCATTTAATTTCATTTAATAATTCTAACTTCCAAAAAAAAATTCGGGGTCTAACACTTCATTTGCTTGAATTTCCACTCTCCATCCATATCTACCATTGCCTGCAGGGAAGAAGGCTCTATGTACTCCTCAATCACCCATTCTTCCTCCATTTCTTAAGTTGCATCAAAGAAATTTTTGTTCCCTTATACCAAATACAACTATAGTTGTTTCTTCTCGCACTTGTGACTTAGAATATATTTTTTGTCACACCAAAAATAGAGTCTTTAGTTCTTTATTTGTCAAACTCTTTATTGCTAACATGTCTACACATCTTATTATTAAATCTAAGTTAGTGGGTAGGGAGCAATCCATCTACTAGAGAGTTTCCTTGTTTGTACCTTGATGGATTCTCGAAATAGAGTTGTTGTTTTCCCCTCCGCTTGGCGTCTTTAATTTCCCCCTAAATGAAGTTGCACCACTCTTCATCAACATCATGACTTTTTATCTTTGTACTAACACATATGCCTATTGTACTAAAATTGGCTCCAACATCTTAACTGTTTAACTCCATCTTAGGTTTAAGACCCTCGAGTAATAACCTAATCAAGTGATCTTCTGGTAGAGACAACACGTTTGAATAAGGGTCGAACTGAGCAGAATATTACTGAATAGTGTTCGATTAATTTAATAATCACAAAGGTGTGACCCATATTACTTGGATTGATTTTAATATAAGGTGGCTCAAGATAATGGTTATTGGGTTTGTAAAGAATATTAGAATCACTAGGTTTTATTATAATTAAAGAACCCTTTCCTTTTACTTCATTCAAGTTAATAGTTACCAAAAGAGAAACGTACATTCTTGCACCATCGTAAAAGAACAAAGAAAAGCAGAAGGAGAGAGTGGACAAATCTTATACCTAGAGAAGATGTTTGCAACCAAAGGATCAAAGATTTATTATTGAAGACACATATTAAACATGAATCAAGGTTAGTATTTCTTTCTCTCTATATTATAGTATGAATCATATTGAATGGTTTAATCAATTGTGTTATAGATGATCTTGGGAGAATTCTAGACTTGAAATATTGTTTAGAATATTAAAGATTAAATTTACATATGGTATCAAAGCATGATTACGAAACTTTGATCTGCATTAAAGTTAACCCTAGGATTCATGATAGCAATTAATATTGCTTAAGGTTATAGAATTCTCTCAATCTTGAGAAACTGAACGAATAAAAAGAACCCAACACCCCTGCAAAAACTGTTATAGGTTAGAAATAACGTATCTAGCCTCTGTTGTAAAGAAAAAGGTCTTTGGGTTATCGAGAGAAGGTTAACATGATTGTGAGAATTTGGATTTGTGGTTGCCTGAAATTTTCAATTTGTAAAGGTCAATGTTTGTTTTAATAACAGACCAAGTTTTGACAGAATTATTGATACCTATCCATTCGATGAGTGCACATAACAAAAAGCTAGAAATTTATTATTGCCACGCACACTAGTTTGCTTTAATGATCACCCTCTTATCACCAAGGTCTTAGTTGATCCTTTTGATGTTCACTTCTATTAATTTAAGAAAAAAGCCCACCATCAAAGGCTTTCTATTTGTGTTTGCATTTATTGTTTACTACAATTTTCATAAATTCTGGAAAACAAAAGGTTAAAGAAAAGTCAATTATCTTATATTTCATATGGCCTAACATTGAAAAGCTTTAGGTTTGTAGTTGTAAAGAATAAACTGTTTGGATTAAAAGATCTAAAAAACATGATTCCATGTAAGTGGAGCCTACCATGGAAGGCTTCAAATGTTGTAAAGCATAACAGTCAAACTCATTTGTGAGTTTCATGGGTTGAGGGCTGATGTTTCTTAGGTTCCACCTATTCTATCTTTTATGTTCATGTAATAGGAGAGAATAGATAGAGAGAGATGACATTGTAAGGAAATGCTTATGTATGAGTATGACAAAGTGTTGAGACTTATTCTTAAGTCTTTATTGTGTGTTTTTATATCGCATGCACATGCCTTCTCCAAGATGCATTTACTTGTGGACCTCTTGATAGTCCTTAATTTTTTTTAAACTTTACAAAATGATTTTAGGGTTGAAACATGTGGACATTTTATGTTGAAAAGTCAAAAAGGGTGAATATGCATGCTACCAATTACGTTTTGGTCTTGGTAATAAATGAATATGCATGTTAAAGCTTGTTAATTTTGGAATTTACATAATAATCTTTCAACAGTATAGTAAATTTTCAAATTTATTCATACTTAATTAAATGTTTACTATATAGAAAGCTTTTTAGTCACCAAAGTTACTTTACTTGAAAAGATATTTAAACATTTAATTATGCTTTCTTTTAATTGTTCATATTATATGATGCTAATAAATGACATAAAAGAAGAACAGAATAATTGAGATTATTAATTATAATACCAGGAGATCACCCAAAGGTATATCATTGCTTATAATTAATAACATTAAAGAGATTTATCAACATATTTGGTAAATATGTTTGTATATCCAAAGATAACGTGTATACTAACTTAAGTATGATTGACTGTCTATTAAAGTATGGATATATATATTGTTAGCATTATTATGGATTAAGGATATGTATTTAAGTATTACCCAAAGGTGAACTTATATATATATATATTAAAGTTTATTATTGTCTAAATCTATTAATTGTACTCAAAGCATTAATATATATTTGTTAGTTATGGGCAATGGTGTAATCAAGTTCAATGGGCTAAACTATGTCGATTGGTCTGAGCAAATCCAATTTCAGTTGGGTATTATGGATAAGGACTTGAGATTAGTTGTTGAGAAGCTTGCAACCATTACTGAGACTAGTACACAAATCAAAAAGACATATTTTGAGGCTTGGGAAAATCTAATTGGTCGATTTTAAACTTGATGCGGATGAAAATGGCTGAAAATGTTAAGTCATCAATGCCCAATACGAACAATGCAAAGGAATTCATGATGAAAATCAATGAATACTCGGAATTAGACATAGTTGACAAGTCTATTATAGGAAACTTGAAGAGTGAATTGACGACCAAGAAGTTTTATTATTCTCGACCTATCTATGATCATGTAACAAGCATGTCAAATCTGGCTACAAAACTGAAATCAATGGCCATAGATGTGAATGAATCCTTCCTAGTACTGTTCATCATCAACTCACTTCCTCCTAAATTTGGTCAGTTTCAAGTGAATAACAACACTCTTAAGGAGAAATAGAACTTTTAAGAAATCAAGGCCATGTTGCTATAAAAGGAAGGGAGATTAAAGAAAATGAAGGAACAATCGGTTCATCTTATAGTACACAATGAAGCTAGTAACAGAAAGGAAAATCTAGGAAAGAAGAACAAGAAGGACAAAGCCCCAATGAAGGTTAATGAGGGCCAAATACATAATGAGCAACGTTGTTTCTTCTATAAGAAAGCTGGTCACCTCAAGAAAGATTACCCTAAGAGAAAGGATTGGTTCAAAAATAAAGGTAGGTACTATGTTTCATTATGTTTTGAATCAAATTGTATTGAGGTGTCCAATAATACCTAGTGGTTAGATTCAGGTGCTCATATGTCACATATTTGACAGATATTCCTTTCAATCCAAACCATAAATGGAACTGAAGAGTTCCTGTATATGGGTAATATAATGAAAGCAGGAATAGAAAGAATTAGGACGTACATATTGATTTTAGACACTGGTTGTAGTCTAGATCTTGAAAAGTATCTTTATGTTCCTAAATATGTTAGAAATTTAGTTTCCGTTAGTAAGTTAGATAAGATAGTTTTTAATTTCAATATAGAAAACAATGTTTTTTCTTTACGTAAACGATAGTATTATTATGGTTCTGGTACATTAATGGATGGTTTATATCGTTTTAACCTTAATATTAATTATTATGAATCCCTGTTTCATGTTGAACACAATATTGGTAATAAATGTAATGCACATAATAAACACGCTGCTTACTTGTGGCATCAAAGATTAGGTCATATATCTAGACAAAGGGTGAAGAGGTCAGTGAAAAGTGAAATCTTACCTCAAATAGATTTTATAGATTGGGATGTGTGTGTGGATTACATTAAAGGCAAGCAAACTAAATACATATCTAAGAGTTTAGCCACAAGAAGTACGGATTAACTTGAATTAATACACATTGATATATGTGGTTCATTTCTTGTTCCATCTAGGGATGGTGAAAAGTATTTTATCACCTTTATTGATGACTATTCATGTTATTGTTATCTTTATTTACTACATGAAAAGTCTCAATTAGTGGACATTCTTGAGTTGTTCATTAGTGAGATAGAAAGACAGTTAGATAGAAAGTGAAAGTAGTAAGATTTGATAAAGGTGATGAATATTATGGTAAATATTATGATAATGGTCAGTGTCTAAGTCCATTTGCAAAATTTCTTCAAATTCGAGGCATTGCACAGTATACAATGCCCAGTACACAACAACAGAATGGTGTAGCTAAAAGGCATAATCGTATTCTTATGGATATGGTTAGAAGTATGTTAAGTTATACTAATGTACCTTTATCTTTATGGATGTATACATTAAAGACATTTATATATCTACGTTCTTAGTAAAGTAGTTCCTGTAACACTTTATGAATTATGGATGGGTAGGAAACCTAGCTTGAGACACCTACAAGTTTGGGGATGCCTAGCTGAAATAAGGATTTATAATCCTCTTGAAAGGAAGCTTGATACAAGAACCATTCGTGGTTACTTCATCAGTTATCCAGAAAAGTCCAAAGGTAAATATTTTATTGTCCTCATCGTGATATAAGAATAGTTGAGTCTGATAATGCCAGGTTCATTGAAAATGAACAAATCAGTGGAAGTAGGGAATCACGAAAGGTGGATATTCAAGAGAATTAGGTGAAAAAACCTTCACCTAGTGTCTCTTCTCAAGTTGTTGTTCCTCTTGTTGTATCACAGTCACGCAACATAATGGAACAAAAAGTTGATATTCCAAACCCACAAGAAGACAATGCTAATAATGAACTAGTAAATAATGTTCAAATAACAAATAATCAATTGATACCACAAGGAACAATATTGTGAACATCTTTAAGGGAGAAAAGACCAGCTATATCAGATGACTATATGGTGTATTCACTTGAGCAGGAGTGTGACTTAAGCATTGATTAGGATCTAGTCTCATTTAAAGAAGTCATGAAATGCAATAATTCTAAAAAGTGGCTTAACGTTATGAAAAAAGAGATAAAATTTATGGATGATAATTAAGCCTGGGAACTAGTTAAGTTACTTGAAGGCTCAAAGCAAGTGAGTTGTAAATGAGTTTTTAAGACCAAAAGGGACTCGAAAGGTAACATTAAAGGTACAAAGTCAGACTTGTAGTCAAAGGTTATACTCAAAAGGATGACACTAACGTTAAAGAGACCTTCTCTCCAGTCTCAAAGAAGGACTCTTTAAGAATTGTCATTGCATTTGTAGCTCATTATGATTTAAGACTTTATTAAATGGATGTAAAGACAGATTTTCTGGATGGTGACTTAGAAGAAAAAGTTTATGTGAACCAACTCGAAGGTTTTATGACTGCAAAAAAGGAAAATATGGTGTGTAAATTAAAGAAGTCAATATGTGGTTTAAAACAAGCTTTTCGATAGTGGTATCTTAAGTTCAATGATACTATTACCTCTTATGGTTTTGTAGAGAATACTGTTGATAGGTATATCTATATGAAGGTTAGTGAGAGCAAGTTCATTATTTTACTACTATATGTTGACGATATTCTTTTGTCTATTAATGATTTGGGCTTATTACATGATATATAGAAATTTCTCTCTAATAACTTTGAAATGAAAGATATAGGTGAGGCATTCTATGTGATTGAAATAGAAATTTGATGTGAGAAGGAACAAGGATTAATAGGGTTGTCTCAGAAAGGATATATTAGTAAAGTATTAGAGAGATTTAAAATGAAAAAATATTTAACAGGGGTAGTTATAATTCAAAAAGGGGATAAATTTAATGAAATGCAGTGTCCCAATAATGATTTAGAATGAAAGGAAATGGAATCTATTTCCTATACATCCGTAATTAAGAGTTTGATGTATATTCAGACTTACACTCGACCAAATATTATTTTTGCTATTAGAATGTTAGGCCAATATCAAAGTAATCACAGATTGGATCACTAAAAATCTACAAAGAAAGTTCTTACGTATTTACAAAACATCAAGGATTACATGCTCACATTTAGGAAATCAGATCACTTAGAAGTGATCGGTTATTTAGATTCAAACTATGCTAGTTGTGTAGACTCAAGTAAATCTACCTTCGGTTATCTATTCCAACTAATAGGAGGGGCAATTTCGCGGAAGAGTGGAAAACAATCTGTCATTCCTACTTGCACTATGAAGGCTAAATTTATGGCATGTTTTGAGGCCACTATTCAAGTATTATGGTTGTGGAGCTTTGTCTTAGGGCTAGGTACTGTCGATAGTATAGCTAAACTGCTAAGAAATTATTGTGATAAGTCTACAACTATCTTCTTTTTAAAAAAATGACAAGTATTCTAAGGGTGCTAAATACATGAATTTGAAATACTTGTCATTAAAAAAAAGTGCAAAAACATAAAGTGTCAATTGAACATATTGGAACTAATCTAATGGTAGCGAATGTATTAACTACAGGATTACCGTCTAAACAATCTACTGACCACGTTAAAAGGATGGACATTATAGATAAGTCCTTGTTAAGATGAAATCGTGTTACGTATATTTACATATGTTTGGTTATTTTCCATTATTGTTTTGATAATTATGAATTCAATTAAAGTAATGTTTTTGCTTATTTGTTAATTGTCACATTATGTTGTGTTTACTAATTGTTTTATTGTGATGACAAATTATTTTTTTAAAGAAAAATATTAAAGTTAATAATTATAGTGTTTCTCAATTACAGTTATTTTTAGTTGTGTTGATAGTGTGATACATAAAAGAATTACGTCGTTAGACGACTAGTGACTACCATGGCCCCATCATTTTAATTCATTCAAGTTTAATAATTGTTGGATTATCAAGTCGTAACATGGTCAAGTAGAAGATTGTTACATTAATTTAATAACTATAAAAGTGTGACCTATATTACATAGGTTGATTATAATATAAGATAGCCCAAGATAATTGTTATTGGGCTTGTAAATAACATTATAATTACTAGGGTTTTATTATAATTAAAGAATCCTTCCCTTTGCCTTCATTCAAGTGAACAGTTACCAATAGAGAAACATATGCTCTTGCATCATTGTAAAAGCATGAAGAAATCAGAACGAGAGAGTGGATAAAGCTTTTGCATAGAGAGGGTGTTTGTAACTAAAGGATCAAAGATTTACTGTTGTAGACACATATTAGGCATAGATCAAGGTTAGTTTTTCCTTTTCTCTATTATAGTATGAATCCTATTGAATGCTTGAATCAATTGTGTTATAGATGACGTTGGGAGAATTCTAGAGTTGAAATATTGTTCAGAATATTAAAGATTAAAATCATATGATTTTAAGTAATATTTTGTCGAATCTCGTCCCGATTTCTCAATGTCTTTCTCTATTCCTACATCTTCTTATTTGTTAATGATCCAACTGAACTTGTGCTCCAACTGGGCAACCTAGCGCTCAGAGTAAAGTTAACTGCAACACCCAGTGGAAGTGACAAAGAACCAGAGGACGAAATAGGCTTTCTGGAAACATATGAGGTTCTATATGATAATAACTGCCTAAATGGATGCAACTCTAGTTAAATACGGAGAAGTTATGAAATCTTTTCTAAATCAATAAAAGACCGCAAAAATAAACAGAAAGAGGATGGTTATATCAGAAATTTTTGATTTTGAATCCAACCAACAAGATAAAGCATGAAATAAGACAACTCATCTCTTCAAGATAAATGATTATGTAGGAGTAATACTATTGTAAAAATGTAAAAGTTCAAACACTCATAAAACCAAACACAAATAGCAGCAATGCTCTTTAGAGATTTCATCATGTATAACATGATTGTATGTATTGTTATCATCTATAACTAGCACTTGATCGATTTATCATACGCTAATATGCATATTACATGGAATATATCCTTCTTCAAAAACTAACTTTTTTAGGTGGTAGTACACAGATGAAATGTGGGAATTATGGCATTGGAGGTTTGAGAGATGTAGCAATGACTGGTGATGGAGCTCCAAATAAACGAGATAGACCAGTTTTTGGAGCGGTTGGATTATTAAGAATGCTGTTAATTGGAGGCACTTCGTTATGAGAGGGTGTTAGTTTATATTGTGTGTAAGTAGGCAAACTAGTAGGCATTGAGGATAGAGTTGAAGTGTTTTGTGTGGGTAAATTCAAAGGATTTTGATTAGGCAAAGATGTTTGGGTTGAAACTGGCAAACATTGTCTTGCAGCTTCTGGTAAAGTTGTCACTACAGCTGATTTTGACGTTGAAAATAAAGGAGGAGAGTTTCTAGAAAAAAGTGGTGGATTTGCAGCTCTCAGATATGGACTTGTCATCGAAGGTCAGGGTGATGATGGTTGTCTAGGTAAAGTTGGAGGTGTTTGTTTAGACAAAGAGGGTTGAGTTGTGGCTAACAAAGGTGGAATCACAAGTTGTGGCGAGCGAACTTGAGATCGAAGTAACAGAAGATGGAAATTGCATAAACAAGTTTCACATTGAAGGGAACTGTAACGGTGGTTGTGATGGTGGAGTTGCAGTTTTTAAAGCTGGTTTTATAAATGGTAAACTTGAGGTTGAAGGCAACTTTTGGTTGGACAAATTTGGCATTATAGGCAAAGGTAAGGGTGATTTTGCTGGCAGAGATGATGTTGACAAAGGTGGTTCTAAGGAAAAGGGTGAAGGAAAAGATGAAGATGGTTTGAAAGTGGAAACAGAAAGTGTTGTAGTTGTGCTTTTAATCCAACGTGGTGGTATCTGTCTAGGCGAACTTGGAGGAGAAACTGGTGCTGTTTGCAAAAGATTACGAGTAGCTGCTGTTATATAAACGTTCAAGAAAGCAACGATGACAAGAGTAGTGTGCTTGGTTTAGTTAGAAGAATAGTAATAGAAATTATATTTAGAGTAGTGTGCTTGGTTTAGTTAGAAGAATAGTAATAGAAATTATAATAAATATAGTGAGAAATGGAAATAATTATAGGTATGACTTCCATGAGATACAGAATATTGTCTTAAAAGGAGATATAAAAATATTATTCATCTAATTATAATATATTATCATCTATTTTTTTTCATTATTTACCTTTTTTAAATTCCCAGTACCAACTAACGAAGCACCCAAACCAATGCTTAAAGCCATCTTCAAGATATGTAAGTACAAACTTGGCAGATCTATTGAGGTTTGTGCTTGTGCTTGTGGGGTTTAGGCTATTCTCTTAGGTCTTAAATAGATGAAGCAGGAGTTGATTTGTGGTTCTGCTACTTCCTTCACTTCAAAATCTCTTCACAGTTTCTGTATTTCTTAAGAGGAAAGAGCATGTTAAGGATTACCTAATATGCCCAGTATCTAACTAAGACGTTCCACAAATTCTTTTGAAAGGAGCAGCTTAGGTTTCACATAAGAGGAAGTAAATGAGAAAGGAATTAACTGGTGAAAAGGCATGAAAAATGTCAACTGAGGCAGTGAAATGATCATAATGTACCTTCACTTAGCACCCTCCCAAATTGTTGAACCTTCATTCTTATCAGCAGTTGATGGAGAACTAATTATTGAAACTAAACCAAACCCCATTATAAACAATTTGTGATGATTGAGTTTGTTAGCAGAAGTAATTGATTTCAACTTCTGACCAAATTACTCTGATTTCAGATGTTATGATCTTCCGCATTTAAGAAAAGCTTATAGCATGAAACCATATTCATAACCTTCAAACTTAATTATGCAGGAAAGTTGGCTTGTGTTTAAAGTAGTAAGTATTAAATCAACTACTTGGGTTCAATAATTCAATCTTCCCCTCCCTTACCTATCAACGGACCGAATCAAATTTAATTGAAATCTTTTGATAGTCATGT
Organism: Erythroxylum incrassatum; assembly: GCA_026546855.1. Lineage (NCBI taxonomy): Eukaryota > Viridiplantae > Streptophyta > Magnoliopsida > Malpighiales > Erythroxylaceae > Erythroxylum > Erythroxylum incrassatum. The sequence goes on from JANVCL010000001.1 coordinate 18,518,557, forward strand.
TAAGAATTGGTGGGCACTGAGCATTTGTAACAGATTATTTCAACTCATGATTTCATTTTGGTTTCCTGATACCAAAAAGAGCAGTACTGAACGAAGCAGAGCAAGCAGCAGAAACGAAGCATGTTAATTGGAACCAAACATGCCAGAATAATGGATTATTTATGTTTTTTGTAACTCAATCTAGCATAATGGCGGACTATATGTATAGCCATTAAGCATCTTGTTTTGTAGTCCTTAGATTGAAATGCAAATATAATACTAACTCCAGCAAAGCTCGTCATTCGCAGAACCCGATGTGCACGAAAAAGTGGTAATAGAAAAAACAGCAGAAAGTACGGCGAGGGGTCTGTGTTTGTCCATACTGTGTACAACCCTAAAAATGCAATTGCAACGAGAAACCAAAAGTTAATGTCCGCGTTATCTTCTACTTTGTCTGTGCACCTCTTTGTGCCATTTCGACATCTCTTCGATGGTATACAAAAGCTCTCGTTTCTGAGCCACTTGAAAATGCTAAAAGCCGAAGTAAAAGTGAATGGAAAACTCATGGGAAGTAATGCAATTTACCAACACTTTTTTTTTTCCTGAGTAAATACAAGTCAACAACACTGTGGTATATAGGATATGTGTCGTCAAAAACTATAATCCGTTTTCATCACTCTGTTCCTCAAGGTCTTTGACGTGTCAGCAAGTCCCTTTAAACCTTCACTCTCACCAGCCGCTTCTTCTTCTTCAGCCTCAAAAGCCGGATGATTGAGAATATTATTCAGCAACTGTGTTCCTCTAAGTGCATTAGTCAAAGGCAAGTGACCCTCAGGGGTGTCATTATTGAGCTCCCACATGAACTCATCAGGAAACGCTCGGTAGTTGTATTGCTCTACTTCTGTATCCAGCTTCTTCATCCACCCAACCTTGATAAACAACTGAGTGAAATCTTTGTTAGCCTTCTTCATCCATATCCTTTTCTGCACACTGTACCCAAACCTGTTGTTGCTGTGCTTTCTCCACAGCTCATCAATGGCCTTAAGGTCTTTGTCTGGGATGAACTTTACTTCGGAGAAGAAAACATATCCTCGTTTCTGTGCAGCTTCTCCTGCAAGGACTATGAGAAGGCGGCGAGTCTCCTCATCCGCTTGCCGGAAGTTCTGGTCTGAGAGATATTGGCTGAGAAGGTCGAGAGAGAAGGTTTGGGGTGAAGATGGAGCTGCAGAGGTGGCAGAGGTAGCAGAGAAAACAGCAGAGGGACTGTTTTCAGATGAAGCGGAGGTGATGGAGATGGAGAGGTGAGAAGTGGAAGTTGAAGATGATACGGAGGTGGTTGGTTTAAGGAAGAAAGAGTTGGAGGAAGGCAAGGTAGACTCAGAGGGTTGGAGCTTAAGGAGTGAATGTTTATGGTGGAGGAGGGAATTCAAAGAGTTGGTAGCCATTAGAGAAAAGTTGGAAGGCCAAGCAATGGAGAGGAAGGGGTGTGAAGGAACAGATAAAGTGCGTTAATGGAGGAAGGATATGAGGAAGCAAAAATGATAGATAAGGAACTAGTGAATAGGTGAATGGTGTCATCAAGAGCAATACTATGGAGGCTTCTGATTGGCCACATGTGGGATAGGCTATATCCTCCCTCTCTCTTGCAAAATCTCACAGACAAAACAGAATAATTTAAAGATTCGTGAAATAATTTCATATTTTATGTATCTTTTCTTTTCTTTTTATTCTTCCATTATTTGTTTTTAAAGACCAAACAAAGCAAAAACCTTAAGTTTGCAGTTCAGGAGAAGACAAAGACTCAAGACAAACAAGTGGTCTTTTGTGTAGTTCTGTTGTTTCAAAATATCTATAATTTAATTTAATAAAAATGCCAATATTTTTTAATAGTTAATCAAATATAATCTTTTATTATTATTTTGTAGATACAAAGACATTATTTAATTTCAATTCCATTCTTTGTGGTTTATTATTTATAAAAATATTTATAGTTATATTTATAATAAAAATTAAAAATAAAACATGATGATATCCCTAATGAAAAGTTGAAATAAAATTTTGATTCTTTTATTATCTTATTTTTTATTTTTATTACAGTATTAGATATTAATATTAAATTTCAATTTACTTTATTTCTTAACATATTAATTTTATTTTTAAATTAATTAGTTATAATATTACTAAAAATAAAAAAATATAAATATTTGTTATATTTATTTTATTATTTTATTGAATTTATTTATTTTTATTAAAATAAATATCAACAATTACTTTTCAAAAATTCATTTTATTGAACTAATTTTTTATTTAATTATTTTACTACAATTCTTAAGAAATTGCATAGTAATCATACCCGTTCGTAACATTTTATAAACCTTAGATAAAGTAAAATATAAAAAAGTCTTTATCAAAGTCAAGAATAAACACTATTTTGTCATCATTTTGTTTTTTATTAGGGTATTTTGCCTTGTTCTTTACAAGGGTAAAAACTGGGTCATATTTTATCTCATCTTATTCAGAAGTGAGCCCCATTTTGTTCTTTATAAGAGTAAATCCTAATTAGGTGTTTCTTTTGTCCTTACTTAAGGTCGGGTTTGAGAGTAATACGTACTATTGAATGCCTTCAGACTTCACGTTTTAGCAGGGCTTTTACTGATATTTTAAAATTCTCAAAAAATGAAGGCAAATAGTGTCCAAGACTCAGATAATATTTGTAAATGTGTATGTGTTATTTCAATTACTTTTCTAATGACTCTAGCTTATTAATTGTAATTTCTTATAATATTTGATTATTATTATTTGATAATAGTAGTAATAATAATTTTACATGGTATTCTTCTAAACTAGAATGTTTTCTATTTAATCAACTTATTTCTTATTTAAAAATATCAAGAAAACATAATAAATGCTGATATTAATAAATTATTAAAAATATAATCAAAATAGCAATAAAAATAATAGAAAAGAAATATTAAAAATAATAAAAGTAAAGAGTGGTTTATCAATATTAAAAATATAAACAAAATAATATAGAAAAGAGATCATAACAAAGTGTTTTACTAAAATAATTTGATAAGAGAAAAAGTCAGTCTGTGACACATTATAGTATTTATAGTGAAAAAGTAAATATATAAGATAAAAGTGTTTTTAATAAATTCTTTAAATACTCATTTGAATTTATTTGTTTTTTAATCTATCTTGATAATTATTGGGTTAAGTATAATAGTTTTTAGGCTTTATTCTTGAACAGGAAAAACAATGAAAGGATAATAACAAAATAATAAAAATAATGACTGAAGATTAAGTCATTATTTTTTAAGTTCTAAATAAATATTAATATTCTAAAATGAATAAAATTTAAAATATTTATTTAATGAAAATATGTAAACATACTGGGAAGAATCTAATTGGAAATGGATATGATTTCTTTGAAACTAACGTCACAAGACGTTTCATTAAAGAATATTAACTGTAATCACCAATTGTTTGACGAAGCGTAAAAGGAAGATCTGACAAGATTCATACTTTCAACTGGGAGTCACTTTGTGTTTACATAATCATCACAAATGGACGCCATCTCAAACTAGATTTTATTCCAGTATGAAATTTTCTCCACTGAAATGGCTGGAACTGACGATCATATGCCTTGTTCATTACGTCCAATTTAATTTATTACTTCTTATCACAAAAGGGTAAATTTTGATACTAAGGTTTAAATGGACAAATTTAACTTTAACATTTTAAAGAAGACAAATAAAGCTCTAATATTTGAAAAATATTTAAATATGATCCCCAAATAACAAAAAATTTAATAGCTATATAAAGTAGTCATTTTTTTGTCATATATATCTTTTAATATTAATTTATTACTTTTGTGGGCCTTATATAGTCATGTCATAATTGAGATGACAATGTGCTCACTTTCTTAAATTAAAAAATTAGTTACTTTTTACTTGTAGGACTCATTATATTTAATTACTCCTAATTTTGATTAAAGTAACTAATTAATGTAAATAATTATTCTGTTAAGTTAACATATTAGTTAACCCCACCCTAACTTGTATTAACCTAACAATTAGATTAACTAAAAAAACTTATTAAGTAAACTAATTATAATTATTATCTACAACAGAGTTAACTCTTAATTTCACTAATATAGTTAAAATCCCTAAGTCAAAATGCTCAATTTTTCTCCGAGTTTTCCCCTCCTCCATCACCATCTATAATTGCCTTATTGTAGGTCACTGGCGAAGTTGTCACCAACTACACTATAAAGTTGTCACCAATCGCCCAATAAAGTCATCACCAATTTCAACTCGAGAGAGTGTTGAGTTTATTGAGGTAAAGAATTTACATCTAAAGTTTATTGTTACCTATCTACTTTATCTGTTAGATTTTGTCGTGTGTTTTGACTGCCTGCTTTTTATGGGCTACACATGGGAGGCAATCCCATGCCAAGACATTTCTGTGTTGCGTTGCCTTTGATGTGGTCCTGTCTTGAGCTTATTGTTTCTACTTTTTTAGATTATGTCGTATGTTTTGGCTACTTTCTTCTTGTGGTCTACACATAGGAGGCAATCCCATGTGGGGACATATTTGTTTTGGATACTTTCTTGATTTATCCCAATTTGTATGGATTGTTCTCGAATATTTGTTTCTTTAATTGTCGAAAATAGTGTCTTCCTAGTACATAATGTATTTTTTTTCTTAGCATGGATCAAGATGTATAACAATTGGAACTAGTTTTTGAGGTGTTTATGATGAATATGATCTATCTATTTGATGAAATTATTGTAACAATAAATGTCTAATCGATGTTTTATTATGCATTAGGAATATGAAGTTAACTAATTTTTCACTCAAAAGTTTCTAGTAAATATTTTTTTAATATAAAAATCAAGTGAATGATGATGACAAGAGTATAATCCACATCTATAAAACTATAATAGAAAGTAATGACTTAACAAATGCAAAATTATATTTACTATATATGAAGTTGGACACAATTATATCTTCGTGATTTTAATGATATTTATAGTCATTTTAGTCAAATAAGACCTGTAATTTTTGATTGTTAAACCAACAGGGAGGAAACATAAGTCTTTTGAACTCACTTCAATCCTACCTGGGAACTCTAAAGATATATTAGATGAGTAAAAGCTAACATAGTTTGCCAGAAATTATTTCCTTCACATTTATAGTTTGAAGAAGTGCTTTTATGCCTTTAAACGCTGGGAAATCCAAAGACGTATTAGATGAGTAAAAGCCAACATAGTTTGCCATAAATTATTTCCTTCACATTTATAGTTTGAAGAAGTGCTTTTATCGAGTTAAACACAAACTTAATTCTGGAATGTATAAACTCTATTAATTATCATAGTTACCACTCTTGCTTTCTAGTAGGCTAATTGGTGAGGCACGAGTAGTTCTCCATCTGAAGAAATATGCTAGAATACTTGCATGAGACTATTAGGAACTTATATAATGTAAGTAGTTTAATTAATCATTTTTTTCATCTACACATAACCTGCTGACTATTTTGTAATCTTGCATTTGTATCACTAGAAACATTGGTATTATTTTTATGGACTACTAAAAGAAGTGATACTAAATGTAAGGTCTAGCAATTGGTTTATATATGTACACTTAATGGCTACAAACATGGCTGATAGGAGATCTATGTTGTATATAACGTTTTTTTTAATTGCTATAATGATAGCATAGTTCCTTTAGCATGATAAGCTGAAATTATATTACCTGTTACATTTAATACTAAATTTCTCTCTAAAATATCTCATATAACAAGTTGAAGGCATTTCCAAAATAAATTTTTTGTTATTTTTGTCCACTATTAAGATTTTTGCCTTCATATTTGTCTATCTTTATTTTAAAAAATTTTGTATGGTCCATCAATTTTGCTCTAGTCACCTTTATCTTATAAAGCATTAATGTTGTCTTTAACTTTTACTTAGATGTATCACTTAAGAATGGTTGATTAATAATTGTTGTTTAAAATTTAAGTGGTGAGACAATGCATATAGTTAAGAGTTTGTAATATGGGTTATCTATATTGCTTAGTTTTTAGAATGTAATAATCATTCATTGCATTTTTATTTCAACTTATTTGTGCTTATATTTATCTCCTACAGTCAATGAGTTCTAACCTTTTATTATCTAGCAATTCATTGATTTGGCCTAAACTATGTGTTTACACTATTTTAATTAAACTCATATTGTAGTATTTGCTTGTTAATACATTGTTGTGTTCGAGTCTTTAATGTAGATGAAATTATTTTTTAATGATTGCTTTATAGGTTTTAATGGCTCAATATGAAAGAATAAGGCTTTTTCATGGTGGATATTTCATATTAGAGCCTGAGTTCAAATATGTTAGTAGGGATATTACTACATTTGACAATGTTGACATTGACTATGTTAGTAATAGAAAAATATATGAGATGGGATTGGAGTTAGGGTATGATGAAATTGATAAGGCATATTATAGAGTACCTGGTTTTAACTTTAAGGAGTCACTAAGAGTTATACAGTCAAATGAAAGTTAAATTAGGCTATCAAACCTTATGCAAATACATGAGATTGTTGATGTATATGTAGCTCATCATATAGGAACTCCTATCCATGCTCCTGAGATATTATATATTAGTGGGAGCAAGGCCTATGATGATAATGAGCAGGGTGTTAATATAGAGGGACAGGGTGCAAAAATGTATGAGAATTCAAAGGAACATGGTGCACAAATGAATGAGAATATGGAGGAATAAGGTTTAGATGTAAATGAAAATTTGAAAAAAAAATAATGTTCATATGTGAATGAAAATTTGGAGGTACAGGGTGCATAAATGGTTATGAACATTTTCAATCAAACTTTTATGTTGACATTTCAGATCACCATTATCTAGTTGAAATTGAATCATCAAATTGTGTCAATGTTATTAGTATTGATGAATATCCTATTGGAGAGAAGGCAGGTGGAGCTTTACATAGATCTAGTTTAAATGTTAGGCATAATCCTACAGAGGTTGCACATGAGTGGAGGTTAGGAATGGAGTTCGAAACTGCAAAAGAATTTAAAGATGTTGTTATCGATTATGCAGTACATACCGGATACAATGTTAGGTTAAAAAAGTGTGAGATTAATCGGATTAGGTATGTTTGTATTGATGGATGCCCAGATGTTTTAGGGTTAAAACTTATAACTCTAATCACATTTGTTTCACACAAAAAAATTGGTTTTTGCCAAATTCATGATGAGACACTTGAAGGATATAATTTTAGAGAAGCCTAGTATCACAACCAAAAAAAGGTCAAAGAATGCACAAAAAAGCTCAATATTTTTATTAATTCAAGCATGTGTAAAAGAGCAAAGAAGAGAATAAGGAAAGAGACAACAATATATTGTATTGATGAATATGCGAAGTTACAAAGTTATGTACATGAATTAAAAATAAGTAATCCTGAATCAACAGTTGAGTTACAATTATCAAGAAATCAAAGAAGTTCATTGCTATAGGTTTGTTATGTTATGCAATACATTAATACTTCATTAATTTTATACAATATATTAATAATTCTTTATATTTTGTTACAGCTCAAAAGATTGTATATTTGTTTTATTGCTATGAAAAGAGGGTGAGAGTATTTAAGACCAATTTATGGGATTGATGGATGCTTCCTAAAGACAAAATCCTAAGGCCAATTATTAAGCACAATTGGTAAGGATGGTGATGGAGGAATATATCCATTGGCTTGGGCAATTGTAAAGGTAGAAAAACACGGATTCATAAACTTAGTTCATGAATTTGTTAGCATCTGATTTGAAATTGGAAGATGGTGAAGGAATTACATTTATGATATGCAGAAGGTATGTTAATATACTTACAATTGAAATCATCATATTATGTTAATATACTTACAATTTAAATCATTATATGAAATATTAACTAATATCTTTTTAATTTGATTTAGGGATTAGTCAGGGCTGTAAAGGAGACTTTGTCGAATGTAGATATCGAATGTGTACCAATCATATATATCATAATTGGCATGGCAATTAGAAGGGAAAGGACCTCATAAAGCAATTTTGGAGTTGTTCTTGGTTAAACTATGTTAAAGATTTCAACAAACGACTGAAGAGGCTTGACAAAATAAGCCCTAGATATGCTTCAACGTTACTTGAATATACTAAAGAGAGGTGGGTCAGATGTTATTAATCCTTTGAAACTAAATATCTGATAGTTGACAATAATATAAATGAAACCTTTAATGTGTGGATCCTACTAGCAAGGGACATGCCATTGATTAGCATGCTTGAGACAACTAGAATAATAGTGATGAAGATACATTGTTAAGAGTAGACATTTTGTAGTTAGGTGGAAGTCAAATATTACATCAAATATAATGAAGAAGTTGGAGAAGAGCAAAAAAGAAGCAATGTAGTGGAGAATTGTATGGAATGGAGGTGGTACTTATGAAGTTTCAAATGGCGGTGGGAAGCATATTGTCAGGATTGGTAGAAAATAAACATGTAGTTGTTGAGCATGGGACCTATATCGATATCCATGCAAATATGTGATTAGTGCAATCTATCACTGAAGACAAAGTGTTAGAAACATTCATTCATTCATGCTATAGGAAGGGTTAGTTCATGAGTTTGTATGAACATATGTTACAACCAATTAGAGGTGAAATTTTCTGGCCTTCAAGTGATGCAAAGGTGATATATCCTCCACCTAAAAGAGTTATGTCCAGTGACCTAAAATTGTAAGAAGGAAACAACAAAATGAGCAAAAGAAAATGAAAAATCCAAGCAAATTGTGTTAGAAAGGGCAAGTGCAGAAATGCCAAAAATGTGGCCATTCTTGTCATAACTGTAGAAAATGCAACATGGACACCTCAACTCAGCATGGCAAAGCTTTTTCATAGGTGCGTACACCTTACTTCAATCATATGAATATAATTTATAAACATACAGTAACTAATATTTATTGTTATGTTAATCAGGTTAGAACAGAGGCAACTTTACAGGTATACCAATTTTCAATTTTATATTAATTATTATTGGCTTTAATGACTGATAAAGTTGTTTTCATTACAACTATAGTTAAGCGACGTGAATTTGGTTGATGATAATACTATACCGAGTCAACAAAGCAATATTGTAAGGAATGTGTTTTTACTTAATTTGTCTTAGTTGAAATAATTACCAAGTGTGTTACTATTTTATCTTCCATTTTCTAGGTTGGTACATCTGGACATGCTAATAAAAGAAAGTTTAAAGATATTTAAAAAAAGTTTAAATATATTGACCCACACGCATTTCAATTATCATTTAAGTTAAAGGGTTTATGATTTAAAGGAAATTTTAGTATTACTTGACAATAATTACAAGTTGAAGCAATTAGAAGGCGAACATCATTGACATAATCATCATAACCTAAAGTTTCGCAGTCAAGTACAAATGAAGCAAACATCAATTAGTGATGCCTTAAACTTTTTGACATTTTGATGTTTGTCCCATTAGTTTTTAGATTTATATACTATTGATAATGGTGACAAATGTTTATGTAAATATTGAATCTTTTTGGTAAGATCAATGTAAATATCTGCACATTTACTTCAGCCTCTCTCTCTCTCTCTCTCTCTCTCTCTCTCTTGTAGCTTGCTTTTTTATGCATCTAGATCTTTTTTAGTTGTCATTGCCTTAGGGAGAAGCCAAAGAAGACATGGATATTAGAAGATCATGCTGGTGACGATAGCTCAACAGTTGACAAGATATGCAAGGAGTGAATTATTCATTGTCTACTGGTTTTATATAGTAGTATTCTTTTTGCTTCATTACATAATTCATATATAAATTTCAAAGTCAAAATTTTCATAATATAGTTGAAATTAATATTAACTTGTTAAAAGTCAATACAATATTATCATAACATAAGTACAAATAAAAAGTATTAGAACTATAACAAATCCTATTACAATGTTCATTAACATAAATTTAATTTCTTTTTTCTTTTTTTTCTCAATAAATTTATGCCTTCTTCAAAAGCTTCATTTGTTCTTTAAACTCCTTTGTTGTTCTTGTTTCAACCTCTTTCTTTAACATTGATAATTCGTTCTTTAATTTTTGAATCATTTGAATGATTCTCTTAGTAAATTCTTTATTGTATCATTTGAAAAATTTACATCTCCTAACCTGAAACAATCAATTTCATTAAATAAACCTTAAACACAAGTTTAACATTCAATTTCATTAATCAAATAACAATAAATTCTCATTGGATAATTGAGGCATCCATAAAATCTTCGGACAAGATTATGATTACTCTATGAAGTCTTTAGTACGGTCTTTAGCCCACAATAGCAAACCACATTACCTAAATTTGAACTCACTATTGTATTAGTCGATGATGATGATTCCATTTTCATATTCAAGAAAAATCATAATGTAAATTTACCTACCAAGACAACATCAATGCGAAATATAAGATAATCTTTGCTAGGTTATCAATATCAATCCTAACTACCCTAACTTTCCCAGCATAGCATCACGAAAGTCACTTTAATATCAATTAATTGTATTTGGTAAACAATAATGCTTTTACATATGGGAAAGATCTATATAAATTGGCTTTGATCCAAGATTATGCAATTTTTCTATATATGTTAATGCTACTAATGAACTTTGACCAACCAAACTCGAACTACAAACACCCTAACATAAGCAAACAACTTTAATTCACCTATATTCAAACAACTTTAACTCATCTGTTTGCAAAAAAATTTGGAATTCATCTGTATGCAAACAACATTTGGAATTCATCTGTATGCAAACAACTTCAATTCAACCAGAAGTAGAAAAAATTCAGACATTTGTTATAACACTACTCTTCAATACCATCTTCTATGACACTCAAATAAAACTACAGAAAGGTGACATTGTAACCTAGCACTTCAAACTAGATCAATGTAGATGAGAGAACTGAAGTTCCCACTGATACAGATGAAAGCTCAAAAAAGTAATCTAAAGATCAATTAATAATAACAATCAAGGGATTAATAACTCCATTGTGTCTGAAATTGAAATAAATGAAAGCAACCCTAGAATATCCTAAATGTCCACAGTCATAACCTGGCAGAAATAACCAAATAATACATATCACGGGCTAAACTATGTTAAGGGAAGCTCAAACTCTATTATGCTAGAATGTCTAGTAGATGAAATATAGAAAGCCTAATATGATTAGGAAATAGATTCTAGTCAAAACATTAAAGTCAATGTCTCTTGCAAGTCACCCAAGCTCCTACCTCAAATTTTTATTCCATTCATATTACCATTATCAAATTAAATAAGAAGAAATATTTATATTAATCTCAATCTATGCACATGTATATTCATGACTACTAGACTGAGTGATTTAACTTATCTAACATAGGATGCAAAGAACTCGATAGTGATGACATAATTGGTGAACTTAATAGAGGAGGACATAAGGTCTAACTATAGCTACAATACAATATCAATCGACTACACTAAAATTTAGGAAATTAATATTAAAGTATATAAGTAAACCTTTAAGCATGGTGAAATCCATCAAAGTGAGGATAGTGTCATTATTTATTTTTAATTCGTTAAAACATCTTTAACAAGATTTGAATCTTTTTAGTAATTATAAACAAAAAATCTTGACAAAGAAGAGATACTACCAATAATTCCAATTAAATATAATAAACAACTTCTCACTTATTCAAGGCTGAAAGATCATCAAAAGGGCAAAAAGGCTACCATTCTTTTGGTATCAGTTGAATCACCTCCGCAAAAAAGCTTACTGATAAGCCAACAGTTTGACGAAGATGCTTATGGGGGATACTCTTGGAATCCAGTGACTCAAACCTTAAAATGAGGGCGACTAAAGGATTCCACATAAATAGAAAAATTGACGAATGAGGGCTACTAAGGGATTCCATGCACAAAGACAAACCCACAAATGAGGGATTCTAGACAGTAATTGAGGTCATAAGCATTCCAACCAACCTCTGACAACTTTATGGATTTCATACAATGATTTGGAACTTTGGAGTTCTAGACAAACCATTGAGAATGTGATTGTTGCCTTTCATTATTTAATCATAAAATTATAGTTTTGTCTATTTTAAAGCTTGTTGGGATACTCAAAGTCCTTTTAACTCAAATATGTTTTATCTTAAATCAATGGGTCCTATTTAACTAAAATTTTATGATTTAGATTTGTGACTCACCATTATATAAATTTAGAGGCAAGGTTAGGAATAACATATAAGATATACTTTGGCAAGAGTTATCACCTAATGGATCTATGACTCATATAAGATGTGATTGATAATGATGTTATCTACATGATTTAAGTTTGGTTGGTTTGTTGAGTAACTCAAGGTCAACTAAATATAAATAAGATCCTATCCCACTAGAGAAACTATGGCAATCTTTCTAAATAATAGTGATGACTATTATTTTAAATAAAATAGTGAGAGTAACCAAATACATGATTAAAGTCTTAATGTTATTTGGTAGTCATGACATGCAACCAATATTTGTTTTTCTTGCATTTATATTTTGTTTTGAGTGGAATTTGCCTTGTTTAGTATAGTTGATATCAAGTTATTGAACTAAATTTCTTAAACATAGGTTATGTTTGAGAAGAGTTCTTAAATATAAAGAGAAAATTTGTATGTCATTATGAAATATTGCTATTAATTCCTGTTAAGGATTTGGTGACAAAATTTAGAGATATGTCAAAATCATATAGATGATAAAATGTGATGATATTTTGAATAAACTAATGTCTTATAAATTTTGATCACAATATGTAAGATGTATGTTAACATCATGATAGCAAGATGAAAGTTGTTGTATGAAAAGTTCAAAGGCATAGTAGCTTGATGGAATTATTCCATTCAATTTAACCTATTAAAAGCATAAATATGAACTATAATTAAAAACATTTTCTATAGTATGATAATAATTTTCATTAGAAGAAAAATGATTGTATGAGTTTTCTTGCCTATATGTGATAAGATAGAGGTCATATGTATTTCTAATTTATGTTTATGAGTATTTGATATTTCAGATTAAACATTCCTACAATATTCAAAGCATACTAAGAATAGATTGTTGAGTAAAAGTAGTTGATCCAAATTTATGCAAATAGTTTATATATGTTGTATGAAAGGAAATTTATTATTGAGAAGAATACAAAGTTAAATAACCGAGACCATACTTTTATATCATTCTGGTTAAATGAACATAATATGAATCATAAAGTTCCATACTAAGATATATATGTATTCTTTTGATTATAAATTGTATAAAACTTGTTAAGTTGAAGAATAAACAAATCACTATTTGGTGAAAAGATGACGGTGGTATTGAATTGTTAAATCTTATATATGTGATGTGTTAGATGTAATATCAATTCATAAAAGGATGATATTGGTATGTCATTACATTACTAATGATTTTATGAGATATAGTCATACATATTGATTGAAATATTGATTTAAAATTTCTGAAGAGTTCAAAATACTTAAATCTAAGTAGAAATTAAGCATTAAGAATGCTGAAGCATTTCGATAAGATTGATGTCATGAGATTTAAATTTTTTGGTTATTTATAGGGATTTAGCAGTTACCTTCGTAATTAAATCCCATAATAATATAAATTTATGTAATGAGGAATATACAATATGAGATATTATATGAAGCAATATTTATTTCTTCTATAACTATGCCTAGTACTACAACTTATCTTTGATAGTTCCAATTAAATCACTTAGCAAGATTCGATATTAGATGTAGAATGTTATGACTGTGAAAGAGTCAAAATTAATGACTAGGGATTTGATATTTAGTTGAAGCATATATTATCCAATAATTTTATAACTAAATTGGATAATAGAAGGTTATGACCTATCCAAATGGTTAGATATAATCTTACATATCCCATTCAAAAAAATGTATGTTTTGATGTATACTTATAGAAGAATAGTTCTCAAGATAATTAGTGGGAGTAAGAAAAAATTTGAATGGTTCAAATCTCATAACAATACATCTAATTAGAGCTAGTCTTTTATTGATATATTTGATGTATAGTTAAAAGGACAAGAAATGTTAAAAGATTCACTTTCATAATAAATTCAAAGAGTTTGTTTAAAAGATGATTGTGAATTTATCATGTCGATAAAAAAGGTTAGTGGGAGTATAATTGTCCTCTTTAGTGGGAGTATCTAGAAACTTGTTCCTCATAGAGAGATCAATATTTTATATTTTCAATTTTTGAAAATATAATTTTCCAAGAAAAACTCTTATTAGATATGAAAAGATAACAACTTATTTATGAGAATAAGATTTATATATAGATTAGATACGAAAGTTGTGTGCCTATTCTAAGTCCAATTGTATAGATGATGTATTAAAGGTGTTTAGCATTTGAGATATTTGATACTTATGAAGCAATAAATATATCCACTATTATATGTCTAAGTTGATATTTGAGTTCATAGTTATATAGATGTTAACTTTAGAATCTGTATTAAGTTATATTTTACTTAGGACAATATTGTATTAAGATTGGAAAGGTTCCAATGTAGCATTAATTGCTAATGAAACCAAAATACACTTTTCATTTAGTGAAATGATTAATTAGATTAAGAAGTTCTTTAATAAACGTTGTATAATTCCTTTCATTGTTCAAGATAGTAATGCACTGTAAAACATTTATGCCATTAGGCATGAAAAGGAGCTAAAGTCTTATTAAAGATCCAAGTATGTATTTAGGCAAATTTACTTAATTATGATGATAACTAAGAAGAAAACTATAAGGTTTAAGCAAATGCTCAATATAGAAAATCTTGAAGAATTCTCTCTCTAAACCACTATCCCAATAGTAGCATGATCTTCATATGATGATTTGGTATAAGATATTTAAAACATTAGCTTAGTGTAAGTGAGAAATTGTTAGTTTATTCCCCACAACCAATCAGTTGATAAGTTAGATGTATATGGTAAAGTCTATGGGATAACTATATATTGCAAATAAAATTAATATGAGATCATTATTATAAGATTCATATTACATTTATATATTATCCTAAATTGTTACCAGTAATTGTTTTAATAAGATTGGACATTAATAGAATGTAAAAAGACAAGCAAATATTATGTTTTCCTTATTAAAAAAGTAGTTGATTTCATAGTATAAAGATACTTAAAAAATGTGTAGGTGTTTATTAAGGAACAAGTTTACTAAACTGATCTCATATAAGAAATATATTTAGAATATTACTTATATATCTATGAAAATTCTCACCGTGATGATTGCATAAGTAATCCTTTGACTTGACATCTCTAAAATATCTCGTATAGAGATTGCTATGTTTTGATATTACTTATGACCTATTTTAGTCAAAGGTAGCTCAATTAGTGGTCATTAGATATAGTATGAATTATATGGAGGTAGTTGAGTGATCAATATAAGATTTATTAACCTAAAGTGATTAGAGAGAATGTTCCATTGTTCTTGAGTAGTATTAGTGTTGGACCCCGAACTTTTCTTGAAATTTTGAAGTATAAATTGTCATAAAATGAGGAATTTGGGGCAAATTATTCATGTGCAAAGAAAAAGAAAATTTAAGAATGTAAAGTATTATATGAGTTTAAGATAGGTGAAATATGCTTTTGTTATTGATGTTTATGATTAATTATGGCCTAAAATGGTGTTTT